>CM040120.1:196929857-197246823 GCA_022559845.1 Amorphophallus konjac
TTGTCCTTCTTAGGAAGGACGTAATTAACGTCATAGCCTTTATGGTATGACGGACTTCGGGTCCCGACTCGAACTTCACAATCGACTGATTAAAAGTCAGATCGAGCGCACAATAAAATTGTCACCCCGGTGACTGGAACGCCAATAAATCAATAAATAATCCACATATACTCATATACCTATAAAAAAGAAAAGAACGAGAAAGCGCGTTCCACAGGTTTACGCGTGTTTTTGCCTGTCGGATCTTTGGAACCCCATGCAGGGTGAACCGTTGCGTTCTCCGACTCCGAGATGTTGCAGCCGCGTTGTGCATTTTTCGAGGATCGAGGAGATGATTTTTCCCTATTTTTTGTACTTTCCAAAATTTTTGGATTTTTTATATATTTAAACCCCTTTTTCTCTCTCTCTCCCCATCTCTCATTCCTCTCACTCTCTCCCTCTCTCTTCTCTCTCACGTTCTCTCCTCTCCCCCTCTCTTCTCTCCGGGCGACCGACAGAGATGGACGAGGGCGCGGTGGTGATGCTCGTGGGACGAGGAGCGGCGTCGATAGAGGCGTGGTGGCGCGGGGAAGCTCGGGTGCGCGTTCATGAACCGGCGGGGGTTTCGCGGCGTTTTCTTGGTGGATCAGTGTCCTCAGTACGTTGAATCTTCGATGGAGGTAGGGGGACGGATCCTTAAACCCGGTACTTCCTTTCCCCACATGTTATAGGCTGAGGCATGACCGAGAGTGGGTTTATTTCACGTCGCGGTTGAAATCGCATGTTTGGGGTGAGCGGTGATTTTCAGCCGATTCGAGGCCCGATTGTGGTTTTGATTGAGTTTTCCGGTAGTAGGAATGTCCGGGGAGGAATTCCCCTTATTTTCTCCTTCACTGGGAGGCGAACGGGGCGTGGAACTGAGCTCATGGCGGAGCTCGGTCCGTCTGCCAGGAGTTGCAGGAGGTGGCCACCCTTGTGGCCGTCTGCGCCCTGGTCTGGGCGGCCAACCTGGGTGGCTGTAGACACGCTATTCCTAACATCTGCTGAGAAAATCTCATATTACTATACGACGTCCGCAGCGGCTTTCGCATTTTGAATCGCCTGAGTGCTTCCTATTCTTGAGTCTTCTTCCACCTTTTCGGCATCCGGAAATCGTCTCGTTGCGGCATTCGGACGGCATCAATACCAATCGGACGCACCGGAAGGTTCCGAAACCAGGAAGAATGTCTGGCAGGCGACTGTCGACGCCTTTTCAGGGGACCCGGGGGGGTTTTCATGGAGGCGTCTAGGCCCCTGGACGCCTCCATGACTTTAATATATATAAAAAGACAAAAAACACATGAAAATATAATAAATTAATGGAGGCGTCCAGGCCGCTAGACGCCTCCATAAAAAACAAAATAATAAAAAATAAATAATATTAATAATGATAAAAAATAAAACAAAAAATAAATTATTTATGGAGGCGTCCAGGCCCCTGGACGCCTCCATCAACTTGCCCACGGGCGCCGCCCGTCCGCTGGTCGGTTTGTTGTTTGGAGAAAAAATCTAAATTGTGAAGGCGTCCTGCCAGCTAGACGCGCCCATTCATGAATCACGGGCGCCGATCAAAACCACGCGTTGTGCCAAACCACGTGCGGCTTTCGGCGGGGGTTCGGTGGGCTTTTATGGAGGCGTCCAGTTGCCTGGACGTCTCCTTGAAAATATTCAAAATAAAATAATAAAAATAGAATAAAATATAATTTTTGCCCTGATGAAGGCGTCCAGGGTCCTGGACGCCTCCATACTCCGGAGCCCTATAAATAGAGACCCCCCTCCTCAGTCCGAGGGGAGTTTTTAAGAGGTCCGATAGGCTGCCGGAGCCCAAAGGCTGCCGGAGTCATTTCTAATCCGTGGGGTCTTTTGTAGGGAGGAAGGTCGTCTTCGTCCACCGCGCTTCCACGTCGTCCTTACGCTGCCAAAGCTCCGCCGGATCTCGCCATCGGCACATCCAATAAGCCAATTCTCTCTCTCTTTTTCTCCTTAGTTCTTTGCATTCATCATTTCGTATCCTCTATCTCCCTTCATAAGGGCGCCTTCTCTTATATACTTCTTGCATTCATCATTACATTTCCCTCCTACTCGTGTCCGAGAGAGGTTTAAAACCACACCAACCAGGTGTGTGCCCTGCTACAATTTCATCACTTTCATTGCAAGGATTGCTACTGCACTGTCATTTTCTAATTCTGTTTATTTACTGTCTGTTGTTTTGCAAGGGTAACTAAAGAAGGCCCTCTCCGTCGGTCGGCCGAAGGGGGAGGAAGAAGCAACCCGCCACTTTCTGCTAGTGAGGTAGGCGTGATCAATTCCTTATTTTGGGGTCTCTGGCCCCTAGCGATCACATCATATTCTCGAGGCCGCGGCGAGTCACTTCCCCAATGGCCGTTTAAATTCCCGTTCTTATATTCTCTTTATATTCTGTTATATTCTTATCTGCTCATATTCTCGAGGCCGAGGCGAGTCACTTCCCCAATGGCCGTTTAAATTCTCGTTCTTATATTCTCTTTATATTTTGTTATATTCTTATCTGCTCATATCCTCGAGGCCGCGGCGAGTCACTTCCCGCAATGGCCGTTTAAATTATGTCCTTTCTCTTGTATATCTTGAATTGCTGCTATATCTGCTATACTCTCGAGGCCGCGGTGAGTCACTTCCCGCAATGGCCGTTTCAATTCTTGCTATTTGATTTCTGCACCATTCCCGTCCCCCCGAGGTCGCGGCGAGTCACTTCCCGCTATGACCGTTTAACCCCCATATCCTGCTATATTGCATTTGTCCCGCTCGCCCCGCCGGAGCAATCTCCCGTGGTGGCCTCTTATCTTTTCTCTTATTTCTGTGTTGCAGCAAACAAAACGAGCCCGCGCGCTCCGCATTTTCGTTTCTCAAAATAGCGTGACACCGCTCACAGATTGGCGATCACGGTGGGACTTCTGTTGCTTTCTTTCAGTTACCCTTGTAATTTCTTGTGATTTGCTTTACTATCTCTTGTGTGTTGTCATATCTTGGTTGTTTTCTTGTTCTTTTGTGCCCCATATCTCTGTCAGCATTCCATTGCATACATCCACCCCTCTTTTCTATTCTTTTTCATTTTTTCTAAGGATCACCCCCTCTCGGTGAAGGAAGGACTCTCCGTTCGGGAATTCCTCTCGATGGACTAGAATCTCCTCCACTGGGACCTCCGTAAGTCCCCGACATCGAAGAATCTCATCTTCGTTCACTGGGCCGGTTGTACCATTGAAGTTCCCCGGAGTTAGTCGACCCATTCGTGGTGAGACGAGAGCCCCTAGCTGACACGGTGGTGAAACAAAAATGAACTAGGGTCCCTATTTTGTGTGAACTTCGGATCTGGTTAAAAATACAAAAAAAATCATCAAATTCAAAACACAAAAAGGGCGTAAAGGCATCCACTTGTTTGATAATCTCTGCTATTTGCTTGCTAGTGTATGTTTTTGCGTTCCGGAAAAACTGTGAGCATGGCTCACGAGTCTTTTGAGGAAAACCACCCTGGTCGTGGTGAGTCAGTCGAGCCGCGAGTCCATGCTATGGACGCCGGTCCTTCTTATGAGCCCTCGCAAGAGGTTCAGGTTATTGCAGGGGACACATCCCCACCACAGGACATCTCCTCTTTACTGGGCATCCTCGCCAACACGGAGCTTACCTCTGAACAGTTCTGGGCCCTGCAGGCCATTCTGAAGGGGAAATCTATTTCCCCCACTCTCTAGGAATCAACTCCAGCCATCGCACCTCTCCAAGAATCGGTGCAGGCCATTCCATCTCCTTCACTGGCGCAAGCCATCCAATCTCCCTCGCTTCAAGGGCAAGCGAGCCAACAACCACCCTCATTCCAGTTCCCTTCGCAATCTCAAACCCCCATTGTTCCCCACATACCACTTCAACCGGGGCCAACTGTCGGTGGCCCGACAGCTCCCTCTCATTCGGGGTTCCCCCCTCAAGTCTCCGAGAGACATTTTCCTCCCCAGTGGTAAGTGCCACCTTCACCTCCCGAGGAGCTCGCCCAATCGCTCCTCAACCGGTTCAATAGAATGGACGAACAGTTTCAGAATTTGAAGAAAATGGTGGACGTGAAATCCACCCCGGAGGTTGCTTTGCCAATCCTTCCAGTCATCCATCTTCCTCCCTCCGAAATGCCCACATACCGCAGGTACAATGGCACTGGCAACCCCTTCATTCACCTTAAGGATTTCATGTATGAGTCCTCCTATTGGCAAAATGACCAGAGATCCTTGGCATACCTCTTTCGGAGATCATTGGACGGTCCTGCGCTAGAATGGTTCTATTCTTTGGAGCCCCACTAGGTCGAGAATTTTGAAACAGTTCAGAGAAGGTTCTTGCAAAAGTATCGGGATAGGGTCGGTCCCTCTCTCTCCATTACCGACCTAGTGGCCGAAAAGATGAAGTCCGACGAGGATTTTGTCCGCTATGCTGATAGATGGAGGTCTCTGGCAGAAAGGATAAGAGATACCCTCTCGGAACCTGAACAAGTGAAGATGATTGTGTCCAATACCACCCCACAGTTCAGGCATGTCTTGGCCATGAACAAGCTCACCACCATGGAAGAGATCTATGAGAGAGCCCGGTACATCCAGACCCAGTTAAAAGACTCCCCCATTATGAACATGTTTGAGCCGCCGAAGCCCAAGGTGGTCAGAAAGACAGGCGCTGGTGTCCCAGGCGGAGCAACATAAGGGTTCGTAACAAATGAGCAAGTGAGTGCGGTCAACAACGCCAACTATGCAGCCAACCCAAGGCTTCCACAAATGCCCCGACTTCCCCTCTAACCAGGTCCTTTCCCCTCTCGTCCTCCACCCCAAAACGATCCACCCCAGAACAACATGCCTCAACTACTTCAACCCCAGCAACAACCTCGACCCCAGCAACAACAACCACCACTTCAGTACAACCAAGTTCCACCCCCAGGAAACTACGGTCCCCCACAGCAACAAAGGAGGCCGATTGGTCCCAAGAGAGCCTATTACCAACCATTGCCAGAAACTCTGGCGGATATTTTCAACGCCCTCATGGCCTCAAACACCCTCGTCCTACCCAGGGAAAGGCCCGTGTGGCCCCCGAATGTTGATACCTCCAGATACTGCATCTATCACATGCAGCCAGGACACACAGTAGACAACTGCTTCCAGTTCAAAGATTACATCCACGACATGAATGATGAAGGCGGAATTGACTGGGATGAAATGAGGCGATACATCGCCACTCTCAAGGCTAGGAGACCTCCTCCTAGGCCACAGTTCCAGCAACAACAGCAGCAGTTACAACAGCAGCCACAGCAACAACCACAACAACAACAACAGCCTCAGCAGGCCCAACCACAACATCCCAACATGGGCATAATCCAGAATCCATTACCGGAGCACCAACAGCCCAATCACCAGGTCAACCCCATCTCCTCCTTCCCGGAAGTCGGGAGAGAGCAGGTGTGGCACCCAGAAAGTACCTCTATTCTTTCTACTGCCAACCCTATCATCATGCAACCCCCTCGCCTTGCCTGGGTATCACCTCTCTCTCATCAACCCGCGTTAGTACCGCCTTCACCATTTCCACTGCCATCACGCCCTCTCATTCGCACCCCAATGACCTATCAGCCAACACCCTTCATTACGCCCTCACACCCTCTCATCTTCTCTCACTCCTCCGCTTTACCATCCACCTCTACCGCATTTGCCCCTATGCCTTCTAAGCCCCTTATCATCCGTCAACCGTACGTAACCCCGCCTGTCTTCACCATACCACCGCCAATGCCTTCAAAACCACTCATCACCCACCATCCATCTCAAAACCATTACCCGCTCCAAACCTTACCCACTTCCACTTTGCCTCCACCTCCACCTTCCAGACCCCTTATCCTTCATAACCCGTGCGATATCCCCTCTACCTCCACCATGCCTCCACCTAACAAACCCCTCATCAGAATCCCTGCTCCCATCATCACCCCTGCTTCATCAACCATCCCTCCACCACTACCCCTCAAACCTCTGTTAAAACCCACTGCTACCCCTATAGAGGTACAAAAGCCGTAGGCAATGGTGCTCCGGAGTGGAAGGATTTTCCACAGGGTTTTCCCCCAGAATAGTCAGAATCCCGAGTAGTCTCAGCCAGAGAGGGACGATGGAGAACAACCGGAAAGATCTATCCCTGGAACACAGTATGATCTGTTGAAACACTTGGATAAGACGCCTGCTCGGATCTCCATCCTGGAGCTACTTTAGAGATCCACATCCCATCAGGCAGCCTTAATGGAGTATCTTCAAAAGGTCATGGTGAATGAGGACCTCCCTGTAAAAAAGATTTCTGCCATCCTGACCCCAATGGACACGCAACCGGCCATCATGTTCCACAACTACGAGCTCGCTCCCAAGGAAGCTCAGAAATATGCATTGTGTGTTTCAATAAAAATTAATGGGGTATCCATAAACCCATGCCTTATAGACACGGGTGCGTCCATAAATGTGATCTCCATGAGCACCCTTCAGTTGTGTGGGGTCGAACAGGAACAGATAAGACCTTCTTCAATCACAGTCATGGCTTATGACAATAGCAATATGCCGCCGCAAGGGATGATTATTCTGAGGGCAGAGCTAGGTCCTATGTCAGTCCCCGCAAAATTCCATGTCCTCGACATGGACCCCACATTCAAGGCCATACTGGGTCGCCCCTACATTGAAGCCATGGATGCTGTGCCTTCCACCAACCATCAGTGCTTGAAGTTTCCTTACAATGGAAGAATTATTAAAGTAGTCAGCACAACTGTCCTTCATACGGTGGATGCTATCAACACCTCTCTGCCCTCTGTTTGGCCGTCTCATCGGCCCATATTGTCATTACTGGACATGTGTGATTCATCTCACATTCCGCTAGCACCAAAGAAGCCGATGAAGGCAACAACGCCATATCCCACTTTTCACTCCAAAGGATGGGAGATCATGAGGAACATCGGCAATCAATAGGGCAAAGGTCTGGGCGCACAGCTACAAGGTACGTTGAAACCACCAAATGAGATTAGGCCGAACCGCAGGTTTGGCCTAGGCTTCAAAGGACCATTCAAGGGGGATTGGAAGCCCCTCACATGGACCCTATCAAACCACTTCAACAAAGGGCCCGTTGTTCAGATGGGAGATTACCCGCAAGAAGCACATGGGGGACCACATGCTGTATATTCGGCTGAAAATATCTGAGGGTCACCAAAAGAGGCAAGATCAAAGATCCAGAATGCGAATTGGACAAGTGGTTTGATATACGGGATATTTCCGTTGCACTGGAAAGGATGTTCTCGCCTCCACGGCTTGAAGGACCGCCATTGATCTCCGGAATGCCAGAAAATATCATTACTGTTGCCAAGGTTCCAAACTATCCTCGTCCTCGCTAGAAGGACCCTGTCACCAGCGGATCTTCATCCGCCATGACCATCACCACCGACGACTCATTAGCCGTCATCTTCTCCATTCACTCGTCACAGCCTTTGATGCTGTCATCTTCCTGGGCCAGACGGTTGTCTGATGATCTTCCCAGATCCCCCTCTCTACTTACATACCTACGCGGGTTTCTCAACCCGCGCCAGGTCTTCAATCATGATCTGCTCTACGAGCCTCCCAATCCTCTAGCCATAACCACTTTTCTCTCTCCTCCGATCTCTTTTCACTGTTTTGTCATCCAAAATGAAAACGAAAAAAAAAAACGTCAATTTTCAAACTCCTCAACAACACATCTTAGTTGAGGAAACCTCCTACATCTCCCACGGGTGCGTCCCGCCCTGTGGACCACCTGTCCTAGGTCCGATGAGCGACCTTTTCTACCCCTCCTCTGAGGGGTCTTCCCCTGTACATTCTTCACCATCCTCTTCATCTTTTTCTTCTTCTGTAAATAATGTCAGTCAATCTAGGAATAATAAGTCAAAGGTAGTACCTAGGAAGAAATCCAAGGGTAGGCAGATCCCTCGTCGATTCCTTCTGGACTTAGTCGCCAGGTGTCAGGCCCTTCTTGCCATCCCTCAGTTGCTAGAAAATCCCATCCAGCTACCGGAAATAGAATGTGAGGGCAACTGTACAATTGATGAGGGGTATGGAGTCTACGAGATCACGGGTGAAGAATACCCTACTGAAGATGAGAGTGAGGAATATGAGGATGCGGCTGGCGCATATGCTAGTGGAATAAGGAGATTTGACGAGCCGTCAACTGCCGTAGAAGAGTCCACCAAAAGAAGTCAACTTGGGAACTGAGGAAGGCCCTAGGATCATCCTCATAAGTGATAGTCTACCACCCTCTGAAGAAGAGGCATTAATTGAAGTTCTCAAGGAATATAAAGACATGTTTGCATGGAGCTACGAGGATATGCCGGGTCTGGATTCAACCCTGGTCGAACACCGTTTAACCCTAAAACCAGGGTCCGTCTCGATAAAACAAAGGTTAAGGCGTTTCCACCCTCAGATGGCTTTGAAAATGAAAGAAGAGGTCGATAAGCTCCACAAAGCCAGGTTCATTAGAGTCATCCTTTATCCTCAATGGGTGGCAAACATTGTCCCGGTCATGAAGAAAGATGGGAAAGTCAGGATTTGCATCGACTTCCGGGACCTTAACTGCGCGTGTCCAAAGGATGATTTTTCCTTGCCTCACATTGATGTGTTAATCGACAACACAGCAGGATATGAGACCCTCTCATTCATGGATGGATTTTCAGGATATAATCAAATTCGTTTGGCAGAAGAGGATCAAGAGAAGACATCATTCACTACACCTTGGGGAATATATTGTTACGTGGTCATGCCGTTTGGGTTAAAGAATGTTGGAGCTACTTACGAAAGAGCTATGATGGCCATATTTCACGACATGATGCACATATATCTGGAGGTGTATGTGGATGATCTATTGGTGAAATCAAGGACCAGGATGGAACATCCAAGGGTTTTGGCTAAGGTCTTGCAGAGATCAAGGGAGTTCCAATTGAAAATGAATCCGAAGAAGTGTGTGTTTGGTGTATCATCGGGTAAATTACTGGGCTTCATTGTGAGTCAAAGAGGGATCGAGATAGACCCCGAAAAAGCTAAGGCCATCAGGGATATGCCGCCTCCCAAGAATTTGAGGGAAGTCCGAGGTTTAATCGGGAGGTTGCAGTTTATTCGTCGGTTTGTGTCTCAGCACTCACAAAGGTGTAGACCTTTCTATGAGTTGACCAAGCCAGGAGTAGAATTCCACTGGGATTCTAAATGCCAAAAAGCTTTTGAAGGGTTAAAGGAATATCTGGCTAGTCCTCCCATTCTCATTCCACCCAAACCAGAAAAACCTCTGATCCTCTACATCTCAGTCTTGGACGACTCCGTGAGAGCTGTCCTCGCACAAGCTGATGAAGAAGGCAAGGAACGGGCAACCTATTACTTGTCCAAACTTCTCAATCCCTGTAAGCAGAAGTACACAGTCATGGAGAAAACCTATGCTGCCCTCGTTTGGGTGGTGCAGAAATTGAAGCACTACTTCTTGGCTCATGAGGTCCACTTGATTGCTCGCATGAACCCTATCAAGTTTCTTCTGGAGAAATCCGTCCTTACTGATAGGCTAGCACGTTGGCAGAGTTTCCTCTCTCAATTTGACATCACCTATATCCAGTAAAAGGCGATTAAAGGCTATGCCATAGCCGAGCATCTCGCTCACCATCCTCTTCCTAAGTTCGATCCTGTCCAATCAGAGTTTCCAGATGAGGAACTAATGTCCGTCACTCAGTCTGACAAGCCAATGTGGACATTATATTTTGATGGAGCTCTAAATTCCCAAGGGAAGGGTATCAGCATTATCCTTCTAACGCCTGAAGGCCTTACCATCCCAGAGGTATTTTAGCTCACGATCCTAGTCACCAACAACATCGCTGAATACGAGGCTCTTCTAGCTAGCCTGGAACTAGCCCGTTCTTTCTATATCACTGAGTTGCGAGTCGTGGGTGATAGTCAACTTGTTCTCCGCTAGGTGCTTACCAAATATCGCACCCTCGATCCCAAGCTCAAACCCTATCAGGAGCTGGTCTCCGCCTATGCCAAATTGTTCACCAAGCTGATCTTTGTCCATGTTCCTCGTGAACAGAACATTCTGGCCGATGCCCTCGCTTCCTTGGCGTCATCCTTCAAATTCCCTTTAGGTGCATGGTTTAGATCCATCATTCTCTACAAGCGTCTTGTCCCTGTCGTTCAGGACCCTTACCTCTTAAAGATCAAGGAACGAGTCCTACAAAAGATCCAGAAGGGAGAAATCCTCGAGAAGAGGGAGATCATGCTAGCAGAAGTCGAAGAAGAGCTGGCCGACGAGGAGAAACCATGGTTCTATAAAATTGTCAAATACTGTAAAGATCAGTCTTATCCTAAAGGAGCCACCACAGAAGATAAGAAAGCCATAAGAAGGGTGGCTCAGAAATACACATTGGTTGGAGGTCTACTCTATAGGAGGAGCCTTACTGGCGTTCTGTTAAGGTGTCTTGACGATAATGAGGTTTGGAAATGCGTAGAAGAAGCACACTCGAGTGTGTGCGGTGGCCACGTGAATAGCCAGATGCTCGCCAAGAAGATCGTTAGGCAAGGCTTTTACTGGCCCACTATGGAAGAGGATTGTGCCGTCTATGTCCGTAGGTGTGTCAAGTGTCAACTTCACGCCGATAAAATACATTCACCCTCTTCCTCACTTCACCCAATATCCTCCCCATGGCCTTTCTCCATGTGGGCATTCGACATCATCGGTCCCCTAGGTGATCCCAATTCCCTCACCAAGTAGAAATCTTTCATCCTTACTGCGACGGAATACTTCACCAAATGGGCCGAAGCCGAAGCTTACGCAGAAATCAAGGTGTCAACAGTCTGCAAATTCATCATGAAGAACATCCTCGCCAAGTTCGGCGTCCCAAGCACAATCCTCACTGACAATGGGCCACAATTCATTTCTCAGGACCTTCAAGACCTCTGCAAAAGGTACGCAATTGCATTGCATCATTCATCACCTTATTACCCACAAGGTAATGGCCAAGCGGAGGCCACCAATAAAATATTGATCAAAATCATAAAGAAAACCGACAAGTCCAGTAAGTTTTCAGACTGGCCAGAGAAGCTTATCGAAGCTCTATGGGCCTATCGCACTTCAATCCGTACCCCCACCGGGCCGACTCCGTTTGCCCTTATGGGACGGAAGCGGTAGTCCCGTACGAGACTCTGATCCCTCCTCTCAGAGTACAATTGGATGAGAAATTTCCCCTCGACGAACGTCGCAATTCACTCCTTGCCCAGTTGGAACTCTTAGACGAGAAGCGGCTGGCCGCTGCCGAGCATGCGCGTGTGTATCAAAATAGACTCGCTCGCTTTTACCAAAAGAAAGTCGTTGAGAGAAAATTCAAAGTCGGTGAGATGGCTGTAAAAAGAATTTTTGTTAAACCTGGAGGGCCGCGTTCTAAGCTCCAACCCAATTGGGAAGGACCATTTGTGATTCAAGCCGTGTACCCTGGCAACGCCTACAAACTAGTCAACGCCGAAGGGACTGAGTTATCCCACCCTTGGAATGGGCTTTATCTTAAAAAGTACTACCCCTAGCGTAGTGCCAAAACGTCAAAAACAAACAAATGATGAAAAGAAAAAAAAACAAAAATATTAAAAATCATTAAAAATATGGAAATTTCAAAATGCCGATGCCTGGTGGTCACCATATAGTTAAGTCCCTGCATCCAACCTTCATGTTAGGATAGTGTTGAACATGTGTGCAACATGATTAATTTTATGGTTTTGATGATGTCTGCCTTTGTAATCATTAATGAACTATACCTGCAATTGATAGGGTTAATATTCATTCATTTCAGGTCATTATACTTCCAGCGTAAAAGATCAAGGATTACACACAAATCTAGGCAACTGGATACACAGATATCAAGGCATATGACAATATTGGAGGCACAAAAATCTAGCATGTTTCAAGCATAGAAATCAAGTTGAATAGCATCACACATAAGGTCATTGCGTATTCCTTATATGATCAATGCATATCTTGCCTTATGGATGGTTCAAGGTCGGTGCAACTTCTGGATAGCATGCTACAAGATAATCCAAGAAATGGAGTGGTGTTGGCAAAGGTGAAAGCTCATTGATCGTGCCCAAGCAAAGATGCAAATCTCTTTTATAAGCAAAAGTCGACATTTCACATTCGGCTCGTCACACATCCAAGGTCAATGCACAAAGAAGTATAGCCAAGAGAATCCAAGGCCAGAGACTCAGCTGATACCTTTTAGACTATCAAGGGAGATGCCACGGACATGAACGGGCTGCTAAAGAAGTCAAGCGGCGGAGCTGAAGCGGCTAACAGATCGACCCGGGCTAGACCGGGGGCTGCCCAGCTGGCGGTCGACGGCCAGCACAGGGGCGGTCGACCGCCCCAGCCAGCAGACTCCCGTCTGCAGTTCTGTCAGCTGCAGGTCGACCGCCAGCCAGTAGCGGTCGCGAAAATCCCAGGGACCGCCCGTTTGCAGATTTCTCAGTAGAGGTCGACTGCCAGAAGCTGTAGGTCGCCCGCCAGCCTCGAGCCAACCAATGTTGACTTTATTTTCCACTTCGAAAAGGGCCATTCAACATGGATTTGTTTAATCCAAAAGTCACCTAATCACCCATGATTTGTGGATCTGGTCTGGGGCTTGTCTATAGACCATTCAAAGTCTATAAAACCAACACAAGAGGGTTAGAAACCCTAGTTGATCATTTGGAGCAAAGAGAGATCAAGAGAGGCTAGAGAGGAGATTGGAAGAAGAGGTCCTGTAGCCGTGAACAGTACTTCGTGCAGAAGTTCTACATCCAATCTAAGGGATTCAAGCCTACATCTGAAGCCTTCAATTTCCAAGGAAGAAGAGAAGCAAGCAAGCTCACAGAGGTGATCAAATCTTCATTCAAACCTCTTCGTCAACTCAAGGGAAGATCAAAGCTACATCCAACAATCTCTCCATCAACTCAAGGTGATTCAAGCTCATATCTCGATCCATCAACCTCCAAGGAAGAGTAGAATCAAGCAAGGCTAATAAGGGAGATCAAAGGAGGCTGCAAGGGTGTGTTCAAGGGAGAGGAGTTCGAGTACTGTAGCTGTGAATAGTACTCCGGGAAGAAGTTCTTCATCAAATCCTCAAGAGATTCAAGCTCCAGCAAACCTCAGATAAGATCCTTTCTCTTAAGCATATTCTATATCTTGTTGAGTGTTTTTCATAAGTTGTTCTTATTCCATTTCTTTCAAACACTTGAACTTGAGAATCGTCCCAACCGGTGGTTAGTAGGAAGGCAATCGAAGGCTGTCCTATTTACGGTGTTGACGTCCCTACCGGTGGTTAGTAGGAAGGCAATCGGGAGTTCTCCGATTTGCGGTGTAGCCGTCCCTGTCAGCTTTGTGTGTAGGAAGACAGAAAGAGGGCTTTCTCTGTTCTGTGGTTGGGGCGTGTCCCCGGTCAAGCTGTGAGTCAGCAAGGAAGCCTCATCGGGTTTTGGTTAGTGGTGGACGTAGGTTGCGGGGTTACAACCGAACCACCTTAAAAATCCCTGTGTTGTGGGTTGTTTATCGTGTGTGATTGATCTATATCTTCTAACCCCATTCGCAGGTTCGTGTGCTTCCATACTTGGTTAGATTGTTCACACACATATGCACTTTGAGTGATCAACATAGCATATACACACACGCACGGTTGTTGCAAGCTATTGCATGCTCTAGTGTTATGCTTTATGATCCCTGCACTACAAGGCTTATTTCTTTCAAGTTCATAAATGTGCTTAAAGAAGTGTGGACGTTTCATAGCTTGTAATCCAAGTCTTTTCATTTGAGCCACTCTACTTAATTCCGCTGTGCATTGTGCCTAAGTGATTCATTCACTTTATAAGAGTGGTTTAAGTTTCTATTAGCTAAGAGTTTTAAATAGGCCAAAACTTTTGATAGGATCTATTCAACCCCCCCTTCTAGATCCGTTTACACCTCGCGGGACCCAACAAGTGGTATCAGAGCGAGGCTCTGTCATTCCCAGATCTAACGATCTGCAGGGAAAGATCCCGGTGTTTGTTATTTAGATGGATTCACATGCTACACTTGCTTCGATGGCTTCTCCACCTATTTATGATGGTTCAGATTTTTCTACATGGGTTGGAAGAATGTTCATCTATGTTAGCTCCATATATCTACAATTGTGGACTCTTATATACAATGGTCCTCATGAGCTGCCATCAAATTCAATTGATTGGTTAGCCGAACATGAGACCAAACACAATGATAATCGTCTTGCATATAACTTAATTATAGCTGCAGTTGATCTAAGACTAACTCATCTTGTGTCCTCTTGCAGCACAGCCAAGCAAGTATTGGACAAGTTGGTGAAAATCCATGAAGGGAAGGAACAAGAACAAGAATGCTTCATGGCCGACCGTGCAGAATAGTCTAGCAATGCATCCTCATCACAGGTAAACTCTGACTCCGAGGAATTCACTTTTGAAGAGCTTATGGAAGCCTATGATGAATTGATCACACAATACAAAAAGGTAAAAATAGAAAACAAAAATTTGAAAAAGGATCTCAAGAAAATTAACCAAAATGAATGCTCGATTTGTAAAAAGTGTTCTGTTTTTAAAGAGCTTAACAACACTCTCTCAGTTGATCTAGATACGCATAAACAAAGCATTGCATGTCTAAGGGAAGAAAATGAAAATCTTAATGATGAAATCACTAGGTTGGAAGAAATTGTAATAAAACTTCAAAACTAACCTAAGTCAATCTCTAATGATCAAACTATGGCCGATGGGATAATCTATCATGAGAAGTTGATTGAAGGAAACAAAAATTCTGTTTCATGCTCTGCTAATTGTGTATGTGAAAAATGTTCATTCTTGAGAAACATAAATGTTGGTCTCCATGATGATCTTGAATGGCAACAAAAACTGATTGATTCTCTGAAAGAAGAGAATAGAGAGTTGTTGGAAAAGAAAATTGAACTTGAACAAGCTGAAGAAGAATTGCATGAAAAATTGGCTGCACATGAAAAAGGCAAATCTATCATTGAAGATCACTCTGAAACTTTGCATGCTTTAGAACAACAAAATCAAAATCTTAAAGCAGTAAACGCCATGCTCAATGAGCAATTGGCAGCATGCGAAGAGGGCCTTGTTGAATCTAAACAGCACATTTCCTCACTTGAAAATGAAATTCAAGGTTTGAATGATTTCCTGTCAATGTTTGCCCAAATCTAAGATTCTGGTTCACCGGAAGCCACCACTTCCAGTGGTCACCAAAAAGGGCATACTGCTCGAAAGAAAAGTAAAACTCAGCATGCTCGTCAAAACATGCACCATAACATGTCCAATGCTAAATATCATACTTTCCACAAAATGAATGTCCATTGTTATTATTGTGGTAAATATGGTCACACTGTGCATGATTGTTTTATCTTGAGAAATGATGAGCTTAGAGCAGGAGATCAAGTGAAAGGGCAAGGAAAGAAACAGGTCAACACTGGCAGAGGGCTTGCTCAACAGAATTCTGTACAGAATCACATGGAGAATCAGAAGTGTCGACATTCCTATCCAGACAGGTCGACACTCCCCATGGCCTTTAATAGAAATGCCTCTCTTTGCTGCTCTCATTGTGGTAAGACTGCTCACACTGACCAGGAATCCTGGTATTTGAAAGAAAGACATCACCCTCATACCATGAAAGGTAAAAATTATGCTCGCCCACAAAAGCATAGTCCACATGCACACGCACATGAACATAAAAAGAAAAATCAATCTTTTGTGTGTTATTTCTATTGTGGGAAAAATGGGCATGAGATATATGATTGCCTCACAATGAGGGAGGATGATGTGATTGCCTTGAAAAAGATGGGCCAAGATGCTAAACATGTTGCTAACCCACAAGGACCCAAGCAAACTTGGGTACCTAAAAATTCCAAATGAGAATTTTGGGTGCAGGATGCCTTGGAGCTGAACAAAGGATCATAAGGTAAGTAAAAGCTCAAGGCACAGGTATGTACATAAACCTTTAAGTTCAGTCATCTTGCATGTTTAATCTTGACATGTAGATAGTGCATCATACGTCTGCCCAATGTCATTAGATTCCGCAAACTGAATTGCTCTTAGAAATGCAAAACCCCCAAGGTGTGAGATGAACTTTTGAGCTTGATAACTTGCTCACACCATACTTGATTTCAGCTGTTTAATTCATGAAAAAATTTTTATGCTGATGAAGTTGATGTGATGATGAGTTGCTTAAGTCTTACTATCAGCCACTTGAAATTCTTGGACTTTGGTTTTGATGATGCATGTCATGGTTGCATTTTCAACTCGTTATTCATGTTAGCATTATTCAAAAGGGGGAGTCTAGCAATTGACATCATCATGTCGCATTCAGTTCAAAATCAATTATGAATGATTTGTGTTTGCATCATATTGTGATCACACATACCTTAATGCACATCATGTTTAGAAGACAAAAATGCACAATCATTTTACAGCATCTTCATTGCATTGTGTATTCACATAAGTCTTAGGCTGCATAATTCATTGCCAACCCATGCATGTACTCAGGGGGAGTCAACATCAATCTACTTTGAATCATTTCACATCATCTCACTCTTGCACGGCCATGGTATATCAAATGTTGATGTATGAAAAGGCAGGTTATGCTTGCCTAGAAGCACTCAATATGCGTGAGGTTTCACCTCCGCCACGTACCATGCGTCAATATCGCATATAGGCTATATAGTAAGGGGGAGTTATCTCTTTGCAGCATTCATGCATATGTTTCATCTTCATTCTGTTGACATCATGGCATAGAATGCATCTTCTCAGGGGGAGCTTGCTCATCATGAAAATCCAGTCAAAATTCTACCGGTCGACCTCACTCCTTTGACAGGTCGACCCCACATTTCTTTATGTCTAAAAATTACTTTTGTCTGAGCTCAGTGCATAACCTCAGGGGGAGTGTTCTTCATCTATTCTTGCCTACCAGTTATGCAACACTCTCTTCTTAAACCAAGCCACTGCATGATATTGCTTAATCCTTGTGTGGTTCAATTTGGATTCAAAGTACCTTTAACTTCTTGGAGGATTCCCTATCTATTATTGAGGTTGTTTATCAGAGTAAATCTTCAAGAAGAATTTTCTCTTATAGAGTCTTGTGATTGCCTTGAACATGAATGATTTTGGTTTAACATTAATGATTTCTTGAGTCTTGAAGTTTGATGGTCTTGAACATGTTTGTGATCGGGTTTAATAGACTTAAACTAGTTTCTCACGTTTTGACTTGTTATGCCATCTTGAATCTGAAAAAATTTTGAGTACAAAGGCATCCTTGATCGAGAAACTTCAGCTAAGTATTATTTTTAAACATTTGTTGAATTTGTTTATTTCAAAAAGTGGCTATACTTAAAGTGAGCTCAAGGCAGAGAAATGGCACTATTGCTGAGAAATATATCTCCTCATCAAAGAAAATGAGGTTCGATATGTCATGAGGTGACTATGCTATCTCTGTTCTAAGTGAAGCAAAATCGTGAGCTACACTGAGTAACTGGGGGTGCTTGCGTCTGGTAAACGTGCACACTCACGTCAAAAGGTGGTTGCTACACTTGACTGCTCATAAAATGATGACAATCATCTTTCAAATGATTTCAAAAAGAAAAATCTGAATGTGTAGCACTCATGAATCAAATCTAAGTCATCTAAGTGTTTAGTCTCAATACTTATTGTGGTCATTCTCAAGGGAACCAATGAAACTGAATGAGTAAGATAAGAGAAGGTTAATCTGGTTTTGACATGAATTTCTGGTTCACTACTATTAAACTTGCATGCAAATGTCTTCATGTGATTCTACTGAGTAGGCCAGAACTCATTAGCATTAAACCAATCTGAATGTAAGAGCTGGTTCATTTGGGTTCTATAACTGAAAATTCTGAAAAATCCATAACTCTGATTTATGAACTTGGTTTTAGATTAAAGGACCTCCATTCTTTCTTGAGAAGTCATATCTTAATTGATGCTCCTTCTTGTTTGTCTTCATCTGTCATATCTACATAAATCATTCAGGCTGCCATGATTACATCACCTTGGTATAATCCAACAAGTGGTATCATCTTGATGCTCCTTTCAAGTCGTATCCAAAATCATTGGTGTCTTCTGTCAAGTGATATCACATTGCTTTCTCATTCTTTGGAATGTGGCATAAGTCCTAGCATCATTAGCATCATGCTTTCATGCAATAGGGTGGCATGCACGTCTTACTTCATACAATTGTAGCTTGCATTTATCATTTCCATGCACTGCATAGAAAATCCAAAAAATCTGAAAACTAGAAAACCACTAAAAATCTTACAAAATTTGAAATCAAAAATTGCTCCTTGGCTGCTCTATCCATCTCCTATTTGAGAAATTGAATCATGCTGCTATGGCTCCACCTCTCCCACATACATTGTCTTTGCCAAGCCACGGGACACCACCATGTTCGATACATCCATATCATTCATTGGTATCAGTCCCATAACTGGCTTTCCACAATTGGTTGTTCTCTTTGGTTATTTTGTCAAACATAATAAGTGTACAACCATTGGCATGTTTTTCCACATCATCTTCTGGAATGTTGCCTGCAATGACATGTTTCTCCACATTATGGTTGCTTGTAATGATGTCACATAGGAGATGCCAGAGCTTCTTGTAAGTCATTTTGTGTGCGTCATTAATGCGAGTCTCTCTGTCTCTTTTCTGGATCTTTTGATGTTTTCAAAGGGGGAGAAGTTTATGTGAGTCATCAATCAAAGAATGTGGTAAGTTTATATGAGTCATTAATCCAAGAATCCACTCTGTGTGTCAAAGGGGGTAAGAACCATGTGAGTCTTTGTCAAAAGGGGATAGGGAGAGAATCATCATCATATTCTTCTTAAGAATGTTTTTGACTCATAATTGCCATGTGAATTACTACTGCATGTGAACTTATAATGACTCATAGTTCAGAATGACTCATAGTTGCCATCATCAAAAAGGGGGAGAATGTTGAACATGTGTGCAACATGATTAATTTTATGGTTTTGATGATGTCTGCCTCTGTAATCATTAATGAACTATACCTACAATTGATAGGGTTAATATTCATTCATTTCAGGTCATTATACTTCCAGCGCAAAAGATCAAGGATGACACACAAATCTAGGCAACTGGATACACAGATATCAAGGCATATGACAATATTGGAGGCACAAAAATCTAGCATGTTTCAAGCATAGTAATCAAGTTGAATAGCATCACACATAAGGTCATTGCGTATTTTTTATATGATCAATGCATATCTTGCCTTATGGATGGTTCAAAGTCGGTGCAACTTCTGGATAGCATGCTACAAGATAATCCAAGAAATGGAGTGGTGGTGGCAAAGGTGAAAGCTCATTGATCGTGCCCAAGCAAAGATGCAAATCTCTTTTACAAGCAAAAGTCGGCATTTCACATTCGGCTCGTCACACATCCAAGGTCAATGCACAAAGAAGTATAGCCAAGAGAATCCAAGGCCAGAGACTCAGCTGATACCTTTTAGACTATCAAGGGAGATGCCACGGACATGAACGGGCTGCTAAAGAAGTCAAGCGGCGGAGCTGAAGCGGCTAACGGACCGACCCGGGCTGGACCGGGGGCTGCCCAGCTGGCGGTCGACTGCCAGCACATGGGCGGTCGACCGCGCCAGCCAGCAGACTCCCGTCTGCAGTTCTGTCAGCTGCAGGTTGACCGCCAGCCAGTAGCGATTGACCGAAAATCCCAGGGACCGCCCGTTTGCAGATTTCTTAGTAGAGGTCGACCGCCAGAAGCTGTAGGTCGACCGCCAGCCCCGAGCCAACCAATGTTGACTTTATTTTCCACTTCGAAAAGGGCCATTCAACATGGATTTGTTTAATCTAAAAGTCATCTAATCACCCATGATTTGTGGATCTGGTCTGGGGCTTGTCTATAGACCATTCAAAGTCTATAAAACCAACACAAGAGGGTTAGAAACCCTAGTTGATCATTTGGAGCAAAGAGAGATCAAGAGAGGCTAGAGAGAAGATTGGAAGAAGAGGTACTGTAGCCGTGAACAGTACTTCGTGCAGAAGTTCTACATCCAATTCAAGGGATTCAAGCCTACATCTGAAGCCTTCAATCTCCAAGGAAGAAGAGAAGCAAGCAAGCTCACAAAGGTGATCAAATCTTCATTCAAATCTCTTCATCAACTCAAGGGAAGATCAAAGCTACATCCAACAATCTCTCCATCAACTCAAGGTGATTCAAGCTCATATCTCAATCCATCAACCTCTAAGGAAGAGTAGAAGCAAGCAAGGCTAATAAGGGAGATCAAAGGAGGCTGCAAGGGTGTGTTCAAGGGAGAGGAGTTCGAGTACTGCAGCTGTGAACAGTACTCCGGGAAGAAGTTCTTCATCAAATCCTCAAGAGATTCAAGCTCCAGCAAACCTCAGACAAGATCCTTTCTCTTAAGCATATTCTATATCTTGTTGAGTGTTTTTCATAAGTTGTTCTTATTCCATTTCTTTCAAACACTTGAACTTGAGAATCGTCCCTACCGGTGGTTAGTAGGAAGGCAATCGGAGGCTGTCCGATTTGCGGTGTTGACGTCCCTACCGGTGGTTAGTAGGATGGCAATCGGGAGTTCTCCGATTTGCGGTGTAGCCGTCCCTGTCAGCTTTGTGTGTAGGAAGACAGAAAGAGGGCTTTCTCTATTCTGTGGTTGGGGCGTGTCCCCGGTCAAGCTATGAGTCAGCAAGGAAGCCTCATCGGGTTTTGGTGAGGGGTGGATGTAGGTTGCGGGGTTACAACCGAACCACCTTAAAAATCCCTGTGTTGTGGGTTGTTTATCGTGTGTGATTGATCTATATCTTCTAACCCCATTTGCAGGTTCATGTGCTTCCATACTTGGTTAGATTGTTCACACACATATGCACTTTGAGTGATCAACATAGCACATACACACATGCACGGTTGTTGCAAGCTATTGCATGCTCTAGTGTTATGCTTTATGATCCCTGCACTACAAGGCTTATTTCTTTCAAGTTCACAAATGTGCTTAAAGAAGTGTGGACGTTTCATAGCTTGTAATCCAAGTCTTTTCATTTGAGCCACTCTACTTAATTCCGTTGTGCATTGTGCCTAAGTGATTCATTCACTTTATAAGAGTGGTTTAAGTTTCTGTTAGCTAAGAGTTTTAAATAGGCCAAAGTTTTTGATAGGATCTATTCAACCCCCCCTTCTAGATCCGTTTACACCTCGCGGGACCCAACAGATAGGGCCCATTAAGACTTGGTAGGCACCGGGTCTTGGTTTGCCAGAACCTTGGAGATCCCTGTCCGGCCACATCGACCTATGCATGCTCAAAGGAAGCCAACATGTACTCACTTACGTATTTTATCCAAAAAAAAAAAAGTTGGTAGCATCACCTACGGTGCGGTCTCACCCAGAAGATCTCCAGAAGCTGTAATCTTTATTCTTTTCTCTTCGACCAAATGAGACAGTCGGCGCCCTTAAAACGTTGAGCATGAGAAACCAAAACTCAAACCCCTTAAGGCAAGAGTAGGATCCATTTCCTCGAGCATCGATGAGAGCACGAGAAGAGGGCAGTGTCCCCGCAGGCATACAAAAGGGAGCCTACAATATCAAACGACTATATCTCCCTCGCCAAAAGAAACACAAAATCAAAATCAAGAAAAAAGCCTGGTTGTGACCGTGCCTGATGCGATAAATGGAACCCCTCAAAGCAAAAGTCTGAATCCACAAAAGGGGCCATGGAATGTAAATGTTTGAGATTTGGTCCAAAGTTGTTCGAAAGAGGAGAGTTAATGGGCCCTTATTGGCTCGCCGGGTTAACGGTTTTGCCGGTCCTCTCAGGAGGTCTACCCCATGCACTCTTCCTTCCTCCTCTAAAGATGAAATCTAGATGGAGTTTCTAAAGGGCGAAACCCACCAAGGTCTGCGACCTTATTTTAATACACACGTATGGTTGCCTACTTTAAAAAGCAAAAGCTATCGCTGTGAAGGAGTCTCTGTGTTTCTGGCCGGTCAAGACCCCTGTTTACCACCTTGATGTCTTCTTATTTAACCTTGGGCTTCGGCCAATGCAAGCGCATCACCTATGGGTGCGACGGCGTCTGATTCCGGGTCACCGTCGCGCGGTAAGTCGTTAGGGTTCCAGGGTGTTCCATTATATACCACCTAGGGTTGTGAGGAAATAGATCCGGGTCGGGTAAATCATTTACCTCGAAAACCTTTTGGGTGAATCCCTGTGGTCGGAAGCGACTGGGAGCCTAAGCATGGCATGACAGTATTGTCACCAGGGTAAGTCTTAGCTGGCGGGATTATCATTCGAGGGGTCCAGAGGCCCAAATCAACCTAGATGTGCACTTAGGATACCTGGGAGGTTAGTAAGAAACCCCTGTTCTCATGTAGGTTAGGTGCCATTTGGATGCTTGCCAGGCGTTAGCAACAAAAAAAAATGAAATGATAAAAACAAAAAAAGAGAAAAGTGAAAATGTACATATTTGCAAACAAATTTTTTTTTGAATATAACAAAACAACAAAAAAATGCCAAATATAAAAAGAAAAATAAATCAATTTTGCATGATTACATTTGTATGTAGCATTTCACTTTTTAATCTCGCTTACATTCGTGTGCTTGTCTGTCGCATTCATCATCACCACATCTTTCCCTTGCCTTCGTTAATAAAGGCTTGACCCCTTGACCCGTTATCAAGGACAGATCAAAACAAACCTCGTATATTGGGCAAGGGGCCAAGTCAGAGCAGATATTCTAACTTGTTTGTTTAAGTGATGTATGCAGGAATTCGAGAAAGCAAGAAAGAGGTAAGAATCCAAGAATCAAACATTTTATTCCTTTCCAAAATAATAAAAAAAAATTACATCATGTTCCACCCTCTCTCTCTGCATTACTTTTCCCGCTACTCTCCGGGCAAAATGCTCTCAAGGGTGCTACCCAACTACGAAAAGTGGTACTCCTACCGCTCTGTACTCCTCTTCCTACACCCCGACGTTGATCCGTGGGGGCAGCAAGAAAGCTACTAACACGAAAGCCACGCTCTCGTGCTCTTCGGTAGCGCTCCTTACCATCTCTCAGCCACTGTTCAGCCAGACCAAGGCTGGTTTGGAGTTCGAACAGCTGGGCCTCCATGGCCCTTCGTTCCTCCTTTTCAACCAATTTGTCGGCTCTTTCTCTCTTTGTGTCTCTTTCTCTCTTTGCCCGTTCTCTCTCACGGTCTTCCCTCTCCAACTGGAGAGTGATCCTCAGCTCTATGGAATCCCTAGAAGAGTCGTCATCTGGACGACGTCGTAGTTCCTCCTCCAGCTCTACTATTCTAGTCTCCCTCTGTGCAGCTTGGGAAAGTGATTCTTGCGTCTCCTTTTTCTGCCAGTTATACCATCTCAGATATGCGGCAAGACATGAACAAGGAGAACTCAACACTGAGACTCTTACCTGTATAGAGAGCATTCCTTCTGCCTCCGCGGCACGCTGTGTGGCACGAGCATGTTGCTCGTGAAGCAAGTCAAGTTCTGAGGTAGGGATCCATAAGCTGGAAGAGACTCCACCGGGCCCCATCGCCAATGAGGCCGCGTCAATCTGGGTGCGCTGTAACCAGGAAATGATAATTAGTAGCCGAACACCATGGATCTAGGGCCGTGTTTCTGAGCGTGCACTGTATACACCTACCGAGGCACTCAAGGCTTCATGTGTGTCACCCAATTGTTGCTCCGTCTCTGCCAGGCGAGATCGCAAGTTCGCTATCATGGTATCACGGACATCCTGCAGCCATGAGAGTCAGCATTTCCACAACAAAAACCAAAAGAGAGAAAGCAAGAGAGAAGGGGGACCTACCTCTACAAGTCTCCGGGGTTGGAGCCGCTCTGCATACATTGTCTTATACAGACGCAGATAGTCTTCACTATCCTGCGCGTGCGATTCCATAATTGTGCCACCCCGTTGCCAATCTTTATACTATTCAGGGAATCACACACGCCAATCAATGCAGGTTACCGGTCCCCGTGTCTTTCTCCCAACGAGAGGTGGCGCAGTCGTATCCACCCATTCCTGGGCTAGCCCTAGGGTCCTCATAACCAATCGTAGCCGAAGCGGCTCGATTTCATTTAGGCAGTGCATCCACAATTACCGTCTGAACCGGGCACGACTTGTTAGAACCCATGGTTGGTCGGCATTGACCATGCCTGAGTAGGGTCTCCAGTTTACCTAGGTTAATACATACCCGTTTAGCCGGTCAAAACCAAAAAAACAAAATGAAAATAATTCAAAAAAAAAAATCACACCATCGCTGCAGGGAACTCCTGTAGCTCCCGCCTTAGCACCATCAGTTGGTAGGTTAGGGGTGCCGCACTCATGATGGGTTGCCACCGCTTGGCTAGCGGCACCATCACTGGTCGCCAATGTCGAGCTCTCCCCATCGGGAGGTAATAATAGCTCCACAGCTGCTTTAGCACATGTCGTCAGTACCTTAAGTGGACTATGAAAAAAAAACAAACAAATAAAAAAAATAAAATAAAATAAAAAAAACAAGACAAAATCAAAAATACCTGGATAAATGGTGTGAAACCACTCGCAGTCATCTCACGGTCTGCCTCTTGGGACAGACCTGTAAACAAATGCGCCAGCATGGCAGCTCCCTAGGCGTAGTGCCCTACTCTTTCGAGGTCTGATAGCAGCTCCAGGAAACGACAATGGATACCATCTCCTTTCGAGCTCAGTATCAATCTTTCCAGCAAGAAGAGGAGAAATCTCCTCAAATCCATGTTGGATCTTTCCCAATTGCTAAAATCTGTGTAGTACACAGCACGACATCCTCTTTCCATCCTTCCCATGAATTCTTCTGAGGACTCATCATCCCGTCGATGAGTATTAGTGAGCCCTAATGCCTCCATGATAGATATCCTGGCTACTGACATGTTCTTCCGTCCATCTAGGTCCAAACCCAGTAGCTTCTAGGCACCTTCTCGGTAGTCCGCGTAAGTGACTCCGGTCACTACCTCGCCATCCACCATGAGGCTCGTGATTCGGGCCACATCTTCCAAATTGGGCACCATGTGCTCCAGGGCATCAAGAATGCCCGACTCGCTGGGTCCCATCTTTCACGCAAGGCTTGGATCAGGACCAGGTCGAGCTTGATCGGCTCGATTCGTAGGAAGGCACCAAAGCCCATCACGTCTAGCCTGGCCTTCTGAAAATCCGGGAGACCCCTGTATGCTGCCGCTACTAACTCTCATGAAATGTGCGATTTCATCACACTCTGCGCATGCATAAGGAATGGAGAAGGGTGTTGTCAAAAGAAAGGAAGAAAGGAAGGAAGGAAGAAAGAATAAGAAAAAGGGCAGGAGAGCTCAGCTTACGAGTTGCGGTTGGGTCCTTTCACTGAAGTGCCCTTCGAGGTCCGAGAGCTTCTTGGAACTGCTACCGCTGGACCTGCTTCTCTTCGAGGAATGGGAAGATTCGCCCTCCATCCCGATCTTAGAACTCTGAGTTCCTTCTCTTTTTTGAAAATTTGTACTCTTCGAGTTGGCTCTCAATGTCCCTTCGATAATGAAAGAGACATGTATTTATAGAAATGGGAGAAGTACGGGCCAAGATTGCCTCCATCACCTTTAACGACAGCCCTCGCGATAAGACGCCTGCCCTGCGGTCCCATGTGTCACTTCACCACTCGTGCAGGGTGATTGATTGGACAACACCCCCTATACCGTTAGGGATGCCCTGTTACGATGTAGAGGTCGTCCGCAAAGGTTGAAAGATCACCCGGGAAGAGGGGCTAGGGCTGTCATTGTTGACTTCCGCGGCTGATTTTCGCATGGAAGACGATCAGAGCAAGATACGATTCCCCGGGGTCTTGGCAGACACATCACATGGGAATAGTGCAAAGAAGAAGAAGTGTAGGGAAGAAGGAACGCACAAGAGAACAAACAAGCAGCAGAAAATCAAATCACTCCATTCATAAGTTTACATAAGCTGTCATAAACGTCACAATCATAGAGAGGAAGCGGGTCCACTGGCTCGCCAACTCTCGCCATTAACTGCATGCTCGTCCCTCTAGGCATCCCTCTCCTCTCCCCTGAGGTGAGGGTCCCTCAGAAGCCTTCTGGATCCCTGTGCAGCAGCACCCGCCTCGCCTCGTGGAGCCTGCTCTACAGCATTGGCTCGCTGCTCCTCCCCTGGCGTGGTGAAGAAGCCACCAACAGAAAAGCGATCAGACTGGCGGAGTCGCTCCCCGAACTCTCGCGCTCTCTCATAGCGCGTCTCCATCGCTCCTAGCCTCTGCACCATGACTTGAAGGCCTAGCTGGAGCTCCCTCACTTGGGCCTCCAAGGCCTTCCTCTCGGCCTGATCTCGCTGTCACTCGGCCCTTCTCTCCTCTCTCTCTCTCTCTACCTCTCTCCTCGTCACCTGGAGGAGGACCCTCAACTCTAGGATGTCCGGATGTGGCCTCTCCTCACCGCGACGCCGCAGCTCCGCTATAGTCGCTACCCAGGCATCACGCTCCTCTTCCGCCCGGGCCGCACGGACCACCGCACCGGCGAGTTGCTCTCGGAGGGAGGCAATCTTAAGAAAAAGGGCCGACGAGCTGGAAAATGCGCGGCCAGCCTTTCCCACCATCGCTGTCTGCTGGGCACGCTAGAACAAACAAACAACGGCCGTCAGCTAAGCTCCAAAAAAAAAAAAAACAAAACAAAATTGGGGCCTTACTATCACCTCTGTCCATCTCCCAAGCTGAAGAGCCCCCACTCAGCCCTCCCTTTGCTGCCGCAGGAAGTCAGCGCTGTCCTGCACCAGTACGCTCCCTTGCTGTCCAGGGAGACGTATGCGCCAATCCTCGAGCTTTGCCTTGCCGCGACTCTCCTTCCTAACACGGCTCAACTCATCTGCACTCGCCCATTCATCGGCCAAGCCCGGGGCCCTCGCCATGCCCTGCATTAAGAAAGAAGGGTCTTACGTCAAAACACGAGAACGCGTCTCCTGTCAAGGATGCATCCATCATTTGAGTGCAATACTCGCCGAACCCTTTTCCCTCTCGCGTGGCTCGCTCAAAACTCAAAATAGATCAAAAAGGAGAAGACCGAAGGACATACCGGGCCGTGTTCACCTCCCTCCGTACCATCAGGCCCCTCAGATCCCTCAAGTACCCGAAGGGGTCCTTCCTCTTCCATGGACGCCTCTCTGTGCTCTTGCGCGTCCCTCCTCGGGCGAGGAGTTCCTCGCCCCTCTCACCCTTCACCATGGTCCGGCCCACCAAACTCCATCGATCGAGAGTGGAAGAAGATAAGGACGGGCGAGCAAATCTCGACGGGAAGCGGGCTCGTTTGCGGGTAAGGCACGGGAGAAGAAAGGCCGCCTGGCGCTTTAAATTTGAATTCAAAAGATAAGATGCGTCACCGCGCCTAGATGCGCCCAAAAGGAGAAAAAAAAGAGAGAGAGGACCCCTTCGTGCAAGGCGTAGTTCTCTACTTTTCAAGGTAAGGTCTCGTGAAGCGTGCCTCGAAATAACTCGGTGCAAGAGAAGAAGCATGGAAAAGGGAAAGTGCATACGACAAAAGGAACCATTTCATTGCACATAAGCAAATAGTCAGTTATACATCATAAAGTGAGGAAGGTGGGGTGTACAAGCAACTCTCTAACTCTCGCTACCACCCTCCTGATCATCTCTCTCCTCCCTCCTCTAACGGGGATCCCGAGGGGGCCTCCGCGAACTCTGAGAGGCGGTGCTCACCTCGCCCTATGGTGGCACGCCAGCCTCGAAGGCACGGCGACGCTCCTCGGCCGAAGAAACCAGAAAGCTGCCCATGGAGAAAGAACCAGACTGACAAAGTCACGCCTCGCGCTCCTTCGCCCTCTGATACCGCTCCTCGCTCTCCCGAAACCTCCCCTCCGCCGTGCCGAGACTCAATCGGAGCTCCATCAGCTGGGCCTCCAGAGCCCTCCTCTTGTCCCAGTCTCGCAGTCGCTCCACCCTCCTGTCCTCCCTCTCTCTCTCTCTCTGTCCTCTCTCTCTCTCTCCCTCTCCCTATCCTCTCTCTCTCTCCCTGTTCTCCCTCTCCCTGTCCTCTCTCTCTCTCTCATCGCCTCTCTCCTCGATAGCTCGAGGGCGATCCGCAGATCCAACACGTCGCGAGGGAGCTCCTCAGCCTCCTGTCGCCGCTCCTCCTCCAGCTCCGCAATCCGGGTGTCACGCTCTGCCACCCAAGCGTCGCACTCCTGCTCTGCACGAACAGCACGGGCCAGGGCCTCCCGAATCTCGGCCACCTGTCAAAGCACGCATGCACCGTAAGAGAGCAGTGAAGGAAGAAAAGCAGCTAGAAGAGAGTCGGGGCCAAGCAAGGACTCACTCGAGCCGCGCGGTCGCGTTCGGCCTCCTCAGCCCGGGCCACCGCGTATGCCAGCTGCTCCTGAAGGGCAGAAACCTCCAGAGGAGGGCCCTACCGTTGATTTTATTTTACCTATCTATCTTTTCTTTGGGGTTTTGAATGATGAAATGACAAGCAAGTAATCAAAGATCCGCTCTTAACCTATGAACATGTGATCATGAACCTAGGCAATCAAAGCTAGCTCTAGCATGGGCATGCTATCTCGCTCAAACTACGCTAAAGAAAAGGGAAAACACACGCCGGGGCGTGGAGCAAAAGAGTAAATAAAACACACCGCAAGGGGTGGAGCAAGTAAGAAAATAAAAGAGATATGTGATGAATGAGAAAGCTAATGCCCAAGACTAAGGAAAGATGTGATCACCACCAAAGTAAAAACAAGCAAAAGACCTGTGAATACCTTGGAAATAGGTGGATGAAACACCCGCCCGCGGGAGAGAAAACCAAAGAGAACCTGCAGATCAGCTAGAAATAACGGCCATGACCCTGTGCGTTACTTGGAAAGTGACGGCCACACAATAGACCGCCAGGAGAAGATGACGCGCCTGCACCAGACCGTCAGATAACCTGCAGTAGAAAAGTGTAGATTCTTTTAACTCCAACTCTTCCAGCCGGCTAGAAGACTTGGGCCTCGTGCTGGTGAACCTGTAAACCTGCCAAAGATGTAGAAGACAAGAACAAAACAACCTAAATTAGCCCTTTTAACAATATAGCATCAATTCTCAAAGAACTTAAGGACATCAAAAGGAAAGGGGATTACCGGGGAGTTTTTGGTTTTTTAACCCCTCTGGCCGTTTTTTTAAAAGATGGGGAAGATGTTTGGATGCTTAGAGAACAGTGAAAAACGTGGAGAAAGAGGAGGGACAATGCTTTGATTGAGGAAAAATCAGGGAAGAACTTAAGCATGCAATGATGAACTTGAAAGACTAAAACCAAAGTACTCCCTTGATTATGAGATGGATGAACGTGGGAAGCAGTTCCTCTTGGATGAAGATGGCTCCTGAGTTCTACAGCACTTCGTCGTGAATTTCAAAATCCTCCTCCCTTCGGCCTTGAAGTCAAGGGTTCTATTTATAGACCCTCAAACTCTCAGGTCGAGCAGAGGATAATTCAGCAAGATAAAGGGATAACTCTTAGCAAATCCTCGAAGATAATATCACCAAGAGTCCATAGAATCAAACAGAAGGTTCTGAGGATCAGATTTGAAAGAGATATCGTCAATCCAAACCCTTATCTCGACCACAAAGTAGCAGAGAAAAGGCCTGAACTGCCAGGACTCCCTGAAGGAAGTAACGGCTGCACGACAGATCACCACTTGGAAATAACGCACCAAGGAACATCCGTCACTATCAACCTTATCCCTAAAAGATAAGATCAACGGGAAGAAGACCCAACAAGTTGGACTCTTCAAGAAGCAACGGCCAGGGCATAGGGCGTCAGAATGAAACAACAGCTGCACGACAGACCGTTATTATCAATGTGTAAGCCAAAAGATAAGTACTGAAAACGAGGCCTTAAGCCTTAGGACTCTTCAAAGAGTAACGATCCAGGACCCATCCGTCAGAATAAAACAACACGCCTAGGACCGACCGTTATTATCAAAATAGAGGCATTGCTAAGATTCATCCAATGAAGTAGCCACAAGGAACCATATCTGATCAAGGAGTTAAGACCCAAGAAATAGGCTTCAACTAATTAAGTGACTCAATGAAGAGTGAACGACTTGGAGCATCATATAGAATGAATAAGGAGATTACCCGACTTATTGGTCATAAAACGGGTGTCAACAGATGCCCCTCCTTAACATCCTCTTTGCAGGGGAACGAGCGGAGGTGAAGCGAAAGCGAAATGGAACATGGAGATGAAGCGGAAATGAAGCGGAGTGGATCAAAAAGAGGGTGTTAAGGTAAACGACACCCGTTCTCAACCAACAAGCGATAGGAATTTTCTGGAAAGCTTCAAAACTGATCACAAGGAAATAGCCAACCAAAGGATGCAAGTCTGGAGGAGCTAATAACTAAGGAAAGGAAACACGGCTAGCCGTCGGAGGCAACAGAAAGAACAAGAGACTAAACTCCAGACAGGAATCTTCAGCCAACCAGATCAAGTGAGCAGATCGAAGGAAAACCTTCTAATTCAGAGTGGAATGATTCTCCTTATCCGAGATCAAGAACACAGCTATTCACCATCATCGAGACACTTCGAACAGATGAAGCACATGAATGCTCAAAGAATGCGTATGATGCATGCTGGGCTAAAGGAAAAAGAAATCTTCAAAACAAATGCAAAGAAAGATAAAATAGAAAATACTCAAGAATAGTATTGCTAGACTAGAGAAATTAGGGTCAGGACACCATCTGCAACCACGGCGTGCAAGATAGAACCATCATCCCCAAACTTATTCCAATCTAACGGCTTATCCAACGATTAAACATGTGAACTTAGATCATCATCATTTTTGTTTAAGGGGAACATCAGATCCCAGAACACATGAATGACCAGCCGGTTCTCGAGATAACATCGTAAGTATCATATAGTAATGCATTAAGGGATAAGGAAAAGAGATACACTACCTGACTTACCTTCCGGATGGAGGGCAAAGCGTGATTTTATTCACAAATTCCTTCATAAAAGATAGGTTAGCCAAAAATAAATATGATCATGAATCAAGGCATAACCATTCGTACGTGCGAGAAGCATCAACAATGAACATTTTGACAGAATATGGGACCATTTTGACATCAATTAGACTATTTAATTCATCAAGAAACTTGCAAGAACGGTCTGATGAAAGGGCGTCACATCAAGTAACGGACCATCCCTAGTCCGTCATAAACCAGGCGGTTCACATTCTTCAATAAAACAGTCCAATCATATGTAACGGTCACATCCAGACGCGTCAGAAGGATGTAACGGCCAGACGATAGACCGTCATATTTCCTGAGCATTCAAAAAAAAAAAACCGAACGGTCATAGCCCATTCATTCAACACTCAATGCCCCAAAAACCCAAACCGAGAAACCCTCCGGCGACCACCGCCCCTACCACCGTAATGGCCGGCGACGAGGCTCCCCAGTCGCCACCAAAGAAGAGAGAGAGAGGGAAACGGATGGCCATACGGCGGTTCCACCGCCGTCTCGAACGGGAAGTGTTCCCACTAGTCACGGAAGAGGAAACGGCGAGGAGAAGCCCAAGAGAAGAAGAAGAAGCTCCCACGGTCATGGAGGACCAAGGGGAAGCCCCATTGGGTGCAGAGGAACCCAAAGAACCAGAGAAGAAGAGGAAGAGAGGCATGGACCGTGAGGTAGGTCCCCTCACCCTAATTTCAATTTTGATTTTTTTTTGAATTTTATTTGTGAATGCATGTGGGATATAAGGGTAGAAATGGGTCTACGAACCCCCTAGGAACAATTGTAGGCCATTCGGCCAAGGTGGGAAGCCACGGGGATACAAGGGAAAAAACCTCCAAACGCAGACAATGTGACGGTCCTGCCGGCGACCGTCACTTGCCTGACACACCACCCTGAGTCCGTCAGAAGCAAACGACGCCCTACCCCAGGGCCGTCACATCTGCCAGGATCTTAAACTGTTTTAGGGTTTTCAATTTTCAAATTTTTGTTTAGTTTTCAATTTTAAAATGCTTATGCAATGATCATATGATGCAATGAACTAACTAATGATGCAATGCAGGGGAAAAGAAGAACGAGGATCTCCTGGCTATAGATCCGGGTAGTGTACCAGGCATTGCCCGATTACCAGAGGGAGCGACTAGCTGGGATGGGATTCGCCGAGGTGCTCAGCATCGAGGTGATCCGGATGGACACTCCGCTACTGTACGCATTGCATGAGAGATGGGACCCGATCAGCAGAGCTTTCATCTTCCCGTGGGGCCACATGATCCCCACGCTGGAAGATATAGCGAGGATTACAGGATTGAGAGTCCACGGATCCGCGGTGACAGGGTGGACCTACATCGACTACCGGGAGATGGCACAGCAGCTGCTCGGGTTAGATTTGATCAGACCGGGACAGTCCTCTTCCTAGCTTTCGAGATCGGTGCTGCAGGAGAGCTTGGGACTGAGAGGAGCAGCAATCGCCGTGGGAGAGCTACCCGAGGAGCATCTGGGTAGAGTGATAGACCAGGTGCGCCCTCGCGTGGCGGCGGAGGCAGGACCGGAGGGAGATAGAGTGCTCAGACGCTTCCTGATGCTGCTATTCGGGAAGCTCCTCTTCACGACTCGGGTAGACGTCATCAGCTGCAGACTACTGCCTATGATAGAGAATTTGGGCAAAGTCGGCAAGTATGCATGGGGAGCAGCAGTGCTCGCATTCCTGTTCGAGTCCCTGAGCACTACGGACCGGCAGACGATGCTGGGCGGCTTCTCGCCTTTCTTACAGGTAAATGCACTTTAAATGCTTTCTTTTATGCAAAAATGTTTATGATATGCCATGTGACTGACTTGATTTCTAAAAATGCATATCTGGAGCTATATGTACCTCCCGGGCATCGGGAGAGGCACGCTACTCCATCCCGACCGCATACCGATCGCGAGGTGTTGGTCGGTGGCGAGGGACACAGGGTCGATCATCAGACTGACCCGGACGATCCAGGATGACCTGGACTCCTTCCCACACACGTTGGTGAGTCCATAACTCAAAATGATTTCTATATGCTTCTAAATGCTTTTTAAATACCTCTAATTCTTTTAATGCTTTTATATGCTAATGCTAATGAATGAACTAAATGCTTTCAGGTGAGATGGACCCCATACCGTAGCGAGGGTTACTGATGAGGGCATCACTCACGATTCCCTCTGGCTCGGGACCTCCCTCCCCTCCGACGAGATCCAGGCCTGAGCTCCATCACTTCACCGTTCACTACAGCACCTTGAGGATCATCTTTGTGCACTTCTTATCTTTATTTTGAGTCATATTCATGTAATTTGCCTTTTATTCGAGTCTTGTACCTAGGTTATTAAGTCATTTCCCTAAGTTGAGTCTCATTAGGCTATGGTGCTTACTATTGGGCCTACTTCCTTGGGCTAGGCCCATGGGCGCACCCCCCCTATCCCTTGGTTATCTATTAGTGTGTTAAGAGTCAGGGACTTATATGTAAAAGTGGGTTTCCTATAAATAGGACCCCAATCCCTCCTTAGAAAGGGAAATGAACATTTGAATATTTGAGCATAAGTGCACCCCTCTCTCTCTCTAGCTCTCTCATTCTCTCTCTCTCTCTCTCTCTCTCCCCTCCCCACCCCAAATTTGAAATTCACTCTCTCTCCTCCCTATTCACCTCTAATTAAGACCCCTCTCCCTTCCCCATACCTCCCATTTAAGTCCCCTCCAACCCCTAGGTGGAATCCCTTTCTCCTAGGCACCTCTCCCTCTTCCAAGGCACCCCTTGGCATTCCCCATACACCCCTCACTTCCCCAAGCACACCCTTCACCCCTCCCAAGCTAAAATTGGAATTTTCCTCCCTTTGGGGACTGCACCCCATTCATTCCCAGCCCCTTCACCTCCCTAGGTCGCAGCCCCCCAACCCCCTTCCCCATTGTTCTTCCATTAGCCTAGTTCCACCACTATCTCTTTCCCTTTGCCCAAGTCTGCAGGTGGCAGAGAAAGGGTCGACTTGCTGAAGAATCCACGGATTCATACGGCGTCGTCTGAAGGCGTACCATACCATTATGGAAAGGCCGTCCAGTTATCTTTGCAGGCGAGGTGATCTCGTCCCATTCTGAGTTCGGGGCTGTCCGGGAGAACCATTCTCCCCCGACTGCGCTGGTCTCCCTCTGCAGAGTACCTTAACCGGCTTTGAAGCTGTGCCACGGCGAACCCTAGCAGAATCAAGCCAAGGTCTCTTCATCAAAGTTCTTCCACGTCCTATCCTCTTCCAAGATCAGGAAGCAGAACTGCGTTCGGGTTCCATGGGAAGGAGTTATAGAGTTTCTCCTCCGACTGCTCCAAGCTGATTCCCCAAGTCTGCTACAACCTGTCAACACCTTCTTGGGTCCCCCGGTCTCTTCCGACCTCATCTGGCTTCCCCGTTGGTTTGCCTGCGAATTAGACTCGACCACGATTCCAGAAACTCTGACGACTCGTGATTCAGAGTTCGAGAGTGGCCGGGGTAGCTTCTGCAAGTCGCTGTCTGAATCAGATAGCTGCTGCGGCCAGAATCTGTCACTTGGTTCGAAGCTACACCACGGCCGACGGTGGAAGATTCAAGTCACGAGTCCTTCTACAAATATCTTCCTCCACCTGTCCTCTTTCTGGATCAAGAAAAAGAAGTGCGTTCGGCTTCCGGAGGTCAGAGCTTTTGTTTTTCTCCCTCGATGGGTCGGGTCTGCCTCCCACAACCTGCAGTGACCTGCTGCCACTCATCAGCGTCCCCCAGTCCACCCCGACCTCAGACGGCTTCCCCACCAGTTTTCCCGTGAAGAGGGTCCGTCCACGGTTCTAGAAACTTTGACGGTTCATGATTTGATACCCAGGAGCATCCGGGAAAACTTCTGCAAGTCACTATTCATGTCAGGTAGCTGTTGTGGCCAGAAACTGCCACCTTGTTCGAAGCTCGACCCAGACCAGCCACTGTAGCCGAAGAAATTGAGAAAATTCTGAAGCCTCCTGGTTCCAGATACGAAGATTTGCCAGCTGGTCTCGTCTTCAGCGAAATTCTAGAACGTGATCTACGGCCTCTACAGTGACTGGCAGTCAGCCATCACAGCAAGCAGGGAATTTCCATTTCGGCTACACCGGCGCGTCCTCCGGCGAATCTCCCTCTCCCGCCTGGCCGGCTTACCGCCCCTCCCTACGTGGAGGTAGTGTTTGAGTGTACTTAATTGACCCCACCCTAAGTTCACCCTCCTGCGTGAGGTGTAGTGATTGTAATCATTCAAAATAGGATTGAAGCTTCACCGGCGCAGTGTGCGGGGAACCACACTTCCCCGCTCGCCCTCGTCTCCGATCGGGGTTGGTTTCTTCAAACCAACCAGGTGAGCTCTACCCTTGCTCTTTACTCTTGTTCATTTAATATCTGTAAAACTTATTCGCTGGTTGGTGAGAGAGTGCCCGATCCCGGAACCACCACCCTTGTGTGGTCACCGTGGCCTTAGTGAGAGGAGTGTCCTAGTGCCCCCAAGGCACCCGGCTGCCCTCGTTTGTGGGCTTCATATCTTCGGGAGGGTCAACCTAAGTGGTGCTGGCCCTCTAGCCAGCCAGGGGCTTTCTCCACTACCTCGACTCGGCATCACCGAGTCACCACGGGAAACGGGTGTGCGCAGTGTAACGGCGACTCTCAAGTTGCTCTCGACTCTTGTGATTGTCATTGCGAATTAAGTCCAAGGGGTCATTGTCGTTTGCTGCCTTTGCGTCATTGTCTTTTGCTTGCTGCATTAGTTGTGTCACATCAAGTGGTATCAGAGCAAGTTCTAGACTTGTCTCTACAAGCCTAGGTCCTAGGGTCTTTGCATTTTCATCATCCGTGTGCATGTCCACCCGTAGTGGTACCTTGTACCGAGCCGACCCCTCTACCTCGGTTCCCCCATGAATCCCATTCCCCAAGGTTACCCAAACATCCCTAGAGAGGCTCCCCAAGCTCCAATGGATCGACTTGAGGCTGCCATTCAAGCCCTCTCGGAGAAAATGAGTGGGATTTCCACCCGCCTAGAGAGACTCGATGAAGCTAGGGCCCCGCCTAGGAACCATGCCCAACGGGCACCCCCTCCACGAGTTGAACTTGATAGGGAGGACCTTGAGGATGACTTCCACCGTGAGTATGAGAGGCCCCGCCAACCTAGACATTTTGAAAGGCGACCACGGGAGGACCCGGATGACTACCTCTTGAGGATGATTAAGGTTGAGGCTCCTAACTTTGATGGGTCACATAATCCACATGTCTACCTAAAATGGGAGAGTGCTATGGACCGATACTTTGGTTGGTACCCTATGACGGAAGATAGGAAAGTTAGGCTCGCAAAAATGTAACTTACCAACCTTGCTAAGACCTATTGGATGAGTGTGGAAACTAGGAAGAGGATTAGGAGGGAAGAACCAATCCATACCTGGGAAGACATGAAGACCCAACTTAGGTTCCAATACCTCCCCAACTCCTACCGTGAGGACCATAACCCGAAGAGCACTCCCACTTCCCCTTTTCCTCCCAGTCAACCCAAGACTTCCCTTAGGACCCAAACTCCACCACCCCAAATGATTCCTATCCCGATCACCACCACCATTCAAACCAAAGTGACCCTCACTCCACCTAGGCCCATGACGGCCATCACCCAACCTAAAATTCTCCATCAAACCCACACCCCACAAGCTTCCACAGTCCCCACCACTACCCCTCCATCTTCCCCTAAAAGGGACACACCTTCCAAAATCAATCAACCCAATCCTCCTCGACCCACCCATCTTCCACTACCAACCCCAATCCTACCCCAACTTAGGTCTCCACTTCTTCCACTCCCAAACCCAACCCAAGTTCAAGCACCCTCACCACCCCGAGTGCACCATGCCCCAACCTTCATCACCCCATCCACAAAAGACCTTCCCATTCCCTTGGAAAGCAAAACCCCCACACCCCAAAAGGATGAGAACGTGATTGAGGAATATGAGGCTTCCCTAGATTGGGAGGAAGAATATGAAGCCCAATTCCAAAGGTTGGGTCAAGAAGGCTCCTCTTTATCCAAAGAGACCACAACGAGCCTAACTAGGAACATCCTCCCCCTTGAGTTGCCAGATGACCATCCAAGTCCCCCCACCCATCCTTCCATAAGACCTGTGATTTTAGGGGAACCCCTCATTGAGTGGCTAAAGCAAGACCTCCTCCTCCACATCATGCACCCCCCTATGGAAAATCATTACCCAATTGTGCCCACCTCTCCATTCCACACAACCTTCCAATCGTTCTCCTTTGTAGGAGCCATGAGGGACTTGGTTAGGAGTGTATTTTGGAAAATAGAGGTGACAAACATGTGGGCCTTAGAAGCAAGCAACATGGGGTACCTTAGTTTCTCACACCCCTCTATCGGGACCATCACCTCCATTTACACCAAGGGTCCTTGCACGAGTAAGCGCTTGTTGTTTCTACCTGAGCCTAATGAGTTTTACATCACCCCCTTGCCCTCCTACAAGGAGCCTTGCGTTGGGCCCCACCAGGATCATGACTTCCACTTCCCTATGTGTGCTAGGGACTCTAGGGCGATCACTTGGATTGAAACCCCCCGCCACATCACTCACCCCTTAACCCATCTTGATCTGTTTGGCCACTCCCTATGGGCTTCCAAGTACTCCTCACCCACCACCCACTCCCTCCTACCCTCACCCACCATGTCAGGCCTAACCCACCCATTCCGAAATTCTGCCCACACTATGAGAGTCAATGCCAAGGGTGGCATCAACCTTGGAAATAAGGGAGTGACCCATCCCAAGATGTCCACCCCTTGGAACCGCTTCGATCCCCATGAGTGGAAACCCCCAAATCTCACAGATGGGACCATCTTGATAGGAATCCATGTATCACAATCTTTTGCATCATGTGGTCAGGCTAGTCACATCATTTGTGTCATTCACACACTAGGTCCAGTGCATGATAGGCTTACATTTGGACAAGTTGGTCTTCCCCCACTCTTCATCCGTCTCATGCATGATAGGGCCACTTGTGGCTGCCCCGGTCCACCTAAGTGCATCAAGGTCCACATGGTTTCTAAGCATGATAGGTCAATTCATGGATGCCCTGGTCCTCCTAAGTCTGTCAAAGCCAATCTAACACTTGATTGGGCTGAATTTGGCTGTCCAGGCCCTCCCTTCATCCCTATAGGGTCATCATTCATGACATTGCATGGTAATATTCGCAAAAACATCAACAAGAGCACAGAGATTTACAAAAAGTCAGCTGATTCCCACCGTCGCCACCAAGAATTCCAAGTCGGTGATTTTGTGATGGTGAAAACTGAGAGGCTATTCCCTGGGAATACTTCAAAGTTGAGGTCTCGTGGAGCTGGCCCCTTCCAGGTGCTGAGACGACTTGGCACCAATGCTTATGTGTTGGACCTCCCTGAAGAATACGGAGTAAGTCCCACATTCAATGTGGCTGACCTGGTACCCTACAAGGGCCCCACGGTGACACCCAGTGAGGAACTCCAGCCTACTCCACCCCCTGAGAGCGCCCCCACACCAAAGAGAGCTCCACCCAGCTTGAGAAACCAGCGTGACAAAGTGGAGCAGATATTAGATGAACAGGTCACCAATACACGGAGCAAGGCGTATGAGCGATACCTGGTCAGGTGGAAGGGACGGCCCCCTTCGGATGACGCATGGGTGAGTCGGGAGGACCTCCAGCGGTTGGACCCCGACCTCTTGGAGCAGTATCACAGCAGGGAGGACCCCTACTCGACAGAGTCGAGCTCTTCGCGGCCCGGGGGAATTGATGAGGGCATCACTCACGATTCCCTCTGGCTCGGGACCTCCCTCCCCTCCGACGAGATCCAGGCCTGAGCTCCATCACTTCACCGTTCACTACAGCACCTTGAAAATCATCTTTGTGCACTTGTTATCTTTATTTTGAGTCATATTCATGTAATTTGCCTTTTATTCGAGTCTTGTACCTAGGTTATTACGTCATTTCCCTAAGTTGAGTCTCATTAGGCTATGGTGCTTACTATTGGGCCTACTTCCTTGGGCTAGGCCCATGGGCGCACCCCCCCTATCCCTTGGTTATCTATTAGTGTGTTAAGAGTCAGGGACTTATATGTAAAAGTGGGTTTCCTATAAATAGGACCCCAATCCCTCTTTAGAAGGGAAATGAACATTTGAATATTTGAGCATAAGTGCACCCCTCTCTCTCTCTAGCTCTCTCATTCTCTCTCTCTCTCTCTCTCTCCTCCCCACCCCAAATTCGAAATTCACTCTCTCTCCTCCCTATTCACCTCTAATTAAGACCCCTCTCCCTTCCCCATACCTCCCATTTAAGTCCCCTCCAACCCCTAGGTGGAATCCCTTTCTCCTAGGCACCTCTCCCTCTTCCAAGGCACCCCTTGGCATTCCCCATACACCCCCTCACTTCCCCAAGCACACCCTTCACCCCTCCCAAGCTAAAATTCGAATTTTCCTCCCTTTGGGGACTGCACCCCATTCATTCCCAGCCCCTTCACCTCCCTAGGTCGCAGCCCCCCAACCCCCTTCCCCATTGTTCTTCCATTAGCCTAGTTCCACCACTATCTCTTTCCCTTTGCCCAAGTCTGCAGGTGGCAGAGAAAGGGTCGACTTGCTGAAGAATCCACGGATTCATACGGCATCGTCTGAAGGCGTACCATACCATTATGGAAAGGTCGTCCAGTTATCTTTTCAGGCGAGGCGATCTCGTCCCATTCTGAGTTCGGGGCTGTCCGGGAGAACCATTCTCCCCCGACTGCGCTGGGCTCCCTCTGCAGAGTACCTGAACCGGTTTTGAAGCTGTGCCACGGCGAACCCTAGCAGAATCAAGCCAAGGTCTCTTCATCAAAGTTCTTCCACGTCCTATCCTCTTCCAAGATCAGGAAGCAGAACTGCGTTCGGGTTCCGTGGGACGGAGTTATAGAGTTTCTCCTCCGACTGCTCCAAGCTGATTCCCCAAGTCTGCTACGACCTGTCAACACCTTCTTCGGTCCCCCGGTCTCCTCCGACCTCATCTGGCTTCCCCGTTGGTTTTCCTGCGAAGTAGACTCGTCCACGATTCCAGAAACTCTGACGGCTTGTGATTCAGAGTTCGAGAGTGGCTGGGGTAGCTTCTGCAAGTCGCTGTCTGAATCAGATAGCTGCTGCGGCCAGAATCTGTCACCCGGTTCGAAGCTACACCACGGCCGACGGTGGAAGATTCAAGTCAAAAGTCCTTCTACAAATATCTTCCTCCACCTGTCCTCTTTCTGGATCAAGAAGCAGAAGTGTGTTCGGCTTCCGGAGGTCAGAGCTTTTGTTTTTCTCCCTCGACGGGTCGGGTCTGCCTCCCACAACCTGCAGTGACCTGCTGCCACTCATCGGCGTCCCCCAGTCCACCCCGACCTCAGGCGGCTTCTCCACCAGTTTTACCGCGAAGAGGGTCCGTCCACGGTTCCAGTAACTTTGACGGTTCATGATTTGGTTCCCGGGAGCGGCCGGGACAACTTCTGCAAGTCACTGTTCGTGTCAGGTAGCTGTTGCGGCCAGAAACTGCCACCTTGTTCGAAGCTCGACCCAGACCAGCCACTGCAGCCGAAGAAATTGAGAAAATTCTGAAGCCTCCTGGTTCCAGATACGAAGATTTCCCAGCTGGTATCGTCTTCAAAGAAATTCTAGAATGTGATCTACGGCTTCTACAGTGACTGGCAGTCAGCCATCACAGCAAGCAGGGAATTTCCATTTCGGCTACACCGGCGCGTCCTCCGGCGAATCTCCCTCTCCCGCCTGGCCGGCTTACCGCCCCTCCCTACGTGGAGGTAGTGTTTGAGTGTACTTAATTGACCCCACCCTAAGTTCACCCTCCTGCGTGAGGTGTAGTGATTGTAATCATTCAAAATAGGATTGAAGCTTCACCGGCACAGTGTGCGGGGAACCACACTTCCCCGCTCGCCCTCGTCTCCGATCGGGGTTGGTTTCTTCAAACCAACCAGGTGAGCTCTACCCTTGCTCTTTACTCTTGTTCATTTAATATCTGCAAAACTTATTCGCTGGTTGGTGAGAGAGTGCCCGATCCCGGAACCACCACCCTTGTGTGGTCACCGTGGCCTTAGTGAGAGGAGTGTCCTAGTGCCCCCAAGGCACCCGGCTGCCCTCGTTTGTGGGCTTCATATCTTCGGGAGGGTCAACCTAAGTGGTGCTGGCTCTCTAGCCAGCCAGGTGCTTTCTCCACTACCTCGACTCGGCATCACCGAGTCACCACGGGAAACGGGTGTGCGCGGTGTAACGGCGACTCTCAAGTTGCTCTCGACTCTTGTGATTGTCATTGCGAATTAAGTCCAAGGGGTCATTGTCGTTTGCTGCCTTTGCGTCATTGTCTTTTGCTTGCTGCATTAGTTGTGTCACATCAGTTACACGGGACAACCGTGGGTAGAGGCGGCCTTGTCGTACCGGGGACGAGACATATGACTGCATTGCATCCATATCATCGAGCCTTTGCACTACAGGCTGATCCTGCGGACCCGGGGACTACATCAGCCCGAGGTGACCTTCCCATGCCGTAGTGACGACCACCCAGGCAAGTCGGCAAGGGGCATCAGCGGCAATGTGGATTGGTGCGCCCGGAAAGCGAAGTACGTCCTCGATTGGAGAAAGCGGGGCAGAGCCGTGAAGGAGCGGGATGAGAGCGATGAGGCATATCTGAAGGCCTTTGCTCGACTCTACGGCGACCAGGTGTACCGAGGCACCCGACGACCGGTATGCAAAAACTTAAACTCTTTCTATATGTAAAAATGCAATGTGATAGATGTACTGACTCATGCCTTCTACATGCAGCTAGACCCTGAGGGACGGATAGCTGAGCTGGAGGGATTACTCCACTCCACCATCCAACAGCGGGACGGGTACCGGACCGCTCTGGAGCTCCTGGTGAGACTTTAAAACCTAGACTTAAAATGCTTATGATTATGACAATTGATGTTTATGATGCACATGCTGATTAACCATGGTCCCTAACCCTATCTTCTAAATGTAGCGGGCCGAGAGAGCACAACGAGCCGCACCGGATGCCCCATCGTCTTCCTCACAACCTGCGGGAGGCAGGGCTGAGCAGGAGGCTGATTTTGCTCGGGCGGTTGCCCGGGCCGAGGAGGCGGAGGCCACCCTCGCGGAGCGGGTAAGATGCTAAAAATGCTCATTCCTATGATCTTGCCTAAAAATGCCTTATGATTAACTATATGAAATGCAATCTACAGGCGAGAGAGCTAGCAGCAGCAGTGGCTGAGGCCAGGCAGGCGAGGATAGAGGCAGAAAGAAGCCGGGCTGAGACTGATCGAGCCCGAGCGGAGACAGAGCTTGTACGGGCAGAGATGGCCCGACTGAGAGCGGAGACCCCACGACGCTTGGATGAGGCAGAGGGGGAGGGACTACGGACGGAGTTAGCTCGGGCTCAAGCTGAGGTGGAGAAGCTCCGAATCGGGACGGCGGACTTGGATCGCTACCGGACCGAGGCACGGGAGACGCGGCGTCAGATCTTCACGCTGAAGATCGAGCTGCGGACGCTGGAGCGGACAGTCCGGATGATGGGCCGGGGACCGAAGCGGAGTGCTTCCCAGAGTGGGGCACAGAGGAGTGCTTCCCCGAGCGGCTCGGTAGGGGATTTTCTTGTCAGCTCCTCTGGCCAACGGAGGAATGAGAGGGCAGAGCGGGGACAGCAGGAGGAGAGTGCTTCGATAGCGCCGCCACCCGCGAGGAGACCCAAGGATGGAGAGGATGATGGCGGTCCGGCGGATAAGCCGGCCGAATGATGCATTTTTATGTTTTCTTATCACTTGTATGTAACTTTATGGAAAATGGAATGAAATCTTTTTTTGGGTTTTCTGTGCATGAATGGATGTGTGTTTGAATGTGCAGGGACGGATGAAATGAATGGATGAATGGTTTTGGCAGGTGATTATGTGTTTGAACATGGATGCGCGGATGAGGTGTGTATGAATGAATGTATGAGACATAGGCAGGAATGTATGCATGAGTCATTTGCAGGAATGTATGTGTGTGAAAATGTAGAGAGAATGAGGTGTACAATGCGAGAGACCGCCAGGTCTAGGCAAGGGCAGAAGGAATAGCCTGAATTCAGCCGCAGAGAAAGTAACGGTCCAGGTTCAGACCGTCATAATCAAACGACGCGCTAGCCAAAGGCCGTTAATCATAACGGAGGCCCATCCTGTAGCTGAGGTTGCAGGAAAAATGACGACCAACTGAAGGTGCGTCAAAGGTAAATAACGGCCTAAAGCTGGATCGTTAATCAGGGCAGAACTATAGTTTGCAGGGCGACTAGCAGGAAATGCGACGGCCTAAAGTAGACGCGTCAGAATGAAGCAACGGCCACAACCAGGACCGTCAGGTAGTGCTTAGCCCAGAATAGAAAGACTTGAGTGGCTGAGAGTGTAACGGCTCAGGGTTCGCGCGTTACAAGAAACGACGGTCAGCCCTTAGACTGTTAATCTCCACAGAACATGATCGGGGAAATTAAACCCACAGGAAAATGCGACGGCCTAGGGTTGGCGCGTCGGAGTGAAATAACGGCCGTACGATAGACCGTTAGATCATGGGTTGTATTCCGAGACGGATTGAGCCGTGAGAACTTAAACCCGAGGTTTAGCCACCTAATCTCTTACTAGAACTCATCCTGATTGAAGATAAAGCCTTCTATCCCAAGTCTTATCCTTTCAAGGCCAAATTTAAGCCTTAACAACTTGGGATCTTAACCAAAATCGTAGTTTTTGCTAAAAACCTCTGTTCTAGGGCTGAAGAACTCTTCCTAAAGAGCAGAAAGCATGATGAAGAGGAGCTTCGAGGCTATGGCCATGGAAGGGAAGGTTTACACCGGCCCTAAAGCTGCAAGGAAGGAACATGGAGAGCTCCAGCGGTTGGCATCAATTCCCAAGCACTTAAGCTCCAACGTTCAAAGGGTGGTAAGCTCTTACGACTCATCCAAAGTTCAGAAATTTTCTGCACTTCAATTCTTTTCATGACTTCCTCTCTTCTTTCTTTCCTCAAGCCCCTCCCTGGCCCAAGATGCTATTCCAATCTGAAGTGGGTGGCTCCCATGGTAAAGGCCCTCCCTATAGAGGTCACATCAATCCTTAAAGCATGGCACCTTCAACCTCTCTTGGTTTTAGGCAAAAATTTTCAGAAATTGTCCTTAGATTGGCCAAGCCTTTCAGCACTTGTGGAGTTATGGCATCCACAAACTCATACCTTCATCTTCCCTTCCTTCGAAGCAACAATCCTTTTAGAAGAGGTAGAAGCCTACCTAGCCCTTCCTAAGACTAAGGTGGGGGATGAAGACCGGGTTTGCTACATAATAGAGCCTATTGACCCGTCCTTGATCTTGAGTGATTTCATCCATAATCCAAAGGATGTGAGGACCATGATCAGCCCACACCACATTAACTTGATACCCTTGGCGCAATGGATAGTGTCTCATTGTGAAAACAAGTGGGAGAGACATGAAGCAATAGCCAAGGCGGTGGCGGTTTGCTTGTGCGGAGTCTTCCTCTTTACCACGACCGACCACCTCTTAGACATCCAAAATCTTAGCATTATTAGCGGGCTGTGGCGGGGAATGTCCATCTCTCAAGCTGTCCTCTCATACCTCTATGAAGGACTTAGCTCGGCTTGCCTAGGAGGACTTTTGTTCGGCTCCCTGATACTCCTTGAGTGCTGGATAGGAGTGAGAGTCAAATTCCAACAAAAGGAAGACATAACTTCAGCTAGCCGAATCTTCGGGAGCCACCCTCTCTTCTTCATTGGAGGGGCATTTGGATACTCTTCTCAGGTCGAATGCAAGACGGTGGACAAGAAAACGCGGGATGAATGGCGCCTCTTCTTCAACACTCTGCCAATGGACAAGTTCATCATGCGGCCAAGAATCCTTCGAAGCACTCTTCTTAAAATACCGCGGCGTCAAAGCTTGGACCTCTAGCTAGTGGGGAATACCACCATGGCGATCTACAACCCGCACCAGTGCCATCTTCAGATCGGACTTCCAAGAATCGAAGCTCCTGCACTATCACACTACCCTCCCCTTCTACCTAGGAAGATGGGGACCGAGGAAGACGAAAGAGCAGTACGGACCGCGCTGACCATGTGGGAGATCAACAAAGTGCGCCCGTGGCGAGAAGAAGTTGAAGAGGACGACGCAGCACGCCGTGATTACGTGAAAGAGTTGAGGAAAATCCGCCCTCTCGCGGATAAGAGATTGAATGTGCCTTGATTTTATTTTGTTCATGAGAGAAGTTGTTTGTTATTGACAATCAAAGTTGGAATCTTTATGAATGTTATATTTTGTTTAATCTTGCTCGAATGAGATGATATTGCTTCAACTGAACGGATGTGAGTTTTGTGGTTTGAATGGCCAGAGTGATGTGAAGAGGTAGAGCCTCTGGAGGATGTAACGGATGGGCGGTGGGCCGCTGTAAAGAAACGACGGCCTGATGATGAGCCGTCAGAATGAAAGCATTATCAATCCTGCTCTCTGAAGCATGCGACGGATAGGCGATGGGCCGTTATATGGAAGTGACGGTATAGACCAGACCGTCAGAGCGATAATGGTTGATGAAATAAAATCCCCATGCCTGAAGGAAGTGACGGCCGAAGGGAGACCGTTATATTCATGTGGCGGTCTGGAATTGATGCGTTACAACCTTTGACTTGTCCTGCTGCCTGTACACCCTCAAACATGAAACAAGTTAGATCTGTTCTTAGACTCAACCCCTTGCCTTGAAGCAAGTTAGATAATGACCATTTCTTGATATTTGGTCAAGGGGTGGAGCCTTATTAAATAGGCGGAAAGCATAATGAAAATGCAATGTATGCCATGCAGATGATGGTGTTTCTGGGGGTTTTGGAAAATATTTGATTTTGAATTTTGAAAACTTTTGATGTTTTTTTGGATTTTGAAAATATTTTTCTTTTTGAATTTTGAAATATTTGATTTTTCTTTTTTTTTTGTTTTGAATTTTTAAAATATTTGATGATTTTTTTTTGGATTTTGAAATATTTGATTTTTTTTTGGATTTTGAAAACCAGTGCCTCCCTAGTAACACGAGCTCTTCCCTGTTCAGAATCAGAAGTCCCGAGGTTGGTGTGTAATACGGGTGACAATCCCTAGCCAAGGCCCAATTCGCCTGTCGGTGTTTCTAACAAGGCCATACCCAAGGTACTAATCTTGGTCCTAAAAGAAAAAGGAACGTGGGGGGAAGCTTAGGCCAGATATGGGAGTTTTTAGGACTTGATTTCCTCACCGTACAACCCTGTTAGAGATTTGGTCTGTTGCGCCGGGGCTTTGTGTCCGTCATCGAACCCTCGTCCACTCTAGGCATGTATTCGACCGGGCTCATGACGTCCCGCGGGGAACTATACTGCCACTCTTGTCATGCCTAGTTTTTTCTGTCCTTGCATTTCCGGAGCTTTTGGAATAGTAGACTTTTGAGATGATGCTTTTGATTTTGTCGTGAAAAAGATTACTCCTTTTCTTCTCCTTTCTTTTTCTTGTGGCGTCAGGTCATAACGGACTTGCCCCTATTTGAGACCTCCTCTCGTTAGGGTGTTTGGATTAGTTGGCGCCTCCTTATTCACTCCTTGCCCCTGGATTTAGCCGAAGAATGAAGCGGACAGGGACTTCGATTTTCCCTTAAAACATGGCCGAGGAGAAACGATGCCTTTTAAATTGGAAAACCTGACCAGGGATGTCGTGTAGTGTGTGGTTGCCTTAGTCGGGACCCTTCTTAGTGAAACAGGAGGGAGCATCCTGCTGCCGGGGAAGCAAGTGGCTTAGACTCTAAGGAAAGAAACGCTTAAGGTACAACCCATTCCACGGGTGAGAGAGCTCCTCACCTTCCGCGTTTACTAGGCGATAAGCATTCCCCGGATAAGCTTCTTTTACGACAAACGGCCCTTCCCAGTTAGGTTGTAAATTAGACCTTGGTCCTGCAGACCGAATGAATTTGCGTTTCAAAACCATATCACCTTTTAGAAATATACGTTCGATCACCTTCTTTTAAAAATAACGCGAAACCCTCTTTTGATAAACGGATACGTGATCGGCCGCGTTCATCCTCTTCTCATGTAAGAGTTCCAGCTAGACCAGTAACGCCTCTCGACGTTCATCGAGATTAAGTTCCTTATCGAGCTGCACTCTAAGGGAAGAGATCAGGATCTCATATGGGAGCACCGCCTCCATCCCGTAGGTAAGATAATAGGGAGTTTGTCCCGTAGGGGTACGGATAGAGGTGCGATAAGCCCACAGAGCTTCCACTAATCTTTCTGGCCAATCAGAGAACTTATGAGCTTCACATGTTTTCTTGATGATTTTAAGAAGGGTTTTATTAGTGGCTTCGGCTTGACCGTTGCCTTGAGGATAATATGGAGATGAATGATGCAATGCAATATTGAACTTCTTACAGAGGTCCTTAAGCTCTTGGGAGACGAACTGGGGTCCGTTGTCAGTGATGATGCTGCTTGGCACTCCGAACCGCGAGATGATATTCTTCATGATAAAGCGGCACACCGTTGTAGCTTTGATTTCTGCGTACGCCTCAGCTTCGGCCCATTTGGTGAAGTACTCAGTGGCGGTAAGGATAAAGGATTTCTACTTGATCTGAGAATTAGGATCACCGAGTGGGCCGACAATGTCGAAAGCCCACATAGAGAATGGCCAAGGAGCAGTCATGGGATGGAGAGATGAAGCAGGAGAATGGATTTTATCAGCATGGAGTTGGCACTTAAGACACCTCCGGACGTAGAGGGAGCAATCTTCCTCTAGAGTGGGCCAGTAGTAGCCCTGCCTAAGGATCTTCTTCGCTAGAGCCTGGCCATTGACATGACCCCCACACTCACTAGAATGGGCTGCTTCAGCCACTTTCCAAGCTTCAACATCATCTAAGCATCTCATGAGCATTCCGTTAGTAGCGCGCCTGTACAGTTCTCCTGCAACAATGGTGTACCTTGCGGCGGCTCTTCTGATTGACTTGCGTTGCTCAGCTTTTGCCCCTTCTGGGAACGACCCCTCTTTGCAAAACAACTCGATTTCATGATACCAAGGTAATTCCTCTTCGTCCAGAATCTCCTCTAGCTCTGCTAGTGAAACTTCCTTGAGATCTTCCTTCTCAGCCTTCGCCTCTACGGATTTCCTAAGGTTGAGGTACCAAGGATCCTGAAGAGAGGGTGCGTCCAATCTCTGGACGACGATAGTCTCAGTATTCTGACTGAGAGGGAAGGATAGGGAGGAAGCAAGAGATGCCAGAGCATCTGCTAGAATGTTCTGAGAATGGGGAGTGTGGATATAGATCAGCTTACGGAATTGCCTAGCGAGAAGCGTGACCAAATCTTGATAAGGTTTGAGCTTGGGGTCACGAGTACGGTAAGTGGACAGAACTTGCCGTAGGACGAGATGAGAGTCTCCTATGATGTTCAAATAACGCGCACCTAAGAGGTAGGCGTGCTTCAAGCCGGCCAGGAGAGCCTCATACTCAGCGATGTTGTTGGTAGCAGGAAACCGAAGTTGATAAGCAAAGGGAATGGTTACCCCCTCCGGGGTAAGTAGAATAGCACCGATCCCTCGGCCTTGAGAGTTGAGTGCACCGTCGAAGTGCAGAGACCATAAGGGGTGATGAGAGATAACAGAAAGATGCTCATCAGGGAAATCGTCCTGAATGGAATCGGTGAGAGGGATGGGGAGATGGGCAAGATGCTCAGCAATGGCATATCCTTTGACTGCCTTCTGAACAACAAAGGTGATGTCGAACTGAGAGAGGAAGCTCTGCCAGCGAGCTAACCTACTAGAAAGAACAGGCTTTTCTAAGAGATAGCGGATCGGGTCCATTCTAGAGATCAACCTAACTGGGTGGGCAAGGAAGTAGTGTTTCAGCTTCTGAGCTACCCACACTAAGGCGGCACAAGTTTTCTCCATAGCGGTGTATCTGGATTCAGCTGGATTAAACAACCGAGAAAGGTAGTAAGCAGCCCGCTCTTTCCCTTCATCATCTACTTGTGCTAAAACTGCCCCTAGGGAGTCCTCAATAACCGAGATGTATAGGATTAGGGGTTTCCCAGGGACAGGAGGTTGCAGAACCGGGGGATTGGATAGATATTCCTTGAGGTCCTCATAGGCCTTCTGACAATCTTGATTCCATTTGAACTTGACCCCCGCTTTAAGCAATTCATAAAATGGACGGCACCTTTGAGAATGCTGAGATATGAATCTTCTGATAAATTGCAATCTACCAATCAATCCTTGAAGTTCCGTAATGTTCCTTAGCGGAGGCATGTCCATGATGGCCTATACTTTATTAGGATCAATCTGGATCCCCCGTTTGCTTACTATGAACCCTAGCAGCTTCCCTGAGGAGACTCCGAATACGCACTTCTTCGGATTCATCTTGAGCTTGTACTCCCTGGCTCTCTGCAGCACCTTAGCCAGGATAGAGGGGTGCTCTTCTTTAGTTCATGACTTCACCAGGATGTCATCCACGTAAGCTTCCATGTAGATGTGCATCATGTCGTGGAAGATGGCCATCATCGCCCTTTGATAGGTGGCACCTACGTTCTTCAGACCGAATGGCATAACCACATAACAATACGTGCCCCAAGGCGTGGTGAAGGAAGTTTTCTCTTGATCTTCTGGAGCGAGACGGATTTGATTGTAGCCCGAGTATCCATCCATGAATGATAGAGCTTCATACCCGGCTGTATTATCCCCTAGGACGTCTATATGAGGTAGCGGGAAATCATCTTTGGGACATGCTTTGTTAAGATCCCTGAAGTCAATGCATATGCGCACTTTTCCATCTTTTTTAAGAACAGAGACTATGTTTGCCACCCACTGAGGATATAAAACCACTCTGATGAATCTGGCTTTGTATAGCTTGTCGACCTCTTCCTTGATCCTCAAGGCCATGTGGGGGTGAAATCTTCTTGATCTTTGTTTCATAGGTGTTGCCCCTGGTTTAAGCCCGAGTCGATGTTCCACTAAAGAGGGGTCAAGACCTGGCATGTCCTCGTAAGACCAGGCGAAGGAATCGCTATAATCCCTTAGTACCTTAATCAATTCCTCTTCTACTTGTGAAGGGAGATTAGCAGCAATCATGATGGGCCTTGGGTCTTCTTCAGTTCCCAAGTTGATTTCCTTTGTAGGTTCATCCACCGCTATCGACGGCTGGTTGAATCTCTTCAATCCTTGTGCATATAAGTCAGCCGTGTCATCTACATTGCTGTCTTCATCTATTGGATCCTTCTCATCCAAGACCTCATAGACGCCCAATCCCTCATCGCTCCACACCCCTTCCATTTCCTCTTCATCTTTAATCACAATTGCCGTGGCGACGAATTCCGAACATTTCAAAAGAGCATGGCATCGCTGAGCTAAATCTTGCAAGAACCTATCAGGAACAGATCGGGATGGGTGCGCAAGCGAGCGCGGCTTAGAAGAGGAAGGGTTGGATGACCTAGAACAAGACCCTACTTCTCTAGACCTAACCGACTCTACTTCCCTAGACTCGACGGACCCTAATCCTAACCTAGGAGAGAGGAAGCCTAGTGGAAGGGAAGGAGCAGGGGACTCGTGCCCCTGGGAGGAGGATGGCGACAGGATAGCGTAATCTTCCACTGAAATCTCCGTTTCAAATTTGACGTTTTTTTTGGAGATCAGCGGAGACTACACAGCAAGATGGAGGAGGTGGGAGCTGCATAGGAAATAGCTCGGAGAAAATGCAATCAAAGAAAGGATCAGACGAGGAGAACCACATCTCGTGGAGTTGAGCGTTGGGAGGAGGAGGAGTAAAGAGAGTGGATAGATCAATGGGTGGGCACCTCCCGCAAGCACAAGGAACAAATAGAATCTCGGGTGGATCAATGAAAGATGGATTTATTATGATGGGAGGAAGGCGGGGTATGAAGTCCCCTTGCTGGAAAATAGCTTGAAAGCATGAGGGAGACCAAGAAAAGACAATTGGAGAGCTCCCCTCCTTCTGTAAATCAACAACAGGCCGCTTCTTCGGCCTCCACTGCACAAGCCGAACCTCTTGTTGCTTTTGACATTCTTCCTCATGAAAGAGCCCCTACAAGGCCTGACCATAGTCGAGCATATCATCATCTGACCCTCCAGGCAATGGGGGCGGGCTGGTAATCGGACAGACTGCATCTCTTTCTGGCTGAACTGGTCTTGAAGCTAATGTACCGGGCTGGAGAGGCCCTCTGACAAAATGCTGGCGATAATCCCAGGTGAGTGGCCCAGAATCACCCATCATAGATAATGCAGTCTCTCGGTAACCGAGACCTCTCCTGCCCATCTTTCTTCCCTTGGGTATGGGCTTGGTCATTCCTTGTAATTGCACACCGAGGCCTCTCTCCGGTTGATAGCCCAGTTTCAGTATGATGTTCCAGCCCTTGGAATCTCGAATCTGCGGCTTCACTTTGACGTTAACTGGAGTAGTGATGAGCTTGGGAGCTGTGTAAGCCCAAGAAAAATTCAGATCCAGCACTGATATGACGGGCCGGCTGCTCGGCCAAAGTGTGGGAAGAACCTGTTCTGAGATTGCCTTAACTGACTATACCGTGGACAAGCTCTTAACTTTGACGACCCTCCCTTGGAAGGGGAATTTAATGCACTGATGTGCGGTGGAGGGCACGGCGCCGAGGGTGTCAATCCAGGGACGACCCAAGATAGCTTTGAACATAGGGTCGATGTCGAGCACATAGAACTCCACAGCCATTTTAAGGGGCCCGAGTTCTGCCTGAATGGTGACTACCCCGTGATATGCTCGCCTTGAGTTGTCATATGCTGCTATAGTAGTGGGGGTAGGCCGTAGTAACTCTTCAGATATGTTGCATGCTCGGATGGTGCTGAGTGGGCAAACATTAATTGAGGCCCCTGTGTCAACCAGTGCTGCTTCAATGCTGACCTTGTTCAGAGTGATGGTTATGCAGAGCGGCATTTGCCGAACTTCTGGAGGTGCAAGCTCGGTTTCTGAAAATGTAATTGCCGGCCCTTTGGAGATAGTTGCCAGTGCCGTTGCAAAGCTGTCGACTGCCATATCTTCACTAACCATTACCTTCTGTAAAAAATCCCTCAGTGCATCCTGATGAAGGGTAGACCTTTTGATCAGCTCCAGCACAGATATTTTAGCGGGTACCCGATCCAGATGATATAGCAAGTCATATCGAGTACCCGGCAAAGGTTCAGCTTCTTCTTGCTCGGCCGTCGGTTGAGAGGACTGGGGATTAGAAGTTGTAGGATAATTCCGATGGAACATCTTCCCGCTCCTCAAAGCATAGTTTGCCGCGGTATCTGAAGATAATATGATGGGCCCTGTGGGGTGGATGAGTGGAGTAAGTGGTGTGGGGGAGACGATTTGGTGGTGCGTAAGGTTGGTGGGGTTAATGGGTGGTGAGCGGATGATGGGTGAAGGGTCGGTGGAAGGCAGGGAGGTGATGAGTGTTGATGCGGGCGGAGGGAAGGCTAGCGAAGGGGTAAGAATGGGTGAAGGATTGGGTGGTGGGGTGATGATGGTGATGGGGGTAAGCGGTGGAGGGTATGATGGAACGGTGGGTGGTAAAGGATTTGCTGGAGCGTGTGTGAATGGTAGGACGAGTGGAGGGGGTGTTGGCCGTGTAGGGAGGACGAAGGAAGGATTGCGGTGGTTGTGGTGGAGGGCCATTACTTGCGGTGTGGCGCCATCATCGTCAAAAGACCATCCGACGTTGGGGGCCGACGGTTGGACCACGTTTACTTGTGCTGGTGCTGGCGGCTACTACTGAGGAGCGGGTGGATGATTCGGCATCGGGTTCTGATGGATGCCCAGGTCTTGTACTTGCTGTGGTTGCTGCTGTTGTGGCGGCTGCTGCGGCTGCGGTGCTTGATGCTGCTGCACTTGCTGCCCCTGCGGCTGCCTTCTCTTCTCTTTAATCTCAACAATGGCTCTATGCATTTCGGCCCAATCGATTCTCTGCCCTTCATGAAGGTCATATACCAGATCCCGGAACTGGAAACATCCTTCTATGGTATGGCCCGGCTACCTATGAAACATACAATATTTGGTCTGATCAACTGCCGGGTTCCAAATAGGCCGTTCCGGAGGAAGTTGGATTGCATTTACTGACATGAGAGCTGAGAATATATCTGTAAGTGTCTCTGGTAGTGGAGGGTACTAGGCTCTCCTAGGAGCCGGGCACTTGCTATTAGGGTTGTTGTTGTTGTAGCTGCTGGGTGGAGGGACGTTATGGTATTGTGGTGGTGGTGATGGTTGTTGTGGTGCGGCGAAGGTGTTTTGTGGAATGGTGAAGGCGGGCGGAGGGTTTTGTGGAGTGGCCTGGAAGTTTTGTGGAGCGGAGTTTTGTGGATTGCGGGGGTTTTGGTTGTAGCGGAAAGGTGCGGCTTGAAACGAGAAGGCAACGGCTTGTACTTGCTCATTTGTTTGGACTCCCTCGATAACCGGCCCTTGTGGTTTCTTGTGGTACTTGGGCTTTTGGTTTTCGAAGAGGGAATGGATTGGGGAGTCCTTGAATTGAGTCTGGATGAAGCGCGCCTGGCTGTAGAGTTGATGCATATTAGCTATGTCATTCATTGCCAGGATGTTGCGAAAGGTCGGGGTGGCATTGGAAATCAGGAGTTTGACCTTCTCTTCCTCCGGAATGTGACCAGGCACTCTGGCGGCCATCTGTCTCCACCTGTCTGCATAGGTGACGAAATCTTCCTCCGGCTTCATCTTTTCGGCCACTAGATCGGTGAATGAGTATTCTGGGCCGACCCTGTCTTGGAACCGCTGGATGAATTTGTCCTTCACCATCTTGAAACTCTCGGCCTCTTCCAATGGTAGAGAATAGAACCATTCCAGAGCAACACCATCCAAAGATCGGCGGAATAAGTACGCCAGAGGCGATCATCATATTGGAACTGCACCGATTCGTATAGAAAATCCCTCACATGGATAAAGGGATTGCCATTCCCATCGTACTTGCGATAGTTGGGGAGCTCTGATTGTTGAGGGAACCGAATATTCTGGAAGCTTGGAACAGGAATATCGGCCAAAGATTGTGGGCCAACCCGCTTCTGGAGGAAATTGAGTTGCTGCTGCATGGCGGCCCACTTGTCGAGCAAGTCCTGCTCTCGGGAGGGAGCAGGGGCGGCGAAAGATGCTGATTGCTTTTGAGGAGCAGATGGAACGGTTGTGGCAGAAGGGGAGCCCATAGGCATGAGTAGAATGGTAGACAGTGGAAATAGGGGGCCCGTAAGAAGGATATTGGGCCTGGGATAGACCCGGATTAGAATGAGTTTGGGCCACCCCTTACTGAGGGCGTAAGAAATCGGAAGGGTTCATGAGAAGCTGCGGAGCTACCAAACCAGAGTTGTGATGATCCACCTGGACGAAATGGATAGGTGACTTCCCTTTATCAAAAGATTGATGGGCTGAATTGGAAGATTGGCCCATCTCCATGCCAACGAAAGTGATGGTCCGGGGTTGGACTGGAGTGAGATCAATTGGAGTGGGCTGAACGGACGGCCCAATAATGGAAGGGTTGGATTGACCTTGGATAGTGGCAGAGGGGGGAGCATTGGACCCTTGCATAGCCTGATATAGAACTTGGAGTTGGGTTGGATCCAATTGGGCCATCATATGAAGAACAGAGCCCGCGGAAGGAGTGGAGAGAGAAGGGGTAACTTGACCACCTTCCATAGGAGTGGAGGATGGGAGAGGGGCAGTCCCCTCTCCAGAGGAAAAGGTGATAACCCTAGGGAGGTTTTCAAGGAGCCCTTGAGGAAGCGAGTCCTCTTGGGAACGGGGAGGGTTGAAAGATGCCATGATGGACTCGAAGAGGGGGTTGGAATATAACGTGAAGGAGGAAGTGACTCGAGGAGATGATTCGAACGGACGAAAACAACTCCACATGCAACTGATAACCTTGACAAAATGCAAAAACAACCAACACAAAAACACACAATAAGCAACCAAACTTAGGTGATTCTAACAAGATGTAAGTGATAAAAGATGAAGACACTCAAAAAAATCAACCAAGTTGTTTAGAATGATGCGACAGGGTTCTTATGATTTCTCCTTTGGAACTTTAGTGGATTTGATTGATATGTGCTCTCAACAATGGATTCCTAGTAGGAGATGGATATGGGACTTGGTTTGACTCTAAGTGTAACCACTCTTCACTTATGCAATCCTAGACACGGGGTAGGAAAGGTACAACCGGCCTGACGTCCGTGTGGGAATCCACGGCTCGCGGGGACTTATGGAGGTCCCTGGTGTGATTTCCTAGTCAGCCCCTAGGAATATGGAGACGAGAGGCCCTCACAACAAGGTAGGAAAATGCAATCTAAGATATGACAAGATGAATGACCCTATGTGCACCAGGGTGCATGCAAAGTCTAGCCTAAAATCTAGCAATCAATGATGCACATAATGATATGAATATATGAACAAAGCAAGGAGAAAGTCAGGTATCACCCAAGCACCAAATCACAGCAGAAACTACAGAAGTAAATGCACCTCGGATGCGTACCTTCCTGAAGTATGACGGTCAAGGATCCCTGTGTCAGAATACAATAACGGTCGAAGGCCAGACCGCCAGAAATAATATAACGCAGGGAGATGGGTCCGTCAAATGAGCCAGAGCCAAAATCAGACAGAAATAACAGGAAAACCCGTGGAAGCTCACACAGCAGAACCAAAGTGGCGGTCTAATGCCCCTGCATCAGAGGTCTGTAGCGCAGGGACACAGGGCCGTCAGAATACTCAGAAGACCAGAATCAGCAAGAATAAGAGAGAAATCCAATGGAAACCAAATAGGCAGATGATGGCAGGTTCAAACAGGAATCAAAAGCACGATTGGCACAAGCTGTCCCACCGTGATCGCCAAAAAATTATCTGTTGATTTTATTTTGCCTATCTATCTTTTCTTTGGGGTTTTGAATGATGAAATGACAAGCAAGTAATCAAAGATCCGCTCTTAACCTATGAACATGTGATCATGAACCTAGGCAATCAAAGCTAGCTCTAGCATGGGCATGCTATCTCGCTCAAACTACGCTAAAGAAAAGGGAAAACACACGCCGGGGCGTGGAGCAAAAGAGTAAATAAAACACACCGCAAGGGGTGGAGCAAGCAAGAAAATAAAAGAGATATGTGATGAATGAGAAAGCTAATGCCCAAGACTAAGGAAAGATGTGATCGCCACCAAAGTAAAAACAAGCAAAAGACCTGTGAATACCTTGGAAATAGGTGGATGAAACACCCGCCCGCGGGAGAGAAAACCAAAGAGAACCTGCAGATCAGCTAGAAATAACAGCCAGGACCCTGTGCGTTACTTGGAAAGTGACGGCCACACGATAGACCGCCAGGAGAAGATGACGCGCCTGCACCAGACCGTCAGATAACCTGCAGTAGTAAAGTGTAGATTCTTTTAACTCCAACTCTTCCAGCCGGCTAGAAGACTTGGGCCTCGTGCTGGTGAACCTGTAAACCTGCCAAAGATGTAGAAGACAAGAACAAAACAACCTAAATTAGCCCTTTTAACAATATAGCATCAATTCTCAAAGAACTTAAGGACATCAAAAGGAAAGGGGATTACCAGGGAGTTTTTGGTTTTTTAACCCCTCTGGCCGTTTTTTTAAAAGATGGGGAAGATGTTTGGATGCTTAGAGAACAGTGAAAAACGTGGAGAAAGAGGAGGGACAATGCTTTGATTGAGGAAAAACCAGGGAAGAACTTAAGCATGCAATGATGAACTTGAAAGACTAAAACCAAAGTACTCCCTTGATTATGAGATGGATGAACATGGGAAGCAGTTCCTCTTGGATGAAGATGGCTCCTGAGTTCGGCAGCACTTCGTCGTGAATTTCAAAATCCTCCTCCCTTCGGCCTTGAAGTCAAGGGTTCTATTTATAGACCCTCAAACTCTCAGGTCGAGCAGAGGATAATTCAGCAAGATAAAGGGATAACTCTTAGCAAATCCTCGAAGATAATATCATCAAGAGTCCATAGAATCAAACAGAAGGTTCTGAGGATCAGATTTGAAAGAGATATCATCAATCCAAACCCTTATCTCGACCACGAAGTAGCAGAGAAAAGGCCTGAACTGCCAGGACTCTCTGAAGGAAGTAACGGCTACACGACAGACCGCCACTTGGAAATAACGCACCAAGGAACATCCGTCACTATCAACCTTATCCCTAAAAGATAAGATCAACGGGAAGAAGACCCAACAAGTTGGACTCTTCAAGAAGCAACGGCCAAGGCATAGGGCGTCAGAATGAAACAACGGCTGCACGACAGACCATTATTATCAATGTGTAAGCCAAAAGATAAGTACTGAAAACGAGGCCTTAAGCCTTAGGACTCTTCAAAGAGTAACGGTCCGGGACCCATCCGTCAGAATAAAACAACGCGCCTAGGACCGACCGTTATTATCAAAATAGAGGCATTGCTAAGATTCATCCAATGAAGTAGCCACAAGGAACCATATCTGATCAAGGAGTTAAGACCCAAGAAATAGGCTTCAACTAATCAAGAGACTCAATGAAGAGTGAACGACTTGGAGCATCATATAGAATGAATAAGGAGATGACCCGACTTATTGGTCATAAAACGGGTGTCAACACCCACGAACTGGAACCCGCTCCACTAGCCATCCCGGCTGCCGCTGCCTGATGGGCCCGCTGGAGCACACAGAGCAAACGACAGTCAGAGGCTAAGTATCAAAAATTCAGGTCACAAAAAAAATGCATTGCATAAACTCACCAGGATCTCCAACTCCTATCGAATGGCCACCAACTGTCACCTGGCGCCTGCCAGCTGGGCCCGCAGGGCAGCAATCATGTTATCACGAGCATCCTACATTGCATATAAATTAGTGTCACATGCATATACATATAGAAAAGGGAAACATTTTTCATTTCACGCTTACCCCTGCCGCACCACCAAGGAAGAGATGCTCCCCGTACGTGGCTCGATACCGTCTCATGTAATCGGTGCTGTCCGATACATGGGACACCACTGGGACCCCGCCCTACTGCCAGTCCTGGTATTGTGCATGGAAGCGCGTACGCCAGTCTATGATCTTTGCCTTCCCCTTGGTCTTCCACCCGACGAGGACCGGCTCATCTACGTCGACCCACTCCTGGGCTAACCCCAACGTCCTCATAACCAGCCTGAGCCGCAGCGGCTCGATCTCATTCAGGCAATGGACCCACACGTCCCGCCCGAAACGCTGATGACCCGCTACCACCAAGGCTGGCCGGCATCGGCCATGCCCAGGTAGGGCCTCCACACCACCTGCATCACCATACATACGTCATGTTAGTTGCCATTAAGTCACATGCATAAAAACACCAAAAAATCATACGCATCATACCATAGCCTCGGGGTACTCGCTCAGCTCCCGACGAAGCGACGCCAGCTGGTAGCCGTGGGGTGCCGCGACCATGACCGGCCTCCACCGGAGCGCCAATGGCACGACTCTCCTGTTCCCCTGTCTGGCTCTTCCCATCGGGAAGTAGTAGTAGCTCCACACCTGCATCCGTCATACATCATTAGCACGAATAATTACATATTTAACTACGATAAAATGCATAAATAAAATGTTTACCTGGAGAAAAGGTGCAAAGCTGCTGACTGTCGTCTCCCTCTCTGAAGTCTGGGAGAGATCGGTGATCAAATGGGCAAGCAGAGCCGCTCCCTACGCATAGTTCCCCACTTTATCCAGGTCCGCCAAGATCCCGAGGAAGCGACAGTGGATGCCGTCCCCCTTAGTCCCCAGCAGAAGGCGGCCCAGGAAAAAGAAAAGGAACCACCGGAGGTCTAGATCCACCAGCTCTTGCTCGCTCGGGTCCTGGGTGAAAGCTGCCCGAGCGTCTCCCTCCAGTCGTGCCAAAAACTCAGCTCTAGTCTCGCTGACCAGCTGGCGCGGGTCACCAAATCCGAGCGCCTCCATAATCTCCACTCGGCCGACTACCCTGCTGTCTCTGTCAGTCGCGCTCGTCTCTAGCCACAGCAGGTCCAACGCACTCTCTCGGTAATCGGGGTAAGTGACCCCACTGACTGCCTCTCCGTCAACTCGTAGCCCGGTGATCCGAGCTACATCCTCTAGTGTCAGCACCATGTGCCCCCAGGGCATCAGAAACGCCCGGCTCGGCGCGTGCCACCGCTCCCTCAACACCTGGATGAGAGGAAGGTCAAGCCGAAAGGGCTCAATCCTGAGGAAAGCTCCAAAACCCATGGCGTCCACCCGCGCCCTCTGAAAGTCCGGAAGCCCACGGTACGCTGCCACCACCAGGGACCAGCTGATCCGGCTCTTCATCATGCCCTGCACACCACAAAAACAAACAAAAAAGGAACACATCAGCATCATGGATAATAATAAACAACAACACTATACATAATACTTATTTTTTTTATTTTAATATATATATATATATATATATATAAAGGCGTCCACCCCCTTGGACGCTTTCTTTTTATTTCCTTTATTTTATTTTAATAAAAACAAATAAACAAATAAAAAATAAAATAAAAATAATATATATGATCATGAAGGCGTCCACCTCTTTGGACGCCTCCTTAATTTTGATTTTATTTTATTATTTAAGTAATAATCCAAAAAATAATAATAATAAAAACAAAACAAAATAAAAAAGAAAGGATGGAGGCGTCCAGGCCCCTAGACGCCTCTTTCCCTCACTCCCCGGCCTTCTCCACACCGTCTCTCGCCCGCCTATTTAGCCTAATAAACCAACAAATTGGAGTTCTGAGGGGCTTACCGGGTCGTGCTCATCCTCTCCCGCGTCGCCAGCGCCCGCAGGACCCTCCACGGCCAAAGGAGGCGCCTCCTCTTCCGCGGCAATCTCCTCTCCCGCGGCAGCCCCCTCGGCATGATCCCTCGACCTCCTCGGACGACGAGCCCGTCGTTTCCGCTTCTCTCCACCCTGGCTCGGGCCTCCTTGCTCCATTGGGAACTGAGAATGGGCTATACTGGTTCTAAATATACTTGGCATAATAATCAGACTGGTGGAAGAGGTATTTGGGCTCGGCTAGATAGGGTTCTCCTTAATGCAACCTGGGTTAATCTTCTCCCGGTATCTATTGAGCATCTGTCCAGGGAGGCATCTGACCATGCTCCTCTTCTTGTTAAATTTCTCTCCCAGGATCGAAGAATTAGCAGATTCTGTTTTCAGAAAATGTTGACTTTGCATGAGAAATTTTCTGAGGATGTCCGGGCATGCTGGCAATCTAGCCCTGTTGCTTCTTCTCCTATGACTTGCCTGTCTCTTAAGCTCCAAGCCTTGAGAAGGATGTTACGGGTTTGGAATAAACAAACTTTTGGCAATGTTCACTTAAATTTGGCTATTGCTGAAGATGCTGTACTTCAATCTGAGCTTTCCTATGACCTGCAACCAACTGATGCTAACCTAACCTCTCTAGAAGAAGCTAAGAATATTCTATCTGATAGACTTCTACAGCAAGAATATTTTTGGAGACAAAAATCTGGGATTAGGTGGCTTCTTGAGGGGGACAGAAATACAAAATTTTTCCACATGTCTACTTTAGCCAACAGACGAAAAAACAAAATACTTCAATTGAGGAATCCTGCTGGTAATCTATCCTCAGATCATGAGGAAATGAAAAGAATTGCTATTTCTCACTTTCAGAATGCCTGCTCTACTCAAGATCATCATATTGATAATAATTTCTTAAACTGCATTCCCAGCTTGGTAAACCAGGTTGATAATGACTGCCTTTGTGCTATACCTACTGTCACGCCCCGAACAAGGCGAAAATATCGGGACGTACAGTTAGGGACACGCTGGCAAGAGAGAGAACTAATCTAAAATAATACACAAGTGCTACAAGATGGAAATACTAAATGATCATTAACAAACCACAACTGATACAATAACCTCAAGTTCAACTTAATACAACTGGAATAATCAACCACTAAAACTCAATAACATGACTGAGACTAAAAGCTCTCCAAAACACAACTAAAGAAAGATAACACACTACTAACACACTAGAACTGATACACTCAAGACATCACTCCTGCCCTTCCCCATCGGTAAGCGCGTCACCTGAAAAGCCTGGAAAGGGGGGAAACACAACTATGAGCTGACGCTCAATAGGAAATAACAGACAGGTATAAGTGATTAACAGTTTAATTACATTTTAAAATGTCATGCTACAAATGATAAAAACAATAAAAAGATAACGGTGATATCACGAAACAGAATTCAAAGATCTTGCAAGGTCAAGAAATATAATGAATAGAATAGTAAGACAAGAATTTACTACAGGAGATAACGATAAAAAGTTGGCCATATCAAGACAATTCAAGTCATGTCAAGCACGTATGTAATTTCATTTCCACGTCCAAGTAATAAGTAAGTAAAGTAACCACAAGTAGAGTATAGAACAGTGAAGAGTGGAAAGTGAAAAGTAGTAGAAAGTAATGTAGAGAGTAGTGGAGAGAGTAGTGGACAGTCCTAGATTTAACACATGTCAAGTACTGGTGCCAAATTCCACACCTAGTCATTCACCTCCCCGGGGGTACACGTAGTGTTCGGGCGCTCTTCCCAGGATCAGACCGAGCCCTTAATTGTTTGCCAGGCATTGATTTCTTTGGATCAAAGATCCCACGAATCTAGACTTCCACAGTTTATGGCCAGAATTCCAAGGTTTAAACTAAGTAGCAATAACAACTTCATGTAGGAAAGAGATTCATTTCCAGAATTTCAAGGTAAGTATAATCATCAAGGAGATTGAAACCAAGTCACAACAAGAGTTAATCGTGCTGCGCTACTGTAAAACAGCAGCAATCAAACAAGCTAATCAACATATTAATCCTAATCACCAAGTTAAGATATCATGATTAACCATTATCATTTGCATTAAGATAATTGCCAAGAAGCTGATTCAAGATGATAAGGCAGAGAACAACTCCCACATGAGTGAAATAGAATGCATTAACAGAGATTTAGTTACACCATTAACCACTAATTATGTGGGGTTCTATTTAATCTTGTATGCATTGAAATGAAGATGATAAACGGTGTGTTTTTACACTAAGTTTGCATGTATGGACCAATGTTAATTGAAACTAAAAAGGGTACATGAATAGGTCATTAGTTCCTCAAAAATGTAGTTTTCAATGTGATTAGGTTGAATGGATTGATTCCCCAATGATCCGGATTGATCCCCGGGTCAAAAACATCATTAATGGGGTCATACAGGGCATGGGTCGACCCATTGGGTCGACCCCTGGCATTCCAGGAGCCTTCCTGGGTGTGGGTAAAAAAAAAGCTTCATGGGTCGACCCATTGGGTCGACCCCCTTCACTGGGTGCATGGGTCGACCCCATGGGTCGACCCCTACACTTCTAGAAGCGACGGGTGATTCCGTAAACCATGAAAACTCAATGATTTGGGGTCTAAATGAGTTGGGATTTTAACCAAATGCTCTAGGATTCTTAATATACATACTAAGGTCATAAAACAAGAGATTGAAACAAGAAATTTGCTGAAAACTCAATCGAATCACAACCTATTTATGATCAATACCTGAAGAACCTAGTTCTTGACATGCGTCTACTAAAACGTAGATTTCTCTCAATATACACAATGGAATTTGGGGCTTTTTATATCAAAAGAAAGCCAACGTAATGATGAATCCAACCATATACTATAAGCCATATGTGGATCAAGTTATCTAATCCAAAAACAGCCCAAAAATTAAGCTTCTACTTGAAGAACATAATATACATCAAATTCTAGACATGCTCTTACTAAAAATCAAAATTCTCCAAGTATGCTCAATGAAATTTGGGGCTTCCTACGTAAATGAAAGCTAACAACATGCTGATTACATCATGTAAGTTAATTAGAGTATGGTTGTTAGATCCTACCTCAAATCGGAGAGAGAAAACTCAAACCCTAGGATGAAGAACACTTGGACAGCACCTCACAAAAAGCTCGATTTCTCCACGGACACCTAATGAAAATTGGGGTTTTTGCCACCAATGGATAGAGCTCGATGAGAGGAACAATTTTCTATGCTCATGATCAAAATTTGGTTGAGAATTCCTACCTCAATCGATGGATCAAAGAAGGATGAAGGAAAGCCAACGGCCTGCTGACCCACCTCCACAAATCGAGCTAGATCTCTCCAGATCTGAAACTTCAGTGAACCCCACAGCAGCCAAATGAAAGAAGACTCATAGGGCTTCATTTTGATAGCTCATAGAGCTTTTGGAGCCTTCGGAATTGGGAGTATTCGCTGCTGCAAGCTATGTGTTTAGAAACGGTGCCGAAATCCTTGACTTGACCAAACTATGTCGGCAGCACGTTTTGGGGCTAGGTTCACCTCAAATTGATTGAGGGTAAATGTTCCTTACATTGTGGCATTCCATTTGCCCTTGATTTCAGATCATTTGGTCGAGTATTGAGGTCGAATTTCGTGTTTTAAACTAAGGGTTAGGTATGGGTCAAAAGTGCGCCATGCTGAAATTTAAGAACTAGGACGGTCTGAGGTAAGAAAAAAAAAAAAAAAAAAGGTATGGGTCAAAAGTGTGCACTTTTGGGTTTAAACTCTAAATAGATCTTACCACGGATTTACAATGGCCTAATGCCAGAAGGAAAAGTTGTTATCTACATCGACCTAAATATATTTACTATTTTTACAGATTTTTCTTAGGTAGTCGGATTATTACTTATACTATTCCGTAAATAGTTAAATGTTAAGTTCGGCAAAATAAGTTCCTAATTCGGCATAATAAATGATTTTCTTAGGCTTAAATGTAGAAGACAACGTTGCTAAACAAAATTAATTCTACAAGATGTTATTTTTGGGGATTTTTAGAAAATAGTAGAAAAATGACTTATTCTATTAATTAATTAATTAATCTAATTAATTTGGATAATTCTCATTAATTCGAATAACTTCAAATAAATTCCAAATAATTACAAATAACTTTCTAAATAAATTTCTAAAGAATTTGGGGTCTTACACCTACTGATGCTGAAATTCATGATGTAGTCTTTAGTTTGTCAGCTGATAGTGCCCCTGGACCTGATGGATTTTCTGGAGTTTTCTTTCAAAAGGTTTGGAGCATCATTGCTCCCCTTGTTATCAGTGCTGTGTAAGAAGCTTTCTCATCCAGGAACCCTCTGCCCAGAAGTGTTACAGCCACTCTGATAGCTCTTATCCCTAAAAAGCAAAATGTTGTGGATATTACAGACTATAGGCCGATAAGTCTTTGCAATTTCTTTTACAAGATCATATCCTCTCTCCTTAATAAAAGACTGGCCTTTATTCTTCCCAAGATCATTTCTCTTGAGCAGTCTGCCTTTGTGAAGGGGAGACAGATTATTGAAAATATTGCACTGGCTCAGGAACTATCCCTAGAATTGGGTAGAAAAACCATAGGTTCAATTGTTATGCTAAAACTTGATATGGCTAAAGCTTATGACAGATTAGAATGGGACTTCCTCTACGCAGTTATGCTCAGATTTGGGTTCAGCAATAATTTCATTAATCTTATTGATAGACTGATCAACAATTGCTGGTTCTCTGTTTTGTTGAATGGGGATACTGCTGGTTTCTTTAAATCTTCCAGAGGTATACGTCAAGGTGATTCAATTGCTCCATCCTTATTTATTATTGCAGAGGAAGCCTTGAGCAGGTCGCTTAGAGAAGCTTTCAACAGTGGCCGGGTTGAATGGTTTACTGGTTTTCGGAGATGTCCAAATATATCTCACCTTTTGTTTGCTGATGATACACTGATCTTCAGCAAAGCCTCATCAACTTCAATCAGAAACTTACTTAGTCTTCTTCACACGTATGAGCAAGCTTCTGGTCAACTTATTAATATCAGCAAGAGTGGTTTTTTAATCCACCCAAAGATGCCATGCTCTGTTGCACAGCGAATTCAGAATCTCACTGGTTTCTCCAGACTGTCTTTCCCTCATAAATATCTTGGCATCCCTTTGGTGATTGGCAGAACTAAAAAGATATATTTTGCAGGGATTATTAACTCCCTACAAAAGCGCATTGCTGGGTGGAAAGCTAGTCTATTATCTCAAGGTGCAAGACTGGTTCTTATAAGACATGTCCTTTCTTCTATGCCAATTTATTCCCTGTCTTCCACCCCATTGCATATTGGTATTCACCACCAGATTGAGCAGGCCTTTGCAAATTTCTTTTGGGGGTCCTCTCCTCTTGGCAAAAAGAGACATTGGAAGTCTTGGCAGGTTTTGTGTAGGCCTATTTCCAAGGGAGGCCTCGGCATCATGTCTCTTAGGCACATGGAAATTGCTCTTCGAGTTAAAATGCTGTGGCAGGCAATCCACACCAATTCTTTATGGGCTTCTTATTTTAGAGCCAAGTACATGCATCAATGTCACCTTCGAGATGCTCACTTCAAAAACATGAAGGGATTTGCAAGAAGAAGCTGGTTAAAGGCTAAAGGCTATATTCTCCAACATAAGCAGGTTATAATTGGGGATGGTCTCAATACCAACTTTTGGCATGATAAGTGGCTGGGCCACCATTGTTTAAACAATTATATTTCTGATGACCTCATCCCTAATCCTAAAGCATCAGTTAGAGATGTTATTCTGCACCCTTCATCGGAAGAATCAGCACTGATAGAAGATTTGATTCCCAACAGTATCCAGCAAGCTATCAGAACTGTGCAATTAAATCAGGAAAAGGATTTAGGAGTTTGGAATCTCTCTTCATCTGGATTGTGTTCAGTAGCCTCGACCTATAAAGCTTTGGCTCATGATCAAATCCAGACTGACATCCCTTGGACCCGACTGTGGTCAAATTGGATTCCAATTAAAATTTCTGTCCACTTATGGAAGATTCTGAACAATTGCATACCGACTGATGATAACATTCAGAGAGTTGGTGTTGTTTTTTGTTCCAAATGTTCTTGCTGCTCGGTGCCCCATGTGGAAGACCTAAACCATCTCTTCCTCAACAGTGATTTGGCAGGTTACGTTTGGACTGCTATAAAAGCAACCGGTCTACATCTTGAAGGCCGGACTGCTAGGGAACTCATTCTGAATACCTTCAGCCATACTCAGTCAGGTTCAACCTTTGCTCTATTCAACCTTGCATCTGTTGGGCTTGGAATGTGGGAAATTTGGAAAGCTAGAAACTTGGTCAGACATGATGATAAATCTTTCTCAAAATCCAACATCATTCATCATATCACATCCCAAGTGAAGATGGTTTGTTCGATTGCTGCACTTAAGGAGCCAAAGTCTAAAAATAGGAAAACGTTGGAAGATTTGGGTATTAAAATCCAATCCCACTGCAGACAACAGCTGAAAATTGTGAAATGGCTTAGCCCTCCCTGGCCCTTTCTCAAATTAAACATTGATGGTGCTTTCAAACAATCTAGAGATTCTGGAGGAGGCGGCATTATCAGGGACTCCAGAGGCAAGGTCATCCTTGCCTTTTCTCATTTTTATGGTCAATCTAATAGCTTAATTGCTGAAGCCCGTGCCCTTCTTGACGGCATAAAATATTTACATACTGTGGATTCCAAGCCAGCATTTATAGAATGTGACTCCCTTACCCTTATCAGGATTATCAAAAAGGAAATTCACTGTCCTTGGTCCATTCTCAGCTATGTCAGGGATATCTGGAGCATCATTTCTCAGCACGACACTATCTCTCATATCTACAGAGAAGGCAATACAGTAGCAGACCTTCTTGCTTCATTAGCTTGCACTACCAAATGTAATTCTTTTTATTCTTACAGTGAACTCCCTTCCATTATAAAAGGCGCTGCTCGGCTAGACTCACTAGGCATGCCTAGTATCAGATTGATGTAATTCTTTATTCTTAATCAATGAAAATATCATTTGCCTCCTAGTGGTTAGATGGTGGAGTGGCTTTCTCCTTACCTCTGGTAAGGGGTGCACTCTCCCATTGACCCCTAGGTTAGGTTTCTATTGAAAAAAAACTGAGAATGGGCCGTTCAGAGTGAAATGGGTCGTTAGAATGAACAATAGAAGAGAATAGGGGGTGAGACCCCCTTTATATAGAAAATCACCAGGCTTTGGGGCGTCCAGGCGCCTGGACGCCCCCACATTTTTATTTTATTAAAAATTCAAAAAACATAGGGGCGTCCAGGCGCCTGGACGCCCCCATATCAAAAATAAATAAAAATTGAAAAATAAAACATAGGGGCGTCCAAGCACCTGGACGCCCCCACAACTAAAAAATTAAAAAATTGAAAAAGAAAATATAGGGGCGTCCAAGCGCCTGGACGCCCCCACAACTAAAAAATTAAAAAATTGAAAAAAAAATATAGGGACGTCCAGGCCCCTGGACGCCCCCATTAAAAATAAAAAATGTATATATATATATGATCATAATATGAATAAACGAGAACACAAAAAGAGAGAAAACACAAAAAGAAAAAAATAAAAATAAAAATCATAAAAAATAATAATTAGGGGAACAGTGGTCCAAAATGTCAAATGCCGGATTTTATTCCATCAGAAAGTAAAGTGAGCTACATCAGGGGCTTAGGCGCCTTAGGCCTTAACTTCCCCAGTTCGGTTACATAAGCTCTCCACAGCTCACATTCTTCACACACATGTGCTAAGGCCTTTCCCACAACACTTGTCTTCCAGGGTGCTTTAACGGCCTTCGCTTCCTTCGCATCCGCCTCCGTGCCCAACTCCCTCTTCTTCAAAGGGACGATGCCAGTCAGTAGTGGGAACGAATGGCATGGAATGACGATCTGGAGGTAGCACCGATGCGCGTTGTAAAGGACAAACTCAGTCGCGTCGATCAGTTGGAGTTCAGCTCCGGGAGAAGACCTCATGAGGAGTTCAAGTGAGAGTAGACATGCCGGTGCGCAAGTGAAGAAACTTTGTGTCACGGTTCGAAAGTGAGACCGCCAGTCTTCACGTTTCTTCAGCCACGGAACATGGTTCACCACGGTGCCACCGAAGCCTAACATATCGGCTATATGATAAAGGGGGCTTTGTTGGAAGAGCTTCGAAGCAGTCGGCATCCCCTCACGGTGGTCAAATTTAAAGTGCAAATCAACCCAGCAATTCAGAACAAGTGCACAACCGAAAGGAGGCTTACCCATGCTTGAGGTAGTAAGGCCACTGTAAAGGTAGGCAAGGATGGCGGGTCCCACCCTCTTTCCACTCCAAATCCCGCAGATGGCACTCAGTTGGCCCTCCTCCACTATGTTGTCGATATAAGGAAACAAGAGAGCACCCGCCAGATAAATGGTGAACCCTTTCATAATCCCTTCCAAGTGGTCATCATCTGGTGACCCTCTCAGGGCATCCACAACCCATTCCGCGAGCCTTTGCAAATCAATTCCCTTTTGAGTGCGGACCTTTCTGGCTGCGTCGGGCGGCATGAAGCTTCCAAGGACGCTCTCGGAAGTCCCCCTTGTCAGCATCCGCATAGCCTTTACATTCCCGTCACTCTTGAATTTCTTCAGTCCGAGTAGAAGTTCCACCTCCTCGAGGAGGATGGTCGCCTCGAAGGTCGGGAAGATGAAAGTGTGGGTCTGGGGATGCCAGATCTCCACTAGTGCGCCCATAGTCGCCCAGTCCATGCGAATCCTCTCATAGTGCTTGGCATGAATAAGGAGCCCCTGAAGATGCCACCTCGAGAGTATGGCCCTCATGCCAATGGAGATGTTGGAAGTCAACTTTGAAAGCCATGGCAGTTTGGAAAACTTCCTTGGGCCTGGGAAGAGTGGATATAGCTGGAAAGAAAAAGAGAAAAGAAAAGAGGTGAAAGAAGGTTCACGCGGAGAATTTGAAATGAATCAGCTTACCATATGCGACTGGATCGTCCCACTCAGATGACCCTCGAGGTCGGAAAGTCGCCTGATCTCGCTGCTAGGCCTGCTCCTCTTTGTAACGCGGGAAGACTCTCCTTCCATCCTGAAATCCCTAGATTCTCCTCTCCTTCTCCTCCTGAGCTTTCAAAACTCTCCTTAGTGCATTTGGATGAACTAGCCTAAGGGAGGTACTTATAGGAAAAGAGAGGCGCTACAAGACGAAACACGTCACATCAGTGGTCAGTCGTTAGGGTTTTGTCTAGATCTCCTTGTACTGTGGTGCGATTCTGTAGCGATTCTGCTGATTTCTGATGTATTTAATCTATGTTGGTCTGTGCAGGTTTTACTAACGGACGTCTTTGTCCTATCTTGTGTACTGTCCTTCGGAGTTTGGTCCCCCCGTGTCATGCATCAAATTATATGATACCTACGCTACTAGAACATGTCAAGGACCTTGCGACCCGAACAAATATGGGATTTGAGTTCCCCTTCAACAAAAATGGTGATGATTCTGGAAGAATTTGGGTTGTACGGATAGGCCGTTAATTTGTAGTAGCATGGGGACGACGATTCCATTCAGTGAGTTGGTGCGTGGATAAACGGGCCCCAGCTCAGTATCAGCTCACCGGATCGGTATCCTGACCCATTCTTAACAAGTTGATAATATTATACTTGGCTATTTTCTATTTTAGTTTATTTTAAATTTTTCTTTAAACCCAGCATGCATTCATATAGGACTTTGAGTTTATTACGGAAGATCATTCAAGTGATTCGATTGTGAAAGCCGTTTGTGCTTCAATTCTTATAAATATGAGATATTCCACTCCGAATGAAATACTGAGTTTCCTTGAAATGGCCCTATGCTGCTCTTCCAAAGGAGACCCTTGTTTGGACAGACCCTCAGATATTCCTTTACTTTTTACCTTGTTTGACCCACCTTGGCCGCAGCACTTCCACATTGGCTGGTAACCGCTCCCTAAAGGTGAAACCTGCAAGTTTATGACCCAGGTACTTCCACACCGAGAAGTTGGTCTCTTTTATTTTAGTGCCTGAGCGCACATCTCACCCTCCCTTATTTGATATCCGTCCAAGTAATCGTCAAAATTTGAACGACCTTCTCCAAGGTCGCCTCATTGAAACTACAGGAAAGATTCCAAACAGTAATGTCAAAAGCGTGTCTCATCACACCTTGGCATCAACTTATCAGTCCGTTCCCACAAAATTTTCACTCCACTTCGATTACGTGTCACTCCCTTACAAAGCAGACGCCAAGGTGGGGCAGCTGTAGACACGCTATTCCTGACGTCTCCTGAGAAAATCTCATATTACTATACGACGCCCCGCAGTGGCTTTTGCATTTTGAATCGCCTGAGTGCTTCCTATTCTTGAGTCTTCTTCCGCCTTTTCGGCATCCAGAAATCATCTCGTTGCGGCATTCAGACGGCATCAACACCAATCGGACGCACCGGAAGGTTCCGAAACCAGGAAGAATGTCTGGCAGGCGACTGTCGACGCCTTTTCAGGGGACCCGGGAGGTCTTCATGGAGGCGTCCAGGCCCCTGGACGCCTCCATGACTTTAATATATATAAAAAGACATAAAACACATAAAAATACAATAAATTAATGGAGGCGTCCAGGCCCATGGACGCCTCCATAAAAAACAAAATAATAAAAAATAAATAATATTAATAATGATAAAAAACAAAACAAAAAATAAAATATTTATGGAGGCGTCCAAGCCCCTGGATGCCTCCATCAACTTGCCCACGGGCGGCGCCCGTTCGCTGGTCGGTTTGTCGTTTTGAGAAAAAATCCAAATTGTGAAGACGTCCTGCCAGCTAGACGCGCACATTCATGAATCACGGGCACCGATCAAAACCACGTGTTGTGCCAAATCGCGTGCGGCTTTCGGCGGGGGTTCGGTGGGCTTTTATGGAGGCGTCCAGTTGCCTGGACGCCTCCTTGAAAATATTCAAAATAAAAAAATAAAAATAGAATAAAATATAATTTTTATCCTGATGAAGGCGTCTAGGGTCCTGGACGCCTCCATAGGAGCCCTATAAATAGAGACCCCCCCCTCAGTCCGAGGGGAGTTTTTAAGAGGTCCGATAGGCTGCCGGAGCCCAGAGGCTGCCGGAGTCATTTCTAATCCGTGGGGTCTTTTGTAGGGGGAGGTTCTGCAGGCTTCTCGGGTGCCCGCGCTCGCGAGAGGAAGGTCGTCTTCATCCACCGCGCTTCCACATCGTCCCTACACTGCCGAAGCTCCGCCGGATCTCGCCATCGGCACATCCAATAAGCCAATTCTCTCCCCCTTCTTCTCCATAGTTCTTTGCATTCATCATTTCGCATCCTCTATCTCCCTTCATAAGGGCGCCTTCTCTTATATACTTCTTGTATTCATCATTACATTTCCCTCCTACTCGTGTCCGAGAGGGGTTTAAAACCACACCAACCAGGTGTGTGCCCTGCTACAATTTCATCACTTTCATTGCAAGGGATTGCTACTGCACTGTCATTTTCTAATTCCATTTATTTACTGTTTGTTGTTTTGCAAGGGTAACTAAAGAAGGCCCTCTCCGTCGGCCAGTCGAAGGGGGAGGAAGAAGCAACCCGCCACTTCCTGCTAGTGAGGTAGGCACGATCATTTCCTTATTTTGGGGTCTCTGGCCCCTGGCGATCACATCATATTCTTGAGGCCGCGGCGAGTCACTTCCCCAATGGCCGTTTAAATTCCTGTTCTTATATTCTGTTATATTCTTATCTGCTCATATTCTCGAGGCCGCGGTGAGTCACTTCCCCAATGGCCGTTTAAATTCCCGTTCTTATATTCTCTTTACATTATGTTATATTCTTATCTGCTCATATCCTCGAGGCCGTGGCGAGTCACTTCCCGCAATGACCGTTTGAATTCTGTCCTTTCTCTTGTATATCTTGAATTGTCAGTCAGAAATTTCATTCCCGTTTTCACTTTCTCTCTCCTAAATCCTGTTTTCCCCCCCTTTTTTGTTCTGCACGCAGGGTTTCCCACCCGCGACCCCGGCCATGGCCGGTGGCGGGAGGGCCAAGGCGCCCTCCCGGCGGCCAGCTCCTGCTTCCGGTGTCCATCCTTCTCCACTGCACCCTGCTGGAGATGACTCCTTGGTCCCATCCGCTCACACGGAGGAGCTACCTGCTTGCCACGTTGGTACGGAAGGTGGCGTGTTCCCTTCGTCTTCGTCTCTGTCAGGTCCGCTGGGAACTGCTGCTCCCTCCTTGGATGTTCGGCCGCCGTCCACTGCCCCAGGGTGCTCTCAGGCAGCCGTTTCCCACCCTGCAGCGCGTTTTGGTGGCCTGGACGTGATGCCCGAGCTCCCACCGTCCACGGGTGTTTCCCCCCCGTCCTCCTCTCCTCAGGCTGGCCTACGTCCGCCGCTGCTTGGGAACTCGCAGCCAGAGCCCACCTCCCCCTCCGGCTTCGATCCTGCGCCCACTATGATCATCGCCGCGGTTAGCGGCCCTGCGACGTCATCCAGCCTTCTTGGGCCTGCACCACTATCCTCCTCGGCGGAAGAAGCGGGCTTGCTTGCCCCTGCCTCCACTCAACCTGGCTGCACTGTTCATGATGGGACTGCCCCGCAAAATGGTACTCTGTTTCAGGGGCTGTCCGGCCATCCTCCGGTTCAGCCCTCTCCATCAGCCCCGACAAAGACCGGCGTCTGCCCTATCACTCCAGCCGCTCGTGACGTCCTTGCAGCGCCCCCACCCACGGCGGCCGGCCGTGTGGGAGCCACTACTCAAGGCCCTCCCACGCCACCGTCTATGCCTCTGGCGACGTCGGCTGGGAAGCCTACTACTGGACCTTCCTCCTCTGCCAAGGTGCCGTGGGTCCGGGCCCCTGATGCCTCCGTTGGCGATCCTTCTTCCACCCTTGTGGGTCCATCTTTCACGCAGGTGGTCCTCCAAGCTATTAAACCTCCAGCCCTCCCTCTGTTCGCTCATGCACCGGCGTTCACGGACTCTGGGGAGCCTGCAGCTTTCTTCACCACTGAGGAGGTGAAGATTTCTTGCCTGCCATTGGAACACGCCATCATTGCTAGGACCCTCCATGGTCGCCCTGCCTTTCAGGAGATCCGGTATCATTTGGCTCAACGGTTCAAGCTTCGCCAAGACTTCATCATTAGCTCGCTCGACTCAAGACATTTGCTCCTCCGATTCCACAACCGTGAAGATTTTCTCCAAGTGCTGCTGAAGGACACACTGTACATCAAAGGGCGGCCTTTTGTCTTCTCCAAATGGACCATGGGATTCTCTAGGATGCAGACTCCCCCCTTGTCCCAGTCTGGATTGAGCTGCCAGACTTGTCGGTGAACTTCTACAACGAAGCTATGATCACTTCCATCGCCGGAAGCATTGGCCCTACTCTGCAAGTCGACCGCAACACCCTATGTCTCACCAAATCGCTCGCTGCCCGTGTTTGTGTGCAGCTTGACATTTCCAAGAACCTCCCCCATAGGGTCTATATAGGCCATGGAAGCTCGAGTTTCTGGCAGCCAGTTACCTACAAGGACCCACCCCTCTACTGCTCCACCTGCAAGCGCCTTGGCCATCTGGCCCCCAAGTGCAAGAAGCCAGCTACGGGCCCGTCTTCTGAAGCTGCCCCCCGGCCAGCTCGCCAAGGAGCTCCCCTCCTGGCAGCTGTTCCTGCGTTGACTCCCCTGCCGGTGCACGCTGCTGCACCACCGCCTGCAATTCAAGCTTCCCTCGCAGCAGCTACACCCTCGGGCAGTAGGGCTCTCTCCAGCCAGCCCCCCGCTCATAGCTTAGGCTCTGCAGATGCTCCAGCCTGCTCCCCGTGTGCTCCCCCAAAGGCCGTGGTGGGTGTGGCCCCTCCTCCCCAACTGTCCCCTGCAGCTGTTGCTCACATTGCCACTAACCCAGTTATTGACGCCAATGCTCCTTCACCAACCGTGATCCCTGTTCTCACTACTGCATGCCCCTCAGTAAACCACGAACCAGCAACTCCCTCTGTTTCACCCCTCCCTTCGGTTGCTAGTGAGCATGTTGTACCTCCTTCAGAGCCCACGGTTAGGCCCAGGGTACCCCCCCCAGGGGACGGAGGGACCTCGGACCTACCACTCCCTCACCCAACCAACCGCACTCCCGTGCATCCGACCTCCAGTGCCCAGGGTGTTGACCCCCCTCCCTCAGGGTCGACCCCCCCTCTGCCCAAGGTGTCGACCCCCCCTCCCTGGGTCCACCCCCCCTCTGCCCCCTCCACTCGCCCTCCAGTTTGGACTGCTGAGGACCACAACAGGGAGCATGCCCCACCCCTCCACTCTGCTCCAGAAATCTCTGCCTCCACCCCCTCCTCTGCACCACCGCCATCTCCTCCTGCCTGTCCCTCCTTGGCTGACCCTCTAGTGCCCGCAGCGAAGGAGACTGGGCCCCCCCTTCCTCTGATGAGGAATCCCTCACCATTCCTGTTGTTGTCCAGGCACTCTTTGTCCCTGGCTTGGAACCGGCTTCTCAGGGGTTGGCCCACACCCTGTCGCATACCAATTTTGTGGGCGCGAGCATTCTGCCGCAGACAGGTGGACTGGGGGTGATCACCCGTCGTGGTCACAAGCGGAACGCATCCGGTGGATTCGATCTCCCCACTATCAATGAAAGCCATGATCTGGAACATTAGATGATTGGGCAATGCCCAATCCATCAGCAGGTTAAAGCTCCTCATTCAGAAATTCGACCTACAGATAATTGCTATCCTTGAACCCAAGTTGCCGAGCTCTTCTTGGCATGCTACTGCAGGAAGCTACGTATGAAATACTATCTTGCCAACTCTGATGACAAGGGCGCATATGGGTTTTCTAGCAGCCCCCATTGGATATTTCTATGGTCAACTCCTCAGAACAGCATGTCACTATCTTTGTTACATCCGCATTGGACTGCACTGCTATGCTCACTATAGTGCACGCTAGTTGTTCAATACCGGAGAGACGAGTTCTTTGGATCACCTCGTCGACTTTGCTGCCTCCTGCGACAGTCCTTGGCTTGTTGGTGGAGACTTCAACAGCATCCTTCTCCCCTCGGAGAAAAGGGGGGGGGGAAGTGGGCATTCTCGCTATCTATGTCTGATTTTCAAGCATGTGTGGCTGCTGCTGGACTTGCAGACGCTGGCTTCCTTGGTGGCCCATTCACATGGTACAATGGCCAGCGGGCCAATGGTATATGGGCCAGACTCGACCGTGTGCTCTCCAACGGAGAGTGGACTCTCTCCTGCCCACCACTCTCCATCCGCCATCTATCTCGGGCCTGCAGCGATCATCGTCCTCTTCTCTTGTCGCTGCCCCCCACTATTCAAAGGCGGCCCTCCAGATTTTGCTTCCAACAGATGTGGAAGACCCACTCTTTGTTCCTGGACAACTCCAGGACGGCCTGGGCTGCGGCTCCATCCTCCACCTTCCCTCTCATTTCCATGGCGATCAAGCTCAAGCATATGAAGGACTTTTACAAATCTTGGAATCTCCACACATTCCGCAATGTATTTGCTAATGTTCAGGGAGCCGAGGAGGCTTTCTCGTTGGCGCAAGAGACGTTTGATACCAACCCAACTGAAGCACACCACTCTGCCTTCCTGGCTGCCAAGGAAGACCTTGACAGAGCTCACCTCCAGGAAGAAATTTATTGGCGGCAAAAGTCCAGAATCAAATGGCTCTCTGAAGGTGATAAGAACACTAAGTTCTTTCATGCTTACGCCTTATCTTACCATCAACGCGCCACCATCTCTGAGCTAAGGGGTGACAATGGAGTCATTGTGAACCAAGAAGCTGCCATGGCGGACTTGCTAGTATCACATTTCACCGACGCATTCACCTCTTGTCCTCACCAGCTACACCAGGAGATCCTTGCTGCTATTCCGCCTATTCTACAGGACGCAGACAACACCATACTATGTGAGGTCCCCTCCATCAAGGAGATTCAAGATGTTGTCTTCAGCTTGCCCTCTGACAGCGCCCCAGGCCCCAACGGGTTCTCCGGCCACTTCTTCAAAAGTTGTTGGGATTTCATCCAACCTGATGTGGTGGCAGCGGTGCAGGCATACTTCTGTGGACACCCTCTTCCTTGAAGCTTCACCTCCTCCCTCATTGCACTCATTCCGAAGGTGGACGCCCCGAAGTATTGTGCCGACTTCCGGCCCATTAGCCTATGCAGCTTCATGTACAAGATCATCTCGCGGGTCCTTTCCGACCGTCTAGCAGTCGTTCTACCTCGCTTGATTTCAGATGAGCAAGGGGCCTTCGTCAAGGGCCGTCACATTATTGAAAACATTTCCCTAGCCAAGGAAATGACCCAACACCTTAGCAACCCCTACAGAGGTAGGAATGTCATCCTCAAGCTCGACATGGCGAAGGCATATGACCGTATGGAATGGAGCTACATTTTCACCATCCTGCGTAAATTCGGCTTTGGCATATCAATCATCTCTCTTATTGAACCCCTACTTACCAACTGTTGGTTTTCAGTCCTTCTCAACGGACAGTCTCATGGCTTCTTTAAGTCCACTAGAGGACTGCGCCAAGGTGATCCTATACCGCCCGCCTTATTCATTCTGGCAGAAGAAGGTCTTAGCCATGGCTTGTCCAACTTCTTTAGATGCAGCAGAGGGGGTTTCTACCATACCATTTCAAGATGCCCCAAGGTCTCACATTTACTCTTTGCCGATGATACTCTCATATTCTCCAACGGATCAGTGTGCCACCTGCGGGAACTTATGAAATTTCTCAAGAAGTACGAGGTTTCGTCGGGACAACAAATCAACATCTCCAAGAGCTCTTTTGTTGTTGCCCGAAGCGCACCGGTGTCTCTCCACTCCACTATTGCCCAAGTCACGGGTTTCAAGAAAGCCTCACTCCCGCTCACCTACTTGGGCATCCCGCTATACCATGGCCGGCCTAAGCCGGTGCACTTCTCTTACATTCTCTCCAAAGCAGCGGGTAAGCTCCAAGCATGGAAATCAAACTTCTTGTCTGCGGGAGGGCGCCTCACTCTCATTCGGCATGTCCTCTCCGCATTGCCCATGTATACACTATCTTGTGCCACCATTCCGGCCTCTATATTCAAAGGGTTTCACAAGCTCCTTGCAAACTTTTTTTGGGGCAGCTACGAGGGATCCCCCAAGAAACACTGGAAGTCTTGGGAGGATATCTCACGTCCTACCAACTGTGGTGGTCTTGGCGTGCTCAATCTCCCAACCATGCAGATTGCCCTAAGGACGAAGCTACTATGGAAGGCCATCACCTCCCAATCCATGTGGGCTGATTTCTTCCACGCGAAGCATCTGCACTTTGAACACTATTCGGCTGCAACCTTTCCACTTGCTCTCATGGCGGATAGGAGATTATGGCAAGCGGCAGCAACTATTATCCATGCACACCACAGGGTTTTGGCATCCACAGTCAACAACTCCCGTGCACTTTTCTGGTTGGATATTTGGGTGGGCTCCACACCACTCAGTGCCTTCTTGCCTCATGATGTCTGGATTGGGCTGCCACATAAAAGTTGCTTACTGTAGGCCACCCTCAATGGCAACGCTCCAGAGTGCATGGCCATTACGCATGCACACTGCCCACCGGGCCTATTAGCCAATGCCTTCGGGTCCCTTTAACCTGTGGACAGATGGGTATGGTCCCTCAACCCAAATGGCCTTTTCTCTTCCAAGTCTGTGCGCATACTTTTGTCTGATGCACCTTCTACGACATGGCCCTTGCTATGGCACCATACAATTCCAATCAAATGGTCTGTGCTTTCTTGGAGGCTGCTGAAAGGATGCCTCCCTTTGGATGATACTATCTCTAGATGTGGCATCCCTTTATGCTCTAGATGTAGCTGTTGCTCACCGCCACAGTTAGAGACCGGCTTTCACCTTTTCTTCCACAGCAACATTGCAACTAGAGTTTGGACTGATTTAGCCGACTTCTTGCGGTTCAAATGCTCCACTACTTCCTCTATTGGCACAACAATATTTGAATTTTTGAGCAGCCTCCAACTCAACTCTATGGCGGGTTGTCTTTCAAGGTGTATCTTTTTGGCAGCCATTTGGGAAATCTGGTACAGTAGAAACAAGGAGCGTTTTGAAGGCCAAGCTATAAATGCTCGCCATATCCTTAGTCGAGTTTTATAGTCGACTCGCTCTATCACCCAAGCATTCAAATTCAAAGGTCACAGCATCAGCTCACCACACCGCGCCGTCCTTGCCGTGTGGGGCATCTCGCTGCCACCCTCGCAGCCACCTGCCCCACGGATCATCCGTTGGTTACCACCGGCCGCCGGTAGGTTGAAGCTCAATGTAGACGGTGCATTCAAGCGTGGCATGGGACTCGCTGGGGGAGGTGGAGCTGTACGTGACTCTCGCGGCCACCTGATCTTCACCTTTGCGGCTGATTACCCTCTCGTCTATTCAAGCCTTGATACGGAAGCTATTGCCCTTCGGGATGGCCTCACTTGTTGCAGAGATCGTGGCATTCACCATGTCTTAGTGGAGACGGACTCTCTAGTCTTTGCGCAGATCGCTAATGGCAGGTTCCCTTGCCCTTGGCGCCTCCAGATTGTTATGAGTCAAGTGGGAGATTTGCTCTCTACGGTGCATGTCTCCATTGTTCATGTATTTAGGGAGGCTAACCAACTTGCTGATATGCTGGCTGGTCATGGCTGTTTCCTCCATGGTCCTTCATTTTGGTCTTGTTGGGAGGAGCTCCCACCTCTTGTCAAAGGGCCCTATCGTCTTGATAAGATAGGTTGCCCTTCGCTCTATCCATAATTATCTTCTGTATTGATCTTCCTTTTGCTTATGAATAAAATTTTGCCTGCTTGGCAGTCGTGGGTGGAGCGCTCCTTCCCTCTCTTCGAGGGTTGTTCGCTCTCCCTTGTCTCGCCATCCAGGTATTGACTTGAGTGAAAGAAAATTGCTGCTATATCAGCTATACTCTCGAGGCCGCGGCGAGTCACTTCCTGCAATGGTCGTTTCAATTCTTGCTATTTGATTTCTGCACCATTCCCGTCCCCCCGAGGCCGCGGTGAGTCACTTCCCGCTATGACCGTTTAACCCCCATATCTGACTATATTGCATTTGTCCCCCTCGCCCCGCCGGAGCAATCTCCCGTGGTGGCCCCTTCTCTTTTCTCTTATTTCTGTGTTGCAGCAAACAAAACGAGCCCGCGTGCTTCGCATTTTCGTTTCTCAAAACCGCGTGACGTCGCTCACAGCGGCCACTGGTCTGGCTGCCCAGGGGTGTTGGGCGGCCAGGACCCTGGCCGCCCTCACCCAACAAGGCCCATGTTTGGGCGGCCCAAGGTGTGGCTGCCCAAGCAAGGGGTGCCCAGGTGCTGGGCGTCCACTGGTGTGGCCGCCCAGGCCTCTGGGCGTCCACTGGTGTGGCCGCCCAGCCCAGTCTATCCCCGGGCCATCGTGTTCCACATTTTCTTCTCCCGAGGTGTTCGTATGCGATACGGTTTCGTGGAAGAGGTGTCCACGTGATTCGCCGTGATCCGGGAGGTACTGTGTTACCTCTATTAGTGTCCCCATGAGTTTTGAGGGACCGGGCAACCACGTGTGTTCTCGGACTTCCGTGCATTCGTTGGATAGAGTCACCGTGAGTCGGCATGAGAGCGGAGGGCTATTCCCACACGTCGTTGGTTTTCCCGAGAAGCATTTTTCTAGTGGGCCATGGGTTTGGCCCTTGGACTGGGAGTCTAGTCATCCAGCCGGGGGCTGGAGGATTCCCACTTTTCCCTTGGATAGGGGATCGACTCGGCGGCTTGTGTGCTACCTCAGTATTCGTGCCACCATGGTTTTGAACCTAAGGATAGGCCAGATTGACGGCATGGAGTTTTCCTTGTATGACGACCTTGACCTAAGTCGTGTGTTTGGTAGGTCAACTGGACCATCCAGAGTCTGGTGGTCTCGAGCCACGTGTTACTCCGCGTTACTCGTAATGGGTGCATGTGTGATTTTCTGTGTTCACGTGTAGTGACCTGCCATTGGTCGTAGCTTTCCTGCGCATGCGTGTGCGAACCCACTTGGGAGTGGTGGAGAGCGTTACCCGAGAGAGACGATTTTTAGGCTGGTTACCGTAGGGCCCCTACGCGCAGCCTGAGTCCGGGCTTCAGGGGAAGAACCAGCTAGAGGATCTGACCTAGGGCGTATGGTCTGTGTATGCACACGTAGTTGGGGGCAGTTGGACTCGCGCTGACGAGCGCGATCCCAGCTAGTCCTTGTTCGTGGTACTAGTTGTGTGTCTCAATCTCTGCCTGGGGCATTGTAGGGAGACACTGAGGTGCGGTGTAAGACGTCAGTGGACGCATCCAGCATTGCTTCTGGTGGGTAATGCTCCTGTCACATGACGTGAGTTCTTGTGACTTGGGTTTCCATTTCCTGTCTGCAAGACATGATTTTGTGTGCAATTTTCGGGTGTGTTCCTAAGGTAGAGGTCTAGGGTTCCAGTGGGCGTTACCGAGGGTTTTCCCTAGGTGGTGTTCGGTTCATGACAGGGTTGTCGTGATGTTTCCCCTGGCAGCGTGACTAAGGTGTTTTGTTGTTTGGTGGTCCCCCGACTGTAAGGTCGGGGCGAGTTTTCAGGTACAGTAGGAGTAACTATAGTGCCGAGTTTTTACCGACCACTTGTTTGTTGTTCCTGCTGTTGTTGCTGCTTTCCACTACCGCCGTTGTTTACGATTGGGGTTCCGTGGGACCCCTACAGAGCCAGTGATAGGAGGTTCACCCCTACTTTTCAGGTGTGGCGGTTCTTCCTCGGGGTTCGAGGGTGCTGTGCGGAGGTCCATAGTTGCCAGCTGTGGATGCACTTTTCGACACGCTCATTTGTCTGTTCTTGAATTCTGTTTATTTGGTGGGTTTATTCGTTTATTAAGTGCGTGGGCGTGCCAGTCACATAGTGATGATTTATTGTGCGCTCGATCTGACTAATCAGACGATTGTGTGATTCGTGTCGGGACTAAAACCCGCCGCGCCATAAAGGTCACAACGTCATTTACATCCCCTCGGAGAGGGGAACACCCTTGATTAATTGTCAAGAATTGGGGCCTCATGGCCAGGAAACTATATCGAGAGAAACAAGCCGATAGCGGTCCCGAATCAGTCGGAAAGCCCGATGTCTAGGGAAGCAAGCATTCGAAATATGTCGGTCACTCAAGGGACCGTTTTGATATTCGGACGAGCGTCCGGCTTCAGAGAATCGTGATCGTCACGGGGAAAATCGGAGCATATGTATGTCGAGGTACGGAAAATTTATTGTTCAAAGGGACGGGAAATGTTCAGTTAAATCTCGGTTAGAGTGATCGAAAACCGATAAGTTTGTCGGCCCGGTGCAAGCTCAAGCTACGACCATATTGTGGTGGGCCCCCCCGCGGTCGAAGTCGGGCTCGCGTGGGCATCGTCAATATTTCCAGTGCCAAGGGGGCAATGGGAGGATGTCCTGGGACCAGATCTGAGAACCAATATGCGTTCGAAGAGAGCGGGCTATAGGCCGAGGATATGGGTCAGGCAATGACCATGATCGGGGTAGACCCGAGGTCTAAGCATGGCCCACGGAGGCCTTATTGATATTTCCATGCAAAGGGTCCGGGGATGACGAGAGCCTTCTCGTCCCATTCAGATTTTGTCGGTCACTCATGGACCATTTTATGTTCGGACAAAGGTCCGTGTTTGTAGCGTAAGAGATGGTGACAAATCATACAAATGTCTGCCGTGAGTACGGCAGGTTTAATGCAAGTACGGGATTAGATCCCGGTATATATGTCGGTCACTAACGAACCATTTAGTATTCGGACGAGAGTCCGTATTCGAAGCATCGAAGACAACGGCAAAGACATACAGATGTCTGCCGTAGGTACGGCACGTTTCATGTGGGTGCGGGATTGGATCCCGGTAGAACTGGTCAAGTTGATGGGCTATTGGCCCGAGATGGTTTCAGACTATAGCCATGTCGGGGATTCCGAGGTCCACATCTGAAACCATGGGGCATCGTTGCTTTTCTCTTCATACACAGTCTGAGGGAGCGAACTGTTAGGTGTGGAGCCCGAACTCGCCATTGTGCGCATTCGCACGCGGATCGACCTGTGCGGTCAGGTCACGGGGTTCGACTTGCCCGGTCAGGTCGCGGGGGTCAAGGGGGCAGCGCCCCTTGCGGGGGTCTCCGGGGGCAAAGCCCCCGGAACAAAAATTTTAGTTATAGCGAGGGAAACTTTTGATTATTGGTTTCCTATTCCTTTCATTTGTTTGGTTAATTATATTTCTTTTTATGGAAGGCACACCGGTTTAATGGAGCCAAGGGGGCGCGTCGGAATAGGAGGTGCAAGGGGGCGCGCCGGATAAGAGTGTTGAAGGGAGGGCGCGCCGGTTTAATGGTGCAAAGAGGGGAAGAGGGGCACGCCTGTTTTACAGGACGAATAGGGCGCGCCGTAATGGGCGCAAGAAGAGGGGCGCGCCGGATTAGGGGCACTATTCATTCCAAGATTTGGAAAGTGGATTTAAGTGTGAAGCTAATCTGGCGCGGGGGGGTAGCGCGCCAGATTAACCCGCGCCGGATTAGGGGGGCGCCGGATTAAACTCTGCAAGGCTTTCTTTCAACCCTTTGTGCTCTGTTTCTTCTTTCTTTCAACTACAAGTTAAATTGTTGATTGGTTTGTTCACCGAATTGGTGGATTAAGTTGATAGAGAGGAGGTTTAAGTGTTTGATCATTTGTTAAGGTGAATTGGCATGAAAGTTTGGATGTTTTATTAGAAGTGTTTATTGTGGAGGGTAGTTTAGTTTGTGTTTCATTTCTGGCGAGGGTTTTCTGAGTGGGGTTGATTTAGTCTGAAGAAGCTTCATTTATTCGTTCTTATGTGTTCGTGTTCTTGTGCTTGTTCCTCTTGTTCTTGGCCCTGGCAAAAATCAGGCAGCACTTCCCCTGGAATGAAGTCTTGCCAGAGAAAATAGAGGAATGCCAAACGGATTACTCTGGGGCGAACCTCAAAATGCAGACCTCACGGTGGTCCGATAACCCATAAGTGAGTATATGAAGCTCTAGGACAAGCCTTCAAGAACTCCCACAGCTCACGGGTGATGGTTTCATGAAGCGGGACAAATGTATGCCACGAGACCATGAATGTTCATCCCCTGACGGACTCCTTCGAAGGCCATGCTATGGTGAAGCAAGCCTCGAACGGCCCTGGATGAGGAGAAGGCAGAGAGAAAGAGAGGGAAGCAGAAGAACACCATATGCTACGAAAGGGGCTTTTCTTTTTATTCATCCGCAAAAGGAGGGGAGACGAGATACAGAGGGGAATTTACCCTAAAGCGAGGAAAAATACATCGAAGAAGAAAGAAGAAAGATATACATCGGTTGGGGAGGAGAATGGAGCACAAACCTCCCCCTCCAAGCTCACCTCGCTTCTCTCACGCTCACTCTCTTCTTCTTCACCTCACGGGGGCAAGGGAATGGAGCTCCTCTTCTCTTCGTCTTTTCCCTTCAATGGCCAGCCTCTCTTCTCTTCTTTTTTTCGTGGAGCAGGCAGAGTATATATATATCGAACGAGTTTCCCTTTCTTTGCTCGAACGGAAGAAACTCCCGCCAGTTGCCCTTGTTTGCCGGACGAACAGGATTGACATGCCGCGGTGTCATCCGTTGATTTGCACAGTACGCTGGCATTCGTCCGAGGATGGGACGTTCGATGGTTTACCTGGGAGATCTTCTACTGCTTCCACCGTCGATGCATGCCTTCGCCATTGCGCTGTCGAACGAATGTGGAGATAGAGCTCGATAGCATTGAATGCTATGCCCCCTAGAACCTTCCCCGAATTTGATAGGAGAACAGAGTATCGGGGGGCAGATGGGACAGAATGGGGTTAAACCGACGTGGCCAGGGGGCGCGCCGGATAACCATAGTAAAGAGGGCGCACCGGTTTAAGGCCTGTTGGAGGGGCGCGCCAGTTTAAGGCCCAAGCAAGGGCGAATGGGAAATGGGGCGCGCCGATTTTAGGGGTGTCGGATTAGGATGTTGAAGGGGCGCGCCGGTTTAGAGCACGTCGGTTTAAGGCCCTTCCGCACCGTTTTAAGCATCAAATGGATTCTTTTCGAAGTCACAGCCATTTATTCGAATGTTGGCACTCCCGGAATGTTCTAGTTGCAACATATGGCCTTCATAATATTCCTTTTACAGCCTCTGGGGCTCAGTCCCAGACTTTGCGTGACTTTCGATGCATGCCGAGACTATGCCGGAGTTCCCGACTTTTCTCTGATTCAACTTTTGGCATGGCCGATCGGAGAGTTGTAGCCGTATCTTCTGCCTTGGGGGCTTCTTTAACAGGTAGCGGACCACCAAGCGGGTTCTCGTCCTGATCGGGCGAGGCATGAGGTTTATTCAGCTTTCCCGTCTTTGACTCGCTCTCGAGTGCTGAGACGTGCATGTCGCATGATCATCATCATTTTTTGACGTCCACACCAGCTCACAAGGCTGAGTGTTCACTCGGTGTTGGGTACACTTTTCTGCCTTAGACTGTACTTTAGTTGGACTGGACTCTGCTGTAGTTATTTATTTATTTTTGTTAAATGTTGAATTATCCTGCTCTATTTCCTATTTCTTTGTACCTCTACACTCCTTTTAGCCTTTCTGAGCCGTCTGGCTCGTGGGCGACGGGCCATGATTCGAATGGTATCATGTTCTTCACGGTATCCAGATCTTGGGTCGCTATAGTTGGTATCAGAGCAGTGGTTGTGGACGTACATGGGAATTTGAGATATTGCAGTGATTAGAGTCCATAAGGTCCAGTATAGTAGGCAGCTGGCATAAGGTTTTGTGCATGTTTTCTGCTTGGTTTCTTGCCAGAGAGGTTGGGTGCGCAACATTGGCATTGTAATGGTGGTTGCTGTCTTGCTGAAGTGCCGATGTGGGGCCCAAGGGATGTGATAGAGAGATTTCTTCTCGATGGGTGGTGGCCCCAGTTGTGCAGTGTTGGGCAGAGGTTACCGGTAAGTGCGGATCTGCAGTGCTGCATTCGAGGAATTTGCAGCAAGGTCAGGTGGCTGGCGAGGATTGTTCATGGTCAAGTGGCCGTGAGCGTGCTCCAAGGGATCTGTTATAGAGTTTGGCCACTCCAGCTTGAGATTTATGCAGCCCTTGAGGTGTTAAGGTTGTGGTTTGAGGTGGCAGAGCGAGTGCTCTAGTCAAGAATTATGCTCGGGCGAGCGGAGAATCTTCTGTTAAGCTGCTGATTATCGAGCCAGTGTTCTTGTCATGCTTTGTGACGTCAGAAATGACGTGTCGGTCCCAGTTATTTTTGCAGATTTCGAGACAGGATTGGGTAGAGATGTCCTAGTAGGTTCTTGCTCATGCACTTCTGCGTGCAATGGGTTGTGTTCGCCCTAGATTTGATTTGAGATGTGAAGGTTCCGCGATGAGTTCCGGACTCGAGGATGAGTGTTGGCGATTGCCGATTATGGCTCGTGTTGCGGCTCTTGGCGTGGCGTGTTGTAGTTCGAGGAATTGCAGTGGTGGAGCATCGAGAGATGCTGTGATTGTGGTTCGACGAGACACTTGGTGAGTGTTGTCGGAGGAGTTGACCTGATGGTGGCAATGGTTTTCCTGATGCTGGAAGGTGTTGTTCCCAGCATGTGCAAGGTTTGAGGTTAGGTCGAGCGTGGAGACCTTCCGTTGGTCGGAGGTATATTGAGTTTTTCTCTTGGTTGGAGGAGATCGCATTTTGCCAATGTTCATCATCTTACATCGTGTGTCCGGATTGGTTGGCCTTCGTGTGCCATGAAGTCCGTGCGAGAAGCGTCCTGTGTTGGCAAGGAGGTTGCCTGTGAGAAGCGTTGCCCATTTCCTTGATGTGTTAAGGTGTGCTAGCGCTATTCCAGAAGGACGAGTGCCAGTTGGGCGGTGTTCGTGAGAATTTGCGGCTGGTGTTGTGATTCCTGATGTGTTGAGGATCGGAGCCTGCGGAGTAGCAGAAGATTGTCGGGATGGCGAATCCCGAGTCATCTGTGTTGGCTGTGCATGTGGATCAGAGTGCGCAACGGAAGCCTGGTGGGCCTATAACCCACAGGTTTAGGATCGTAGCGTTGGTTGCTACAGGTGGATTTATGAGGATGTGTTGAGCATTGGAGGATTGGTTCCTCGGTGTGAGACGTGTTGTTGCCACGCCGTTGCTAGAGATATTGTGGTTCGTGGCACTGGTAGGATGGATAGTTGGGGAAATATGTTGGCAAGTGCGCTGCATGAGAACCCTGTGCGTGTGTTGGAAGCTGTGTCCGCGGATGAGGTTGTGTTTTTGGAGAAGTGGTCTCTGAGAGATTATGGGTCCCAGTTGGTAGCTATGAGCGGCTGGTAAGGCTAGCCACGTGGTCGACCATGGTAAGATGGGCTGTCTGGGGACCCGTGTACATTGGTCATGGCATTGTCGACCAGGCTGCTGTGATAGCATGTGGCACTTGGTTGCTTTAGAGTCGTGTGCCATGAATTGTTCAGGTTGTGTCCCGTGGCTCTGTGATGACAGCGGAACCGGGATTGGCAGGCGTCCATTTGGAGTAATTGACATGAGATAGGATTTAATGAGACCGGATGATGGATGATGTTGGTGTATGGAGGTATCTGAAGAGACGTTGACGTTGGATTTGGTGATCCTTGGTCTGTGACCAGCATGGGAGGATTCCCCTATAAGTCTTAGTCGAGTGAGGTGAAGATCGAAGACTCTAGAATCATATCATTTGGTTCGTCGTGCTCCCCTGGGAGGGTAGAGTTGGCATGGGGCTCGAGATCGGATGCAGTGTCGATTTGTGTGAGAGTCAACGGATGGCTTGTCAAGGTTTGGAATGTGCCCTTCGGACCTGGTGAAGGGCCAAGAAAGAAGGAAGAAGCTGAGCTAGTCAAGGGTTTCCCGTTGATGAGTGTCTGGCGACCAGTGATTGGTCTTTCATGGACATAAGATGCCGGTGGTTGTGCGTCGAGAATGGTGAGAGTCGTGTGCAAGCGAGGCCTTTGGTGGCCGTTTCCGTGATGTGCTTTTTCCTGGATTGGATCTAGGAATTGTGGAAGTTTGTCTTCTGGTAGAGTTGGTTTCCGTGCAGCCGAGGTGATACCAAAATTGTGCTTTGGTGTTATGCCTGCTCTGATGATCGATGTCTACGGTGTACGGAGCGAGGCGTTGTTCGTGATTATGATCTGGTCGTATCCCTTAGGATCTATCTTTTCGAGAGTCGAGATTTTCTGTGCTGGGGCTCTGACAGCGTTGTCAGTTGATTCGGTGATCCACCAAGATCGGCGTCCTCGGCGTGCAAAATCTTTGATGGAGGTAGGGGGATGGATCCTTAACCCATGTACTTCCTTTCCCCGCATTTTATAGGCCGAGGTGAGGCCGAGAGTGTGTTTATTTCACATTAGGGTTAAAATCGCATGTTTGGGGTGAGCGACGATTTTTGGCCGATTCGAGGCCCGATTGTGGTTTTGATTGAGTTTTTCGATAGTAGGAATGTCTTGGGATTAATTCTCCTTGTTTTCCCCTTCGCTGGGAGGCGAACGGGGCATGGAACAGAGCTCACAGTGGAGCTCGATCCGTCTACCAGAAGTTGCAGGAGGCGGCCACCCTTGTGGCCATCTACGCCCTGGCCGCCCAGGGGTGTTGGGTGGCCAGGACCCTGGCCGCCCTCACCCAGCAAGGCCCATGTTTGGGCGGCCCAAGGTGTGGCCGCCCAGGCCAGGGGGTGACCAAGTGCTGGGTGGGGGGAGACCTGTAACGCCCCAGGTTTTTTGGATATTTTTCGGATCAGGATCCGTGGATTTCGGATCACTTTTCTGGGTCCCGGATTAAGTTTTAAGGTTTACGCGTGTTTTTGCCTATCGGACCTTCGAAATCCCGTGCAGGGCGAACTGTTGCGTTCTCTGACTCCAACACGTTACAGGCACGTTGTGCATTTTTCGAGGATCAGGGAGATGTTTTTCCCTATTTTCTGTACTTTCCAAAAATTCTAGATTTTCTATATATTAAAACCCCCTTTTCTCTCTCTCCCCATCTCTCATTCCTCTCACTCTCTCCCTCTCTCTTCTCTCTCACGTTCTCCCCTCTCCCCCTCTCTTCTCTTCGGGTGACTGACGGAGATGGATGAGGGTGAGTTGGCGATGCTCGTGGGGCAAGGAGCGACATGGATGGGGCAAGGATCGAGGCGTGGTGGCGCGAGGAAGCTCGGGTGCGCGTTCGTGAATCGGCGGGGGTTTTGCAGTGTTTTCTTGGTGGATCGGCGTCCTCAGCGCGCGCAATCTTCGGTGGAGGTAGGGGGATGGATCGTTAACCCTTGTACTTTCTTTCCCCGCATTTTATAGGCCGAGGCGAGATCGAGAGTGGGTTTATTTCATGTCGGGGTTAAAATCGCATGTTTGGGGTGAGCGGCAGTTTTCGGCCGATTCGAGGCCCGATTGTGGTTTTGATTAAGTTTTCCGATAGTAGGAATGTCTGGGGATGAATTCCCCTTATTTTCCCCTTTGCTGGGTGGCGAATGGGGCATGGAACCAAGCTCACGGCGGAGCTCGGTCCGTCTACTGGAAGTTGCAGGAGGCGGCCACCCTTGTGGTCATCTACGCCCTCGTCTGGCCGCCCAGGGAAGGCCCATGTCTGGGTGGCCAGGTCGATGGCCACCCAGCCCTCTGGGCAGCCCAAGGTGTGGCCGCCCAGGCAAAGGGGTGCCCAGGCAAGGAGGTTGGCCGCCCAGCCCAGTCTGCCCCCGGGCCGTCGTGTTCCGCGTTTTCTTGTCTCGAGGTGTTCGTATGCGATACGGTTTCGTGGAAGAGGTGTCCGCATGATTCTCCGTGATTTGGGAGGTACAGTGTTACCTCTATTAGTGTCCCCGTGAGTTTTGAGGGACCGGGGAACCCCGTGTGTTCTCGGACTTCCGTGCATTCGTTGGATCGAGTCACCGTGAATCGGCATGAGTGAGGAGGGCTATTCCCGCACATCGTTGGTTTTCCCGAGAAGCATTTTTCGAGTGTGCCATGGGTTTGGCCCTTGGACTGGGAGTCCAGTCATCCAACCTAGGGCTAGAGGATTCCCACTTTTCCCTTGGATAGGGGATCGACTCGGTGGCTTGTGAGCTACCTCGGTATTCATGCCACTGTGGTTTCGGACGTAGGGATAGGCCAGATTGATGGCATGGAGTTGTCCTTGTACGACGGCCTTGACCTGAGTAGTGTGACTCAAGGACCATTGGGTTTGGTAGGTCTAGTGGACCATCCAGAGTCTGGTGGTCCCGAGCCACCAGTTACTCCGCGTTACTCATAATAGGTGTGTGTGATTTTTCGTGTTCACGTTTAGTGACCTGGCACTAGTCGTAGCGTTCTTGCGCACGCATGTGCGAACCCACTTGGGAGTGGTGGAGAGCGTTACCCGAGAGAGGTGATTTTTAGGCTGGTTACCGTAGGGCCCCTACGCGCAGCCTGAGTCCGGGCTTCGGGGCAAGAACCAACTAGAGGATCTGACCTAGGGCGCATGGTCTGTCACGCCCCGAGCGCGGAAGTAACCCGGGGTGCGTGATGAGTTTATATAGATCATGTCAATCAGAGCAATAAGATTTTTGACATAAAGACTAAGTGCGTAAAAGACAAGGTAATATAATAACAAGACTTAAATTTCCAAAATAATACCAATATTCCAAGGTGACATTGATCAAAATAACCATAATGATAATGACCAAAATTAAATCATAGGGCTACAAGCTTTAACATGCTCCGACCAACTAGACCAACATAACTGAAAGTGCAAAGGCAAGGACTCAAGGAAACAAGAGAGACGCGACTAGACTATAGCTCGATGATCGGTGGCTCAAGCACTCTTCACTCGATCTCATTCCCATTCATATGGTTGTCGCTATCCGAGTTACCTGAAAAATATTGGAATGAAACTAGATGAGTGATGAGAGCTCATTTATATATGATAATTCACATCACATAAATCATTTCATATGCACATAATTAGCCAACTATGGATACTTTACAATTAATCTCAACCTTGCATTAATTGAGACGTTCACGTAAATTAACTTAATTTGTGGTTAATTATTTAATAAAATAGAGTTGAGGGCCATGAACATTAATTCCCCATTGCATAACTATGAGTATTTGAGATTTATGTGCACGTTATGGTAATTTTTATGGATTAAATCGTAATTATGTATGTGTAGGACACTGAAGGTAATTGCAAGAGAAGCCGGGGGCAAAACTGTCATCACCACTTTGACCAAGTCAAACAAAGAAGCACATATTTTGGTTGGAAGGAAAAGAGAATTCAAAATATTTTGGTTGGAGGGAAAAAAAATTCAAAGTTTGAAATAGAGGAGAAGAAGCACATATTTTGGTTGGAGGGAAAAGAGAATTCAAAGTTTGAAATAAAGGAGAGAAATGATGAGTCTTGGGAAAGGGGTTACCCAAAGCCCAAGGAAGGGAGTGCCCACCTCCTTTTCCTTTCCCCCATGCATCATCTTCTAACTAAATCCCAGTCATCCATCTCCTTTTGATATAATCACCACCCTCCATTGACTCAATTTTTCTTATAAATAGCCCATGTCAAGGAGGAGAAAGGGGAGTTCTTCTTTTGGCAATTTTTCACTCTCCCTCTCACATATTAGGTTGCTGATTTCTCCCACTTCTGTTCATTTGATCCTCTTCCTTTCTTCATACAAGTTCTTCATTTTTAAATGCTCTACAACTTCTTCTTCTGCTTCATCTTCTAATTCCTTCTGGGTTTTAAGTTATTTTATGTTTTTCACTGTGCTGTCATGTTCATCTGTGAACCAGTATTTCTCTCTGTTCTTCCTCTTATTTCTCCCATTTCTGTTCCTCTTCTGCTCTTACTTTCTTCACAAACATTCTTTATTGTTATGTTTTCTACAATTTCTTCTTCTTCACAATTCGCTATATCTCTCTAGTTTTGGAGTTATCATTCACTTTTCAACATTATGTCCTTAGATTTTACTGTTCACCCACAGACACCACCCCCCTTCTTCCTCAAATTTCACCCTCTTCCTCATATTTTCTATCTCTGCTCCCTTCATAAAAGTTCTTCCTATCTTCCTCCTCTTCAACGTCTTCTTCTTCGTCATCCTCTAATTCATCTTGGTTTCAAAGTTATTTTAATTTTATTCTTACTCTATTTTTAGTATTTCTATTTTACTCTCTCAGCTTCTTCCTTCTTCATCTCCACACAAACCCTTCCACATTCCTCTCTATATATCTCTCCAAAGTTTATCCTCCACAACTTTCTTTTTACGGTGGTGTGCACATCAAGGCGGGCGACGTTCCAAAGCTCGTGACGTGGATGACGGCGGCTTCTTCATCCTCCTCTTTCCACGGTGATCTCTTTGAAGGTGGAGTGATCCTCTCCAAGGCTCGACGAGGAAGAGACGATGGCGTTCATCATCCTATCATGGCTCTACTTTCTTCACTTTTATCTTAGTTTACATTGGTTGTCATCTCTATTTTTGTAGACATTGTACTTTTCAATTCATAGCAATATAGGTTTCATTTTGTGTAATTTTTTTTCCTTCTCTTCGTCTCTCTCTCTACCAATTTTCTCTTCTTCAACCCTCCAACGTTCTTTAGTTAGATTTTATTTCAAGCAATTTTAAGTTTTTACTTTATCATACTCACTCCATGATTTGCTAAAAAAAATTACAAGAAGTTTTCCAACTTAACAAAAGTCTCTTCCTCCTCGTGGGATCGCCCCGTTCTCGCCATTTTACTCAGATTTTTGAATCTTTTAAGTGAGTGAGTGCGGTAAATAAATTTGAAATTATGTGTGGCATGGCATTTTTAAACGACATTTGTCAGTGCACATCAATTTTTGGCGCCGTTGCTAGGGATGTTTATGATTTTTGAGTTGAAAATTTTATTTATCTTGTGTATATATTTATACTAATTTATCTTATTTTCTTGATTTTGCAGGAAAACAAAAAAAGGAAGAAAAAAAAGAAAAGGCTAAAAAAAGGTGGGAGAAATGTGAGGTGAGTTTTTCTTTTCTAAAAAATAAATAAATAAATAAATATTTTGGACGAGGGATTGTGCATCAAGTAAGTCTTTAAACCTATCCGCTCATTTTGTCTTTCATTACATTTTTATAGTTAGATAGGGGTCATAAAAAAATCACTTGAACTCAATAAAATCTTCATCTCAAGATTAGAAACCACATTATCCATATTTTAGGTCATGCATCATTTAGGATATACTTCTTCTTTGTGTTTATTTTTTTTTGTCAATAGCATTATTGAAGATTGCGGGGGCAAGGTGAGTTCTTCCAAACTTCTTCTGGAACACATGCTCATACATATTTGCATAGAACCCCTTGTTTGAATTTGTGGTGTTGCATTTCATTTGAAATTATCTTAAGGGTAAAACCTATAAGCAAGATAAGGTGGGGATTTCATCACCCTTCCTTAGCCCACAAACCACATTCCCCTTGCATCTTTGCATGTCCTAAGCCTTAAAAAAAATCCAGTAGACATTGGCCCTAGGTTCACACTATGGCTCTTGTGCTATTTGGGTTTACCCTCTTGTGGAAATCGGTGCCTAAGACAAGACGGTCGGACGGCAAACGCCTTAAGCGGACTAGTGGTTCTCTAATTAGGTCCCTACGAAAGTAGGGGGAGCCTCCCACTATCCCACCCCTTACCTGACCGGTGAAAATATTGAGGGTGAACTTAAGTTACACTTTAATCATTTTGTGAAACCCCATTTATAGGTTTAGGTCACATCTAGGTCATTAAGTAATTTATGTGTTAACATGTTTGTGTTTGCATAAAAACAAAAAAAAGAGTCAGCAAAATAAAACAAAAAAGATCCTCCTCTTCTCTCTCTTCATCCTAGTTAGTGTTAAATATATATATATATATATATATATATATATATATAATAAAAACCAAACAAAAAAAATCATATCCATGGATCGGTTTTTTAATCAAACTGACTGTTGACCCAAAATCAATTCATCCCAATGGGCCCAAGCTCCTTTACACCACCTATCTTTCAAGATGATTACACATGGGCCTGGCCGGCCTATTATATAGGTGAATATCCAACCCAACACCCATCTTCCATCCAATTCAATGAAAGCACATATTTTTGGTCAGCCCAACAAGAAAACTCCACACGCATGGCAGCTCAATATCCTTTTCTTCCCCAAAACAAGGACCAATTTGCTCAATCCTATGTTGGGGACCATATGCCATTCCTTCCTCATGAACATGCTTCAACATGCCTAAACCTCTATACACCTTCTTACACCCCTATCCTTGAGTGGGGAGATCAAAATAATTTCTCGTGAAAAATTTCTGAAGATCAAGCTCCATGCCCTCTAGAGCCAAATCTCCAAACCCAATTTGATCAAAATCAATATGGAGGGCATGACACATTTATCCCTTATCAATACGACCCTCAACACATCCATTCCACCCCTCCATACAATGGTCCCAATGATGAAGAAAAACTCAACTAATTGATTCAAATCATCTTGAATAATAAACAAAGTATTGGCTCCCTCCAAACCAAAGTGGATCAACTCACAAGAGCCACACATGAATTGTCAATGGACCAATTGCCTAATGTAATGCCATGGATCCTTAGTAGGTCTTGTTGGATCTTTATTGGATCTTTCGGATCTGTTTCGGTGAGTTTCGGGTCGCTTTTGTGGCTTCCGAGTTGAGTTTACGATCCGTGTGAGTTTTTCTCTCGTACTAGTTACGGAACCCTACGGTGAGTTTACTTGTCAGTTCATCGACTCGCGAATTCTACAGCGACGATGTACTCTTCGAGCCGGTCGTTTTGACTATTTTTACGTATTTTTCGGAGATAGGGCCAAAAATCAGATTTTTTAGAAATTAGGAAAATTCCTAATTTCTTTTTTCTTTTCCTTCCTCTCTCCTCCCTTCTCATTTCACTGTCGCCCTCTCTCTCTCCCGTTTTCTCTCCTCTCGAGCTTCCTCAGCTCCGGCTGCAGACGGAGGACCTAGGGGCGAGTGATGCGGATGCTGTGGAGCTGGTTGGGTGCGCGACGGGGCGAGAATGGAGTGGTTTTGGCCGGCGTTTGAGCTTGCGGCACAATTTTCGGCGCGGTTTAGTCCCTTCGGGGCACGGTTTCTTCGGTGGAGGTAGGGTGACGGATCTTCACTTCTCCCTGCCCATTTTCCCTGCCATTGCACGTCGTTCGGCGCGGAAACGGCTGAATTTGGGCTTGTTTAGCCTAAACCGTAATTTTTGGGTTTTGTAGGGTTCGCCGGAAAACGGCAACCATTTGCGGCGTATTTAGTGTCAAATTGACCGCTAGGATGTCTGGATCCCATTCAAGTTAGTTTCGTGTCGATCGGTTGTCATTCGAGGCCGGTAGGAGTCCGGGAACCTTGGTGACTCGTTTTGGGTCGATTCGTTAGAATAACCCCGATCTTGCGTTTTAGTGCGTGCATGTGGGCTTTTTAGCCTACCGAAGTCATTTTTCATCGAGTGGCTTTGTTTCCCCTGCGCTTCGGCGTGAATGGGGCGTGGAACGGGCCGATTCGACATTTCTACTGTTTTCCCACCGTGGCCGGTGTAGCGGTCATTGCAGAGACCGTCACAGTCTCTGACGGCCCTACGATAGACCGCCACAGCGTTTGAACGTTTTAAATTTTTCATGGCTGTGGGAGTGTGACAGTCCAAGTGTGGTGCGTCACAGCCCTCTGACGCGTCCAGGTGTGTGCGTCACGGCCATTTTGTCTCCTTGAGTTTTGGTTAAGTCGGTTCCTCTAACGGCCCTTCCATGGTGCGTCAGAGCTGTGTAACTCGCCTGCTCTAGGCCGTTACGTTCTGTTTGATCGGATTTGACCGTTTAAGTCAGTTCGTATAGCGGTCGTTCTCCTGTGCGTCACAGCCTTCTAACGCGCCCGTCCTAGGCCGTTACATGCTGTTTGGCTGAGTTGGGTGGCTGTGTCGGTTGTCTCTAACGGCCCTGCCCCCATGCGTCACAGTGTTGTAACGTGTCCATCGTGGACCGTTACATGCTGTTCATCTAAGTTTTTAGACTTAGGTCTGTTACCCATAACCCGCCTGCTCTCGTGCGTTAGGCTACTGTAACGCGCATGTTCTCGTGCGTTAGGCTCCTGTAACGCGCCTGGCCTGGTGCGTTACGTGGTTCGCGTTTTTGGTTTTTGCCTGTTGGCTCTGACACGCCTGCCCTGGTGCGTCAGGCTCGTGTAACGTGCCTGGGGTGGTGTGTTACAGCCCTGTTGTGGTCGTGATGGCCGATGGGTGGTTCGGTGTTCGCCCGTGTGTTGGGCAGTCGTAGGTTGGTGTTCTAGGGCTGTGTTTGTGTGGCAGTGGTCTTCTGGATCAGTCGGGTTAGGTGACTGGGTGCGGTCTTTTCCCTGACTGCGACAGTTCCCTAACGACGCAATCTAGAATGCGTGGTGGCTGTTCTTTGACTGCTGGGTCTGCCTAGCGGTTGAATGACGGTCCGTTCTGCCAGAGCGTTGTAATTGCCGTTTCGGTTTCTGCTTGCCTTGGCTTAGTCTCGTGGTTTGCCCGTGACCCGTGGGTGTCTGTTGACGTCCTATGAGGGCAGTAACCATGATGGTACAGCCAGGAGTGCTTGTGCGTGTTGTGAGTGGCCATGTTTTGTGTCGGTGTTGTCTGGCTCCGGTCAACCGGGGGTTACCCAGGGGTTGACAGGTGGCTTCGTGTGTCTCGACGGTTCTGTCCAGCTCGAGACATTGGTTCTGGATACCTCGAGGTGTTATCTTACCTCAGTCCGTGTGTCCAGGTGTGTGTGAGGGTCCTCGGTGTTCCCTCAGGTCTCCGTGAGTCGTTTTCTGCGGAGCGTCATTTTCCCGTGGCTTAGGATTAGACCGTTTGGTGGCTTGTTCTGCTGCCAGTGACGATCTTGCTTTTGAGTCGTCTGACTCAAGGATCGTTATGTGGTAGGTCTTGTTGCCTTGTCCTGAGTTTGTCGGCAGTGGATGTGCTGCCGTTGGTGCTTTGAAGTACGTGCCGTAGGGCGTTCTTGCCTGCCTGTACTTCAGCACTTGTGTTTTGAGTCTCTGTGTCTTGTGAGCCTCCGCTTGTTGTTGCCTGTCGACTCACGCGTTCCAGTGTGTTGACCCACCTCGGAGTGGTGGAAAGGGCATTTCCCGTAATACGGTTTGTAAGCTAGTTCTGTGGGCTCCCAGCCAACGGTAGCGTCCTACCGAGGGAGAAAACTAGCTAGAGAACCTGGCTTAGGCTAGAGCCAGTGTGTGCACACGTGGTCAGGGGCTGAGGACTTACGTCGACGGGCATAGCCCTGACTAGTTACTTGTTTTGTTGTTCCTGTTTGGTTCAGTGCGTGTCTGCGACTCTGCCGTGGTTTCAACGGTACTGTAGGCGAGACACTTGTGGTGCAGCATAAGACGTCAGTGGACGCAGCTGGCTATTCTTCTTGTGAGGGGGTTGATGGGAATCGACGCCGAGCATGTACATTTTATTTTGCATTTATGTCCTTTAGTTTATTATTATATCCATGGGAAAGCATATGCGTAATTGTAAGGCTTTGTAAGCTAATGCTTCATTCCCTTGGATTGTGTGGGTTTTTCTGCAAATATGTAGTAGGTCCAGCTAGGGGGCCCTCACCCCTTTCCCATTGGTCCATGTCATCCTTGTGGGGCTGGTCAACCCTCCTAGGTGGCATCTAGAAGCTTTGACAAGTCAATTGTCCACATGGGAGATAATTTTTTTTTTTAAAAACCCTGCCTAGGGGGAATGGAGAGTGCTCTCGACGAGACACATCACCATTTGACCACTAGGGGGAAGGTATTATTAAGAAAAACTTCAACAGACTATTACATGGTTCGGATGCTAGGGACACCTAGCTTATCCAATTGTGTTGCTTCCTTGACATTTGGCGGCAACTCATGATAAAAAAAAGAAAGAATTACACTTTTTAGAGCAAGCATGAGATGCTAACAAGTCAGCAGCAACGTTAGCTTCTCTGAATACATGAGTGACTGTGTCCCTTGGCGAAAGCAGAGCTTTGATTTCTCTGACATAAGGAGTGATGGTCCACGGGTAGCAAGCTTGGCTATTAATGGCTTGAACAAGGATTTTGGAATCACATTCAATCCCAGTCGGTTGAGGAGAAACCAGCTTCAGATAGTAGATGCCATCTAGGAGTGCTCTAGCTTCTGCAATGATGCTGTTTGCAGCCCCATAAAAATGTGAAAAAGCAATGAGAACATCACCTTTGAAATCTCTGACAATTCCACCTCCACCTGAAATTTCTGGATTCTTACTAGCTCCATCGGTGTTCAGTTTTAACAGAGGCCATGGAGGACATAACCATTTGATAATTTTCAAAATAGGATTTTTAGAAGAACCACCTTTAATACCAAATTGTGAAAGAATAAGCTTCTTGCTGTGATGCTCTTCCTTTAGATCCGACAGTTCACAAACGGATTTAGCTTGGGTAATAATGTTATGCAGGATGGTAGATTTCGAGATATATTTACCCTCATATTTAGCCAAATTTCTTGCAGACTAGAGTTCCAGCATGGTATAACCAATAACTGCTAGAGAGAAGAAACCAAACTTTGATTTGATATTAAGGGGAGTGAGCGATTTGATGACTCTGTGTTTTGCAGAAAGGCCTTCAAATTGTAGCCCCAGAGCTGAGAAAGAAGCCCAGACAAATGAAGCAGCTTCACTGTCTATGAATATGTGTTGCATAGATTCCACTTTAGATTGGACACATCAATGGCATTTGGAGCAGAGCTGAATTCCCAGCCTTTGAACATTATTGTCTGTTGGTACACAGTTGCAAGTTTTCAAAGGGTAGGCTACCTACCCATTCAACCCTCTCTCCTAGTCAAGGGGGCGCCCCCTTCTACTTGGATTCGTTTAATTTTTGTGTGTGTTGATCACATTTAACTTAGGCCATTCCTTCCCCATCCCTAGATCCAATGGTGGAGATTGGATTTGATGTTTAGCATATAAAAGCTTGTATTTTCCATTTGGAAATTATTGAATGATAGAAAAATTGTGAAAGCCCAAGGAGCTTCTTGCGCCCCTCCCCTCTCCCCCTGGTGTTCTTCCTTCTCCAACCCCAATTCTAGAGTGGATCTACCTTCTATCTCCTCCCTTCTATCTCCGGTAATCATCGGTGCCGCTGCCGCCGCCGTTCATGCCGCCATCGAGCCGCCGTGAAGTCGTCTTCGGTATTCTGTCCATCCAAGACAGAAGCATCTTCCCCGAATTTCTGCTCCCACCTCCCACCTCCTCTGGAGCTAAAATTTTCAGGATTGGTTCCCCTCTCTAACCCTTATCTTCACAAAAAAATTCAAGTCAAAATTCCTTCATTTGGTTTTTTTCAATTTTCATTCCCCTTCTATTCCCAGATCTGCCAGGTTTCTATCTACAGTGACACCAACTCTTAGTTCTACATATCCGGGCCACTTTTTGATTTTTTTTAGGACCTCCCAATTTTATTGGAAGTTCTGTCCACCTTCCTATATCACCACAAATTTTCTTGATTTTTGGTTTTCCCTCTACATATTTTCTAAAATTCGTCTAAGTTCCTAAATCTGTTCTGTCTACCTCATTCAAGATCCGACCACCAGTCAGTCCAAAATCTATAAAAAATCGTATCCTCAACCAATACTTCCACAAGAATTATTGCCGTTTTCCTTGTTCAAACCTCTACAACTTTGGTGAAGAGCTCAGGAGCTGAATCAGATGTCTACCTCGCGGTCAAAGGAAACTCTCAGGAACGTTCCTTGCTGATCTGAGATTTCGGCCACTGTACAACAACAGCTTGGAAATTCGGTCAAGGCCAGATCTGGAGCAATCCATTTTTTCTCTCTGGTCCTAAATCAAAGTATTTCGAGTTAGCTTTTGTTTGCGTATCTTTTTTATCTTGTTTATTATTTCACGTGTCGATCAACCAATTAACTAACTGGTAATTAACTGACTGATTGACGACGCGGGCGTGCCAGTCACGTACGTGACAACTTTATTGTGCGCTCGTTCTGACTTGGTCAGAAGAATGTGAGGTTCGGTCGAGACCAGCAGTCCGCCATACCATAAAGGCTATGGCGTTAATTACATCCCCCACGAGGAGGGAACACCTTTGATTAATTGCCGAGATAGTGGGCTGTCGAGGTCGGAATAAAGGATGCAATGTTACTAACATGACGGAATCATGCGAGATGCGGCTATCTGTCATGCAGGAGAGGCATGGTTTATTGAATTAGAGACCTTTGGTGCGTGGCGGAGGACGTAGGTCCGAAGACCACCATCGCGCATAGCGGAAACTTCCCATCGGGCGTAACTCGACCTTCCGTCAACGCCATTCGATATACCCGAGGGTCTATGCAAGCATGCAGGCATGATGATGATAACTATACTGAGCATGGAAACAGAATTATGACAGTAAACAATGCTTAATCACATTCATTGATCCCCATCAGAAGAGAGGGAAACGATAGCACAAGGGTGATGACGAAAGCAAAGTATTCACACACATGATAGTCAACATGGTAAAGGGGTTATTTGGAGCATGAACAGCCCTTGCCTTACTTAATCTACCACTGATTAGGGTAGTCAATATCGACCATGGGAGGCCATGATTGCCCTGAGAGCGAATGAGAGATTAGAACGACATAAAAAAGTGAAACGGCGTGAGAGATAGCTTCCACGGCGCGGTAAAGCGTTGGTAAAAAGGGTTAATCCGGCGCGGTAAAGCGTAGGTGAAATGCTAATCCGGCGCGGCCCTAAAACCCGTTAACACGGCGCGCAAGGCACGGGGTGCGCCGGTTAAAGGCACGCCGGGAATTGACCCAGGAAAAGAAGAAGAAACATGAGTCACAAGTTAATACGGCGCGGGGGGGGGGGGGGGGGGCATATTAAGGCGCGCCGGCTAAGACCACACCGCTTTAGCTTGTTTTTAAGCATTTCTGAAACCCTTTGAGTTTATTTGAGTTTTTATTGAAAGTTGTGGAGTTATTTGGACCAACTAATCGTTTGATTGAAGTCCAGGACCCTCTGGAAATGATGCATTGAGTCAGTGCGAGGTTCATACTCCAGCACTGAGTCAATTGAGTCCAGAACGAGCATCTCATTATGGCTTTAGTTATGCTGAGTCCGTCCAAAATTTGATAGCATCTCCCCTGAACATGAAGAGTTGCAAGGGAGAATCGGGGTCATACTCACTCGTGGAGTAAGCCCCTAAACCGCCGGTATGCACGGAGGCACCCAGCAAACCCCATCGGATAGGATACCCCGAGGACTAGCCTACGAGGGGCACCAAGGCTCTGTGGGTGAAGAGACAGAGGGACGATGGTGAGGACACACGGCGCTATCCTCGACGGAGCACCCGGCACACCGCTACCTCCTTGTGGCTCGGCGACGGCGGCACCTTCTAGTTATCTTTTCATCATGTTTAGGCCATGTTGGGCCTCAGTCTGGACTTGCTCAGGCCTTGTGGGCCTTGTCTTTTGGTCCCTGCGTGGACATCTTCTTGTTTAGGCACTTATTGGGCCATATAGTGGCCAATTGGGTTGCTTTGTGGGGTAATGGATCGTGTTATGGGGTCAGGGGCTTATTGGGGTTTGAAGCCCACTAAAAAAAGGGCCCATTAGGGTTAGGGGGCGGCCCCCTCCCCAGCTAGAGGAGGAGGAGGCAGCCGCCCCCCCCCCCTTCCTAGTTCTACTAGGGAAGGTGGGGGGCGCTCCCCTCTCCCTTCCCCTTTCCCCCTCTCCTCCTTTCCCCAACTCCACCCCTTCCTTATCCCACTTAGAATCCTTTCCTATTTTCTAAGCTTGCTGAATTATGGGCCGCCTTTCTCTCCTTGGAGCTGGGCGCACCCCTCCCCTTCTAGTTAGATTAGGGTTTTCCCATCCCCTATAAGTAGTTCTCACATTGTACCGATTACAGTTTACACATGATTTTGAATACAAGTGAGTATTGTGCAAAGCTTTTGCGCCCTTCTCTCTCTCTCTCTTTCTTCTCCTGCGACGGGAGAACGGCGGGGTGTGACGCCTCAGCCCTCGGTGGACTCCGGGGTTCCCTCTTATCCTCATCTTCTTCCTCAACGGTTCGTGTTCGTGATTCCAGATTTCTGCCCCGACTTGTAGCAGAGCTCGCGCCCCCTTCCTGGACGAGTTTTGCCACGACCTATTTTCTGGAGATACGTCTGCGGATCAGCTTCGCGTCGGCGCCCATTTTGCATCAATCGGAGATCGGCACTGCCCGTACCGATTTTCTCCGCCGACCTGCGCCAGCACCACTTTCTCTGCTCGCCCAGCGGGGAGGCCCTGATTGCGAATTTTCCCCAGGCCTCCACGCTGCGTCTTTTGCCCTGGTTTCTTCAGGGTTCGTAGATCTCCGAGTCAACTTTCCAACGCCGCCAACGGCGTCGCGTTTCGACATCGTCACCGTCCGTGGCGGTCGATCTCGTGGGGTTGCGCCAGCGCGTCTGCCCAGTCCGGCCAGCGAACCAGCCCCGACTTTCAGCGACTCCTGCGGCTCGCACCGGCGTCGTCTGCCAGCGCCATTTGGCCGAGGGCGATCTCTGCCAGTCAGCTTTCACCCCCAACCGGCCCAGACTTGTTCGGGCACCAGAAGGCCGATTTCCAGATTTTACCGTCGGCAAGCGCAGTTCTGCGCCCACAGAACCTGATCTGACTTTCAGCAGCGCCCACGGTCACCACCGGCGGATCCAGCGCGCCCCCTTTGGCCGGAGCGTTCCTCCAACAGTCAGCGACGCGTCCTCTCTGACGGTGCCTCAAACGGGCGTCGTATCAGCCCGTGAGACCCCCCCTCCGCCCAGGCGCGCGCGACACCGGTTTCTGCAGCGTTGCACCCGAACCTCCTCGTGGCCGACCCGTCACCGAGTGCAGCCCGTCAACCCGTGTCCGGCAGCCCCGAACGTATTGGTTGTAGCCTTTTACCTCCCTGCGAGGAGTGGGCCGTTATTGGGTTGTATTTTATTGACCTCTGGTGTATCGGGGTTGTTGGTTCACGGCCGGGGTTCCTTCCCCACGCCTAGGCGTGGAGGTACGCGCTCCGACTCCCCTCCTTTTGCTTGCTCTTTTAGTATGTGATTGATTATGCCGCGTGAGAGAGGGTAGGTGCCTAGCCACTTATTGCCATCACCGCGGATCGTGAGTGAGAGCATCCATCCCTAGCACTAGTCGAGCACCGAGCTAGGACTCGACTCCCCTTGTCTTTGGAGGTCGACTATATGCCTAGACACGTGCGCTTCCCTCCTTGGGACGGCCGAGGTCGGAGTTTCTGTTGAGAGACGTCCCTCATTCTGTGGGATATCACGGTGGTCAGCCACTTGGCGACCCTTGAGCGTGCTACTGCCGGCCTCAGTTAGAGTCTTTTGTGAGTCTTAGTCCGTGTCGGTCCCCGTCCCGCGTCAAATTTGGTATCAGAGCTTAGGGAACCAGTTTGTTCTAACAAATTGGGGTCTTAGGTCATTCGAGTCTTTAGGTTGTCTAGGGTGCAATTGAGGCCTTAGAGTTATCTAGGTTGCATTGAGTCTCTTAGTTCATCTAGGTAACTCACCATTGCATTGTAATGTTAGGTTTGTGTCTAGTTAGAGTTTTGTCCTTGTCTCGTTGAGTCTTGCATGTCCAGCTCCGCGCCAACCCCATGGTGGTTCCTCGAGCCCACATGTCAGATTAGTCATCCCTATTGGCCCGATTCGATGCTCTTATGGTACGACCCCTAAGTGTCGCCCCTACCACTCAGTCGTCGGGAGACCCGATCCCTATACCGATGACCGAGTCATTCCAGCGCCCTGTCATGTCCACTGCCATCCTACCTAATGGGATGCATACGGAGATCGACTTCATCAGTAGGGTGTCGTCTAACTGTGTCTCACAAGACATTATTGAGTCACTCTCTAAGACTGGGGAGATTGTTCTCCGTGATGGTTTAGCTTTTATCGAGTTTCAACGGTGGTTTGGCCCCGTTAAATATTTCGATGGCGCTTGGTGCAAGATCAGCACACTTGCTGGTCCATGCATCATTTTAGGGCGAACTTGGTTGGAGGAAAGAAGTGCGACCATCGACCTGGATAAAAGGACCTGCACCTTACACCCATCTCACCTTCCCGGTGAGTTTGTCTTCCATGACGGCGTTACGCCGACCACCTCCATGTCATCACCTGGGTTTGTTCCAGTGAGTTACGAGGCTGAACAGGAGTTGATTGAGGAGTACCTAACTGAGGTTGAGGAGTTAGGGAGTGATCCCCTCCACATCATAGAGGACTCCGTTTCCCCTCCCGAGAGAGAGGCTTCACCCTTAGACCCTCATATAGAGACATTCTTACCTTCCGAGGGTGAACTGGTCATTGGAGAGTCTTTAGCTAGCTGGCTAAGGGAGGGTCCACTTCTAGATGTCTCCATTCCTTGCTATACACCCATGGGACCAGCCCTCCCAATAATACCCCTTAACTCCTTTCACACCACTTTTCGGTCCTTCTGCTTTCTTGAAAATGTGAAGGACTTCCTTAGGAGTTTAGATTATCAATGGGAGTTGACTTATATGTTGACCTTAGGGTCTGACCAACCCTATAGTCATAGCTTTACACTCCCTGCTTTGGGGTCTATTACCTCGGTCTACACCATAGGACATATCACATCCGAGGTCCTTTTATTATTTCCCATACCCGTGGAGGTTGATTTTGTCCCCGCTTATGGTTTCACGGTCCCGAGGGAGGAACCTTGCCTTCCTTGCCTTCCTCATGAGCCTCTTGCCCCATACATGAGAGTGCCTGAAGGTGATTATCTGCACCTGGGCGAATGTCGCACATGGGCAAGTATAGTGAAGGGACCTTTCGGGAGGGGTCATCATTTCTTTGACCCTTTCGATCCCCTCCCTAGTGAGCCTCTCGACCCATATTCTTTTCCCCACCTTGTCGAGGAGGTCCACTATCATACACCACCTAGGCCTTCTAGTCAACACCTCACCTTACCGGCATCCAGATGCCCGAGCTTAGGAGGCCAGGGACACATGTCTCTTCCCCATGTTTCTTCATGTCCACCCTCATATAGGGGTTTGTCTCATATAGGGAATGTCATGAGTGAGTTTGGGCAATTTAGTCCCCATGAGTCTACCACATTCCGTAGGACACCCATGCATGATAGATACAACTTTGGTTGTCCTGGTCCTCCCCGTGTTGTCCAATCATGTAGGAGTCATAGGCATGCTAGGTCTGTGTTTGGATGTCCAGGACCACCACTGCATTCACATAGGTATGAGTCAACACAGCTAGTTCGGAGTCTGCATCATCACCACCTCGAGGCCAGCAACGCACGTTACAAGGAGTTAGCTGACGCGCACAGACGCACACGTGAGTTCCGCGAGGGAGAGTACGTCATGGTCCGGGTTAGACCGGAACGGTTTCCTTCGGGAGCCGTAAAGAAGCTCCAAGACCGCGGTGCAGGACCATTCAGAGTGTTGAGGCGTATTGGGTCGAACGCGTATGAGATCGAGCTACCAGACGACTACGGGATCAGTTCGACGTTCAATGTCTCTGATCTGGTAGCTTATCGAGATCCCGCGGTGATACCCAGTGAGTTATTTGGGCCTAACCCTCCTGTTGTGAGTGATACACCTACTGAGAGTCCACCTCCTCCAGCCCCATTACAAAAACGCGAGCATATAGATTGCATACTGGATGAGCAGGTGACTACTACCAGGAGCGGAGCCTACCAACGCTTCTTAGTGCGTTGGAGAGGGCGCCCCAAGTCGGACAACACCTGGATTACACGTGGAGAGCTGGAGCGGATCGATCCGGACCTGCTGGAGCGGTACCTCAACGACCGTGACCCTTACTCGACGGGGTCGAGTTCTTCCCACCCGGGGAGAATTGGTGAGGACACACGGCGCTATCCTCGACGGAGCACCCGGCACACCGCTACCTCCTTGTGGCTCGGCGACGGTGGCACCTTCTAGTTATCTTTTCATCATGTTTAGGCCATGTTGGGCCTCAGTCTGGACTTGCTCAGGCCTTGTGGGCCTTGTCTTTTGGTCCCTGCGTGGACATCTTCTTGTTTAGGCACTTATTGGGCCATATAGTGGCCAATTGGGTTGCTTTGTGGGGTAATGGATCGTGTTATGGGGTCAGGGGCTTATTGGGGTTTGAAGCCCACTAAAAAAAGGGCCCATTAGGGTTAGGGGGCGGCCCCCTCCCCAGCTAGAGGAGGAGGAGGCAGCCGCCCCCCCCCCCCCCCCTTCCTAGTTCTACTAGGGAAGGTGGGGGGCGCTCCCCTCTCCCTTCCCCTTTCCCCCTCTCCTCCTTTCCCCAACTCCACCCCTTCCTTATCCCACTTAGAATCCTTTCCTATTTTCTAAGCTTGCTGAATTATGGGCCGCCTTTCTCTCCTTGGAGCTGGGCGCACCCCTCCCCTTCTAGTTAGATTAGGGTTTTCCCATCCCCTATAAGTAGTTCTCACATTGTACCGATTACAGTTTACACATGATTTTGAATACAAGTGAGTATTGTGCAAAGCTTTTGCGCCCTTCTCTCTCTCTCTCTTTCTTCTCCTGCGACGGGAGAACGGCGGGGTGTGACGCCTCAGCCCTCGGTGGACTCCGGGGTTCCCTCTTATCCTCATCTTCTTCCTCAACGGTTCGTGTTCGTGATTCCAGATTTCTGCCCCGACTTGTAGCAGAGCTCGCGCCCCCTTCCTGGACGAGTTTTACCACGACCTATTTTCTGGAGATACGTCTGCGGATCAGCTTCGCGTCGGCGCCCATTTTGCATCAATCGGAGATCGGCACTGCCCGTACCGATTTTCTCCGCCGACCTGCGCCAGCACCACTTTCTCTGCTCGCCCAGCGGGGAGGCCCTGATTGCGAATTTTCCCCAGGCCTCCACGCTGCGTCTTTTGCCCTGGTTTCTTCAGGGTTCGTAGATCTCCGAGTCAACTTTCCAACGCCGCCAACGGCGTCGCGTTTCGACATCGTCACCGTCCGTGGCGGTCGATCTCGTGGGGTTGCGCCAGCGCGTCTGCCCAGTCCGGCCAGCGAACCAGCCCCGACTTTCAGCGACTCCTGCGGCTCGCACCGGCGTCGTCTGCCAGCGCCATTTGGCCGAGGGCGATCTCTGCCAGTCAGCTTTCACCCCCAACCGGCCCGGACTTGTTCGGGCACCAGAAGGCCGATTTCCAGATTTTACCGTCGGCGAGCGCAGTTCTGCGCCCACAGAACCTGATCTGACTTTCAGCAGCGCCCACGGTCACCACCGGCGGATCCAGCGCGCCCCCTTTGGCCGGAACGTTCCTCCAACAGTCAGCGACGCGTCCTCTCTGACGGTGCCTCAAACGGGCGTCGTATCAGCCCGTGAGACCCCCCCTTCGCCCAGGCGCGCGCGACACCGGTTTCTGCAGCGTTGCACCCGAACCTCCTCGTGGCCGACCCGTCACCGAGTGCAGCCCGTCAACCCGTGTCCGGCAGCCCCGAACGTATTGGTTGTAGCCTTTTACCTCCCTGCGAGGAGTGGGCCGTTATTGGGTTGTATTTTATTGACCTCTGGTGTATCGGGGTTGTTGGTTCACGGCCGGGGTTCCTTCCCCACGCCTAGGCGTGGAGGTACGCGCTCCGACTCCCCTCCTTTTGCTTGCTCTTTTAGTATGTGATTGATTATGCCGCGTGAGAGAGGGTAGGTGCCTAGCCACTTATTGCCATCACCACGGATCGTGAGTGAGAGCATCCATCCCTAGCACTAGTCGAGCACCGAGCTAGGACTCGACTCCCCTTGTCTTTGGAGGTCGACTATACGCCTAGACACGTGCGCTTCCCTCCTTGGGACGGCCGAGGTCGGAGTTTCTGTTGAGAGACGTCCCTCATTCTGTGGGATATCACGGTGGTCAGCCACTTGGCGACCCTTGAGCGTGCTACTGCCGGCCTCAGTTAGAGTCTTTTGTGAGTCTTAGTCCGTGTCGGTCCCCGTCCCGCGTCAGACGAAGCCGCCGATGATGGGAGCAGCACCCCGAGGACTATCCTGCGAGGGGTGGACAACCCACAGCTTATGACTCATTTCGTGGAGGAATTGACCATTAGGAGAATGGACCTCCGAGGGCTAGCCTGCGAGGAGCATACGTCTCTTGGCCTCGATTGGCTCTCAGGTTGTCGGGGCTGAGCTTATTGGGCTAGAACCCCTTTGTTACTGTCTGCTATGATCTTGAGGAAGCCTCTACCATCGAGGGGTAGAGCCCTCAATCATCCAGCAGTTTATGTGAAGCAACGGGGGATGTCTCCCTCCCCGGGTGATTGAAATGAAATAAAAGAATCTCGGAACGGTTCACATGACTATGATGCAGAGGGGGGTAGTCAATGCACAGGCGAGACGAGCCAAACATAGAGGCATATGCTCGAACAGTTACGGTACAATGTTAAGTCGATGCATCTTACAATCCCAAGAATGACTCCCACCTCGCGAGCCACAGGGCAACAGGAAGGGAAGAGTCAATGGGAGTTAGACCCTCGATAGCACGGTGGAAAGAAGCATACGCAGAAGCATAGCTCTATCCATGGAGGGGATGCGGAGACCCTTAAATCAGACACGAGCACGGTCAAAAGGAAAAACCCCGGGGAGGGGTGTTTCTGTAGCCCACGGTGCTTCGGGGCATGATCGAGGCTTCGGGGAAACCAGGATAAAAGAAAACGCGCGGAAGACCTTAAACATACACATCGATGTAGATAGAGAAGGAGACAGAAGTTTCAAATCATGCATTCGACCTGCTGGTCCAGAAATTCATATACACATTGCCATCCCAGAAACGGGAATGGGCCATCGTTTACACGTTAAGAGTCCGGCGCCGGCATCATTGCTCGGTCGCCGTTCATCATTTGCAGAGGAAAATACAGTAAAGAGAAGAAGTCGCAGAGGAGGGGAGGGGTCGGCTCATATCATTGCCATCCCTCCCCTCTCTTGCTTACAGTTGGTAGATGGAAACCCCGAAAGAGGAAAATTCACGAAAAGCAGAGAGAGATAGACGCCGGCGCCCACCTGTTCTCAAAATAGAGTATCGGCCCGCTTCTCCTTCTCCGGCTCCGGAGGTCTTCAACCAGAACAGAGGAAGACGACCGTCGAAGGACACTCGGACAGAAACTCCCCTCTTCCAAGAAAGCTCTCTCTCCCTCGAAAACTTCTCTCGAAAGACTCTCTTCTTTTTCCTTCTGTCTGCCCCCCTCCGTTTTTCTTTCGAATAGCCATCTGTATATATACATGATCGAGCCCCAAGCCTCATACGGCGTGAAGAACTACGCGTCGGGAAGGGCTTCATGGGTCTTTGCGCGCTGGAATAGCCAGGCCCTGGATGGGGTTCAGCGCGCCTGGATAAAGGGCATCAAGTGAGGGGCGCGCCGGTTTAGGGCGCGCCGGGCTAATGCTCCTCGTGCGCTTCGAGCCAGTCGATGAGTCCGGGAGTCACCGTGAACGTTCATCCTGCCAATGCTTATCGAAACCTTGATGAGATGTCTTGTCGAAGCTCCTAGTTTGACGTACGGCCATTCGCGAGACTTCAGATAGCTTTGATTTGATCATACGGGCTTTCCGCTGACACGGCCTTTGGCTCTATGATTCGTGCTGCTGGCTCGGTCTGGCTCGTGCCCAAAGCTCCTTAGGGGGTGGTGTAACACCAGGGATAGTTCCGCCTGAGCTGGGCGATCATTTGGCCACTAACGGGCCCGTCTTGGCGGGAAGCCGTACCCGTGCAGGGTGATCGGGATCTTCTGCCGTCAGAGCTTTCGGTCCTCCGTCTCGGGGAACCAGGGGGACTCCTTCATCTTCAGGAGAGCCTTTCATAAGGTGGGAAGCCACTGGGTAGACCGTCGTCCTTGATCGGACAACGGGTGTAGTGTATGCGGCACGACAGAGTCGATGCCGGTTCATTGGGCAGGCTTGATCGCACTGCCGGTTGGTTGTGAGTTTGTCTCGGCTCTCCTAAGGTGAAGTCCCCGTGTCCATACGGGGTGACTCGAGGCTCTGGCAGCTTGAGAAATCTTCAATATGTTGATCTTTATCGGCTTCCGTGCTTCAGCGGGCCGGGTCATTCGTCCTTATGGCTTGGTCACCGACGATCATATTTTGGGTGCCAACAAATGCCCCCCAGACGTGGGTGTTGCGAGCAAGGCACGAGTGCAGCAGGGCCAACAGATGAATTTCACCCAGAACGATTCCCTCTTCGGTTGACAGGAGCCTGGGATGGCCTTTAATTTGGAATGGACGTTAACCCGACGCCATTTAGATGTTAATACACCGCGGGTAATCCGGCGCACCCCCTTGGCCTTGGACGTTAATCCGACGCGGCCCTTTGTGTATTCCTGTTGATCCGGCGCGGTCTTGGCGCTGGGGGTGGTTAATCCGGCGTGCCTTTTCCTGGCGCGCCTTTTGCTTACATGTTTTTTAATCCGGCGCGCTAAATAGCACGCCGGTTTAACAATGGGGAGGCTCCCCTATTTATTCCTTTTTTCCTCATTTTTTCTTCATTGCCTCTCATTTGACGATTTCCTTTCTCTCTCCTCCCTTTCTTCTCTCCCTCCGGTGCCGAGTAAGCCAAGGGCGAGAGCGGCGGCAGTTCTTTCCTTCGGGGTGAGCGAGATGCTGTCCATTTGGGTTTCAAACCCTTTCTTTGGGCCCCGGGAGGCTTCTAGCAGGGCTTGCCCTCGGAGCTATTTCCCCGGGTGTTCCTTTGGCCTCGGTGTAATGTCGATGGCTGCCTTTTAGGGGCCGTCCCTTTAGTGGACGCGTTCCTACTTTTCTTTGGCAATCTCCCGTGCTGGGGAGACTCTGCCAAAATTTTGTCAGAAGTCTGCCTTTGATCAACTATTTTCTGACTTTTGCTTATCGTTTGATGTGGTTCTTTGCAGCTATTATGGCATCCGGCTCTTCTTCTCGTGCCGTGGTGACGTGGGCGAACGTCAATTCCCTTGATCGGGGGCACGGTCAAGTGGCCGTGGTTGCAGAATCTTTAGATTCGGAGACAGACACTGTGGATACCAGCCATCTCCTCATTCTTGGGGGTGACTCCTTTCATTATGACAGGGAAGGTGTCACCAGGAGGGACTATCCCAAAGACAAACACCTGATGTCTCTTCTCCAACGCTTCAACCTTCAAGGGAAGAGGGACGTGTTCGTTGTCCGAAAAGTTGAGCAGGCCCTGCTGGTGGAGAGAGACAGTCTGACGGACTGCGTGGTGCGGGGAAGACCCATTTATCTCCCCGGAGTGGTTAGGAAATGGAGCGTCGTGCTGGGACTGCAAGATTTGGCTCCAGAAGATGGGCTGCTGACCAGGGCCCCTGAATTTGTACCCGCTCGATGGAATGATTCCGCGGGCAGAGTAGACCGGGAGAAGCCGATCTTTGGCTTATTTCTTGCCTCGCTGAAGTGGGGGTACAGAGAAGAATCATTCTTGCTGGATTGCTTGGCGGTCCGCTTCAAGCACCAGATATCTGTGGGGTGGTTTGCCGAGCTGAGGGCCACCGATGCCCACGCATTCAGGCCCGGAGTAGTAGAGTTCACAGACTATGTGCTGCATCATTATGCTCCAATTCTGACCAAGGCTGGCGTATATCACAGTGTGTATGCCTCAAGGTACCGTTACCCCATTTCTCGAGGCTTGTGCTGCGGCATGATCGAGGTGTTCTGCCCCGAATATAACACTTTCTATACTTCGGAGGGAGAGACCTCTCTGGACCTCTGGAGCCTCTCACAGCTTAGCGGCTTACCCATCGATGGGGAACCGTATGAAGAGGTTTGTTGGCCCGACTGGCTGAAAGATCAGACCGACGGTGACGGTCGGTATCTGGCGGGTTACGCCTATCGATATCTAATGAAGGCGTACCGCACCCTCTTTCATTCGTCGCACGACACGAGGGAAGCTCGGAAGCCTGGCGAGAAGCGAAGGGTGCGGATGGGCACCTGGCTTCAATATTTCTTCAATGGGAAGAATAAGTACGAAGACTTTCCCCCGATAGCGCCAGTGGCTCAGAAGCGGAAGAAGAGGGTGCAACGCCAGGCCGCTTCATCATCTTCTTCGAGAGGAGGGCAGGGGGAGAACCCAAACCCTACTGGTGTTGACGCAGTCACCCACTGTGCTGCATATCTGGTTTACTGGCTCTATTCTTTCGCTCTTCCGCAAGGTGACGAGAGCGTGATTAGGGCAGAGGCCATTTATCCGGCCTGTCTCATGGCTTGGGGTACCAAGCTATCTCTTTGCCCGGTATCCCTGTGTCTTATTTACAAGATGTTGGGAGACTTGCACAAGACGCGTCTCCCTAGAAGTCTTCAGACGGTCGGTCCGTTACATTTTTTCAATGCTTGGGTTTGTACCCTGTTCTCGGAGGCGGCTCCTCGGGCGTTACAGGCGGTTCCTCTTGTTCCGTGGATGATAGAGTTCGCAAGCGCCGAGCCATCTTTACTAGCGGAGCAACTCTACGCCATTCAGGGCAAATTGGCCTGTATTCCCATGGATTCGCCCGGGGTCCTTCATTTTTGGAGCTTAGCTGCCCACTCTAGCCCGCTGGTGAACAGGACGAGGCAGTGTAAGCTCTTCGAGACTGAGGAGTATATTCATCCACTTTCCGGGGCCAAATGTACAAGGCCTATTCTTGAGCCGGAGTTGGTTGATTGGGCGCTGGCTATCAGGCCGAGTGTCCTTGTATTCCGCAAGAGCGGCATTCTGTGGTTGGAGCCATAATACCCGTTCTGCTTCAGTCGGAACTTTGGCTACGACCAGCACATCCCACATTCTTCTTCACAGTTTGCATTGCCTAACAGGCACAGGGCCGGGCAGGTTTCAAATGATGATGCCCGGATATGGTGGGACTTCTTCCATCGCCGGGAGGATGTTTCTTTCAGGGTGCCAACCCCTGCCCGTTTCCCCCGCGTCACGCCTGAATATATCAAGTGGTGGAATGCGCGGACGGGATTTTATAGGAGCTCCCGACGAGAGTGCTGGGCCGTGGCAGAGCACAGGTTCCTGGATTCCCAGCCAGAGCCGGTTCTTGACATTGAATCTTCTTATTTGAAGAAGTTGAAGTCCTGGACCAATACAGAAGTGAAGGCCTATCTGGAGGCCCGCAAGGTTGTAAAAGGTCGCAAGACGAAAGTTGAACCGAAGCTGCCCCCGATCAACAAAGATGATTATGTGAAAACCCTTCGGGGTTTATGCCGGGTAAGCAGCGAGAGGGTGATTCTTCAGCAACTCCCTCTGCCAGTAGAGGAGCCTATCTCGGCTGTGGCCGACTGGCGTCCCGAGGTGGATAGGTTGTACCCCTATCGGACCTTCATTCGCAAGGAAGACAGGCGGGATGCCTTATACGACAACACCCCCTGGCTATTTGCGCTTCTTTGCTCATATGGTCTTTCAATGGGTGGTCCCAGCGAAGCCATCTTGGACCGACCTCTTCATATCTCTTTCAAATATGCTGACAGGTGGGGGCTGGACCACCTGAGCCTGTACTATCTCTTGTCTTCTTGTGGTCACGAGGACCTGGCACTGCTGGCCGAGCCGGGTGAGAAGATCAGAGATTTATGCTGGCTTATTCGCGAGGCAGCTTTGAGAGACAAAACGCCATCGCTATATTATTGGCCTCTCTTCCCCTTCTATACGGGGCTGGCAAGTATGTTCTGTTTCTTCATTCAGGCCCTTCGGTCAGCTTCTTTCTTTCATTGTTGTGCATCATTCTCACCTGTGTGCATGTGTAGTCCGACCGACTTCGGAGGAGACCCGGCACTTTAGGGAGTTAATAATAAAGGCCCAGAAGCCAGCATATTTTGAAGTTCACGAGCCGGCCCCGACTACGACGCCACTGCCTCCTGGCAATTCGAGAAAGCGGACTCGATCTCAGTTGAGAGAGGCCGTTGGGAAGGCGAAGGCAGCGGTGACCCGAGTGACACGGGTGCGCCGAAAGAAGGCCGCAGAAAGAGAATCAGCAATCGTTCTTCCTTCGGTTGTATCCTTCGAAGAGTTTGAGGCTTCTCGAACACAAAGGCTAGAAGCTGAAGGTAGGCTCTTCTTTTCTTCATAGTTCGTTAGTCCACTTTGACTGCCTCGGCTAGCTCATGCAGACGATTGCCGACACAGTTACCGTGGTCGTCGGGATGGAGGCACCGGTAGATGTTGCGGCTAGGGAAGGGGCAGAGGAAATCCCTACTGCTCCCGTAGAAGGAGATCTGCCTTCTCCAACACCCAGGCAGGACATGGAAGGTAATTCATAGTTTAATTGCGATGCCACCGCGAATCTTCATGTCTTCAGCCGGCTTGACCTTTTCTCACAGTAATTTTCAGTTGATATACAACCGTCATTGCTTCCGGGCTCGGAGAGTGCAGAGGAAGCGACTATCCAGGGGCAGGGTGAACCTGTCCTCGAGATCACACCCACCGTTGCTTCTTGTGTGGAGAGCACGGGGGAAGTTCCTGCTGAGGGTGATGTCTTTGCTGGTGAGGCTCCTGCTCTGATGGTGGAGCGTCCCGAAAGAGCAGAGGGATCCTCCTCCTCTGAGTAGGTAGATTACAATGGCGGCTCTAGTGATGAGGAGTTCCCACCTGTTGATACAGAGACTGAGGATGCCGGGGCGTCCTCGGCCTATGAAAGCGATCATCCGACTTTCAGCCCACCCCGATTGTTGTGGAGTGGTTTTGGGCCGTCAGGCTTGTTGTGTCCCTGTGATTTTGATGATAGCAAACACTATAAGTCACTTTAATGCATACAATTCTGTTTGTAGTGCATATGAATGTTTCATTGAAAATCTTATCTGAATTATTGCTGCATTCAGATATGGCTGTGTGGTGTGTGCTTTGGTGCATTTCACTATTGCATTTATCTGGATTGTTTGATGTCATAAGTGTTTACTTCATTCAGAACTGCTCATTTAGAACTTGGTACATTGCTTAACTATGAGCATGGCATAGAATGTACACTCGTCTGTCTGCATGAGTCACCAAGTCCACACATTGCATCGTGTGTTTTTTCATGAAGTCTACACATTGGCATGCAGCATCTCATGCAAGTATATACATTGGCATATGCATTCACTGTAAAGTCTACACATTGCTGGGTCTTATTCAATGTCTTCATGCATTCATCAAGTCTATACGCTGGAAGACAAAGTCTATACAGCGTCAACTCATTGGGCTGCAGCGTCAACTCAGCAAGTATGCACATCACCTCATTTCTTCAAAGTCTATACGCTGGATCGTCTTTCTTAGCGTCTTCATATTCGAAGTCCATACATTGGTCTTCACCTAAAGTCTGTACATCACTGTAGCTGCATCGTCTCATGCAGCGTCTCATTCAAGTCTGTACAGCCGTTTGCATTTCATGAAGTCTGTACACTGCATCGTCTCTCAAGCATTCAAAGCCCATGTATTGAAGTCAAAGTCTGTACAGCTGGTCCGTCTTGTTCAGCGTCTTAGTGCAATCAAAGTCTGTACAGCGTCCGTCTCAGCCAGCGTCTCATGCTGCGTCTTAGGCAAGTCTGTACATCGCCTTCAGACTTTCAAGTCTATACACACCATGCTCATTCAAGTCTATACATCCACAGTGTAACTTCAAAGTCTGAACATTGTCTCACAGTTCCAAGTCTATACACTGGACTGTGCTTTCAAAGTCTGTACATTGCCTTCAAAAGCCAAGTCTATACACTCCTCACCTTTCCCTTCGTTTGGCCAAGTCCATACACTCATATCTTTCCCTACGTTTTCTGGCCAAGTCTACACATCGTATACATGGCATTTGCTTCAACGTCTAAACACTCGTTCTTAAGGCTTCAAGTCTATACATTGGACCGTGGTTCGCCAAGTCTATACATTGCTGAGCCATTCGACAAGTCTGTACATTGGCTTCAATTCCTCAAGTCTATACATTGGGTTCGGCTCTGCAAGTCTGTACACTGGTCGAGCATTCAAGTCTGAACATTCACAAAGTCCATACATCGACACTGTAGCTTGCATAGCTCAAGTCTTCACATTGGGCTTTCACGTGAAGTCTATACATTGGTCTTCACTTGAAGTCTATACATTGGCTAAGGGTCTTCAAGTCCATACAGAGTCGTCTGATGCATATTGATCGAAGTCTATACACTCGTTTCCATTGCTTCAACTTGATACACTCGTTATCACACTACAAGTCTATACACTGAGCTTCGCATGAAGAACTTCAACTCTATACACTCGGTTTCAAAGCTTCAAGTCTGTACACTTGATATCAGGCCTCAAGTCTATACACTCGTTTGTTAACTCTCAAGTCTATACACTCGTCTGTTAAGCTTCAAGTCTATACACTCAAGCTGCATCATGGCTATACACACTTTGTTAAACAGCCTGAACCAAGTCTATACATTATCTGATACCTTCTTATGTCTATGTGACAGGTACTGTTCGAGAAGCAGATAAGTGGCACGTGGTCCGAGGTTGGCACCTGGCACGTGATCCGATGATAACGCCCTAAATGCTGCAGTTATAAATACCAGGCCGCCTCCATCTGGAGAAAGAGGAAGAGTGAGTGTGAGTGAAGAAAAGAGAAAAAGAGATCGAGATCAGAAAGAAAGAAAGTGATCGATATAGAAGAAGAGAGTTGCAGAGAGGCAGTGAGCAGAAGCAGAAGAAGAAGAAGAAGAAAGAAGAAGTGAAAGGAAAAGCCAGAGAGAGCCTGCGAAAGAAAAGAAAAAGAAGAAGTGAGAAGAAGAGAAAGCGAGAGTGATAGAAGCTTCAACTGAAGATCTGTTCCTGCTGGGCCGTGGATCAAATCTAGGCCAGCCAGCTCCTGCGAGAGCCACAGTCTGAGTTTACTTTTTCTAGCTTTCTGTTGCTGCATATTTTTTTGTTTTTCTTTTCAACTATTCACTAGTTGTTCTTCTGATTCTCTTGTGTGAGGTCGGGTTCCCTCCGGTGTGGAGGAAGAGAGACTTGCGTCTCTGGTTGCTTTTGACTGGGAGTCATCGGTTGTTTCCCTCCGGTTTGGAGGAAGGGAGGATGGGTCCTCCGGTTCTGGGCTTGTAGGTTTCGAGTCCGGGGGTCCCTCCGGTTGGGAGGAAGAGAGGTCCGAGACCTCTAGTTTGTAGGTGACTTGGTGTCACTTGTGCTTCCCTCTGGGTTTCAGAGGAAGAGAGACTTGGGTCTCTAGGTTCCCCTCCGGTTTGGAGGAAGGGAGGATTGGTCCTCCGCTTCTAGTCTTGTGGGTTGCAAGACTAGGTGTTCCCTCCGATTTGGAGGAAGAGAGACTGTGCGTCTCTGGTTTCCAAGTGGCTGGGATTCACTTGGGGTGCCCTCCGGTTGGGAGGAAGAGGGGAGGTTGTTCCCCTGGTCAAACTGTTTGGCAGCCTTTGTTGCAGACTGAGTCTGTTGTGCTAGTGTTACTAGTGGAAGCCTCACTCCGGTTGGGAGTGAGGGGTGGACGTAGGTCTTTGGACCAAACCACCTAAAAAGCCTGGTGTTCTTTTGTGGTTTGTTTGCCTTATGTGTTCATTTCTCTGCTGCGCTCACTAGATGTCTGTTTAGGATCGAGTGTGAGTTTATTCAATTGGACTGCTTTGCAATAGCTTCCTAAGTTTTGTCACGCCCCGAACAAGGCGGAAATATCGGGACGTACAGTTAGGGACACGCTGGCAAGAGAGAGAACTAATCTAAAATAATACACAAGTGCTACAAGATGGAAATACTAAATGATCATTAACAAACCACAACTGATACAATAACCTCAAGTTCAACTTAATACAACTGGAATAATCAACCACTAAAACTCAATAACATGACTGAGACTAAAAGCTCTCCAAAACACAACTAAAGAAAGATAACACACTACTAACACACTAGAACTGATACACTCAAGACATCACTCCTGCCCTTCCCCATCGGTAAGCACGTCACCTGAAAAGCCTGGAAAGGGGGGAAACACAACTATGAGCTGACGCTCAGTAGGAAATAACAGACAGGTATAAGTGATTAACAGTTTAATTACATTTTAAAATGTCATGCTACAAATGATAAAAACAATAAAAGATAACGGTGATATCACGAAACAGAATTCAAAGATCTTGCAAGGTCAAGAAATATAATGAATAGAATAGTAAGACAAGAATTTACTAAAGGAGATAACGATAAAAAGTTGGCCATATCAAGACAATTCAAGTCATGTCAAGCACGTATGTAATTTCATTTCCACGTCCAAGTAATAAGCAAGTAAAGTAACCACAAGTAGAGTATAGAACAGTGAAGAGTGGAAAGTGAAAAGTAGTAGAAAGTAATGTAGAGGGTAGTGGAGAGAGTAGTGGACAGTCCTAGATTTAACACATGTCAAGTACTGGTGCCAAATGCCACACCTAGTCATTCACCTCCCCGGGGGTACACGTAGTGTTCGGGCGCTCTTCCCAGGACCAGACCGAGCCCTTAATTGTTTGCCAGGCATTGATTTCTTTGGATCAAAGATCCCACGAATCTAGACTTCCACAGTTTATGGCCAGAATTCCAAGGTTTAAACTAAGTAGCAATAACAACTTCACGTAGGAAAGAGATTCATTTCCAAAATTTCAAGGTAAGTATAATCATCAAGGAGATCGAAACCAAGTCACAACAAGAGTTAATCGTGATGCGCTACTGTAAAACAGTAGCAATCAAACAAGCTAATCAACATATTAATCCTAATCACCAAGTTAAGATATCATGATTAACCATTATCATTTGCATTAAGATAATTGCCAAGAAGCTGATTCAAGATGATAAGGCAAAGAACAACTCCCACAGGAGTGAAATAGAATGCATTAACAAAGATTTAGTTACACCATTAACCACTAATTATGTGGGTTTCTATTTAATCTTGTATGCATTGAAATGAAGATGATAAACGGTGTGTTTTTACACTAAGTTTGCATGTATGGACCAATGTTAATTGAAACTAAAAAGGGTACATGAATAGGTCATTAGTTCCTCAAAAATGTAGTTTTCAATGTGATTAGGTTGAATGGATTAATTCCCCAATGATCCGGATTGATCCCCGGGTCAAAAACATCATTAATGGGGTCATACAGGGCATGGGTCTACCCATTGGGTCGACCCCTGGCATTCCAGGAGCCTTCCTGGGTGTGGGTCGACCCATTGGGTCGACCCCTCAAAAAAAAAAGCTTCATGGGTCGACCCATTGGGTCGACCCCCTTCACTGGGTGCATGGGTCGACCCCATGGGTCGACCCCTACACTTCCAGAAGCGACGGGTGATTTCGTAAACCATGAAAACTCAATGATTTGGGGTCTAAATGAGTTGGGATTTTAACCAAATGCTCTAGGATTCTTAATATACATACTAAGGTCATAAAACAAGAGATTGAAACAAGAAATTTCCTGAAAACTCAATCGAATCACAACCTATTTATGATGAATACATGAAGAACCTAGTTCTTGACATGTGTCTACTAAAACGTAGATTTCTCTCAATATACACAACGGAATTTGAGGCTTTTTATATCAAAAGAAAGCTAACTTAATGATGAATCCAACCATATACTGTAAGCCATATGTGGATCAAGTTATCTAATCCAAAAATAGCCCGAAAATCAAGCTTCTACTTGAAGAACATAATATACATTAAATTCTAGACATGCTCTTACTAAAAATCAAAATTCTCCAAGTATGCTCAATGAAATTTGGGGCTTCCTACGTTAAATGAAAGCTAACAACATGCTGATTACATCATGTAAGTTAATTAGAGTTTGGTTGTTAGATCGTATCTCAAATCGGAGAGAGAAAACTCAAACCCTAGGATGAAGAACACTTGGACAGCACCTCACAAAAAGCTCGATTTCTCCACGGACACCTAATGAAAATTAGGGCTTTTGCCACCAATGGATAGAGCTCGATGAGAGGAACAATTTGCTATACTCATGATCAAGATTTGGTTGAGAATTCCTACCTCAATCGATGGATCAAAGAAGGATGAAGGAAAGCCAACGGCCTGCTGACCCACCTCCACAAATCGAGCTAGATCTCTCCAGATCTGAAACTTCAGCGAACCCCACAGTAGCCAAATGAAAGAAGACTCGTAGGGCTTCATTTTGATAGCTCATAGAGCTTCTGGAGCCTTCGGAATTTGGAGTATTCACTGCTGCAAGCTACGTGTTTAGAAACGGCGCCGAAATCCTTGACTTGACCAAACTATGTCGGCAGCACGTTTTGGGGCTAGGTTCACCTCAAATTGATTGAGGGTAAATGTTCCTTACATTGTGGCCTTCCATTTGCCCTTGATTTCAGATCATTTGGTGGAGTATTGAGGTCGAATTTCGTGTTTTAAACTAAGGGTTAGGTATGGGTCAAAAGTGTGCACTTTTGGGTTTAAACTCTAACTAGATCTTACCACGGATTTACAATGGCCTAATGCCAGAAGGAAAAGTTGTTATCTACATCGACCTAAATCTATTTACTATTTTTACATATTTTTCTAAGGTAGTCGGATTATTACTTATACTATTCCGTAAATAGTTAAATGTTAAGTTCGGCAAACTAAGTTCACTAATTCGGCATAATAAATGATTTTCTTAGGCTTAAATGTAGAAGACAAAGTTGCTAAACAAAATTAATTCTACAAGATGTGATTTTTGGGGATTTTTAGAAAATAGTAGAAAAATGACTTATTCTATTAATTAATTAATTAATCTAATTAATTTGGATAATTCTCATTAATTCGAATAACTTCAAATAAATTCCAAATAATTACAAATAACTTTCTAGATAAATTTCTAAAGACTTTGGGGTCTTACACCCTCCCCTACTTAAAGGAATTTGGTCCTCCAAATTCACTGCACTAAAACTGAGAGTAGAAAAAGATCGCTCACCTAGAATAGATCGGGATACCGCTTTCGCATAGTCTCTTCAGACTCCCATGTAGCTTCTTCGGTCCCACGCCGACTCCACTGAATCTTGACCATCGGTATCGAACGATTCCGGAGTTGCTGTTGCTTCCGGTCCAGAATCTTGACAGGTCTTTCCTCATAGGTCAAATCTTCCTTCAGTTCAAAATCCACCTGCTGAATGATATGAGTGGGATCGTACACATATTTCCGCAACATAGACACATGGAAAACATTATGTACGCCAGAAAAATGCGGTGGTAAAGCCAGTCTGTATGCCACCTCTCCCACTCTATCTAGAATCTCGAATGGACCAATGTACCTCGGACTCAGCTTGCCATGAATGCCAAATCTTCGGATCCCTCTCGTTGGAGAGACCTTTAAGAACACATGCTCACCAACCTGAAATTCCAATGCTCTTCTCCTGTTGTCGGCATAACTCTTCTGTCTTGACTGGGCTACTTGTAACCGGTCTCGGATAACACGGATGTTCTGTGATGATTCCGAAACAAGATCTGGTCCAAGCCACTGTTTCTCACCTACCTCGTCCCAACACAACGGGGAACGACAACTTCTACCATATAGTGCTTCAAAAGGAGCCATCTGAATGCTAGACTGATAGCTGTTATTGTAAGCTAATTCAATTAATGCCAAATGCTCACTCCAATTACCACCGAAATCAATCATGCAAGCTCGCAACATATCTTCCACTATCTGATTGGTTCTTTCAGTCTGTCCATCTGTCTGTGGATGAAAAGCAGTACTGAAATTCAGACGAGTACCCAAAGACTCTTGCAGTCCCTTCCAGAAATGTGAAGTAAATCTGGGGTCTCGATCAGATACTATATTCACTGGGATACCATGCAATCTCACCACTTCCTTTATATACAAGGCAGCCAATACATCAATCGTCCACTTGGACTTAATTGGTAAGAAATGAGCCGACTTTGTCAATCGATCGACAATCACCCATATCGCATCAAATCCACCACGAGTCCTAGGTAGACCCATAATGAAATCCATGCCAATGCTTTCCCACTTCCATTGGGGTATGTCGAGTGGTTTCAATTTCCTTGCTGGTCTGAAATGTTCGGCCTTAACTTGCTGACATACCAAACATCTGCTCACAAAATCTGTAACTTCTCTTTTCATATTCGGCCACCAAAAGGACCTTTTCAAATCTCGGTACATCTTAGTGCCTCCAGGATGAATGGTATATCTGGATCTATGAGCTTCCTCAAGAATTTTGTTCTTTATTGTAGCCTCATCTGGCACACAAGTTCTGCCTTTAAATAATAATCTACCATCATCGGCCAACATGAAGTCAGGTCTGCTGCTCAAGCTTCCCTTGATCTCTACCAACTCGGGGTCATTATCTTGCAAGGACTTGATCTCTATCAATAATTCAGGTTTAAGTTGAATCTGAGTAATCAAGATCCGATCATTGTCAATATTAAGATCCAGACTAGATAATTGTTCTAACAACCTCCATTCTTGTAACATGAGACTTGACAATCTAGCTACCGGCTTCCGGCTTAATGAATCTGCCACAACATTACCTTTGCCAGGATGATACTCAATCGAGAAGTCGAAGTCTCTCAAGTACTCCAACCATCTCCGCTGCCTCATGTTGAGTTCCTTCTGAGAAAATAAATACTTCAAACTCTTATGATCTGAGAACACTGTAAAGGTTTCTCCATACAAGTAATGCCTCCATATCTTCAAAGCAAACACGACTGCAGCAAGTTCCAAATCATGAACAGGATAATTATCTTCGTGCTTCCTCAACTCTCTAGAGGAATAGGCAATCACCTTCCCATGCTGCATGAGTACACAGCCTAAGCCAATACCTGATGCATCAGTATAAACAACAAATCCTCCTTCACCAGAAGGTAAAGCCAAAACAGGTGCAGTAGTCAAACACTCCTTCAGAGTCTGAAAGCTTCGCTGACAATCATCTGACCAATCAAACTTATTCTCCTTGCGGGTTAATCTTGTCATAGGTACTGCAATCTTGGAGAAATCTTGAATAAATCTTCGATAATAACCTGCCAGGCCTAGAAAACTTCTAACTTCTGTCACACTGGTAGGCTGTTCCCAATTCTTCACTGCCTCAACCTTCGAAGGATCAACAGAAATACCGTTCTTCGTAATGATATGTCCTAGAAAGGACACCTCTTGCAGCCAGAATTCACACTTACTGAACTTAGCATATAGTTGATGATCTCTCAACAATTGCAATGCCATTCTCAGATGTTCAGCATGTTCCTCCTCATTCTTAGAATAAATCAGGATGTCATCAATAAAGACCACGACCCATTGATCAAGATAGGGCCGAAATGCATCGTTCATCAACTACATGAAAGCCGCTGGTGCATTCGTTAGACCAAAAGGCATAACGACAAACTCAAAATAACCATACCTGCTGCGGAAAGCCGTTTTATAAATATCCTCTTCCTTAATCCGTAACTGGTGATATCCAGATCGAAGATCGATCTTAGAGAAATATTGAGCTCCCGCTATCTGGTCAAATAACTCGTCAATCCTCGGCAAGGGATATTTGTTCTTGACAGTCTGCTGGTTTAATTTCTGATAATCAATGCACAGCCTCATCGAACCATCTTTCTTCCTGACAAATAGTACAGGGGCTCCCCACGGAGAAGTACTAGGACGAATAAAACCCTTCTCAAGTAATTCCATCAGTTGCTGCTTCAGTTCCCTCAGTTCCGCAGGAGACATACGATAAGGAGCCTTAGAAATAGGAGCTGTGCCAAGAATAAGATCAATAGAAAAGATAACTTCCCGCTCAGGCGGAAGTCCTGGTAGTTCTTCTGGAAAGACATCAGGAAAATCTCGGACAACAGGAATGTCCTTGATCTCCATCTGCTGCTCAGGAGTTGCACAAACAAAGGCTAGAAAAGCCTCACACCCATGCCTCAAAAGCTTATCAGCTCGAAGAGCCGAGATGAGCGGTACGGAGTTATGGTGCTTGACTCCCGTAAAAGATAAACCAGAATGTCCAGTAAAAGTCACTGAGCTAGAACTACAGTGAACATTGGCCTCATACTTGGCCAACCAATCTGCTCCTAGGATTACATCATAATCCTTCATGTCCATGCAGACCAAATCTGCTAGAAAGTTCTGTTCACCAATCATAACCTTACTAGAAGGATAGAAATACTGGATTGTTGATCTAGTGCCAATAGGGGTTGAAATCTCTAACGGAGTATTCATCAAAACAGGTTCCACAACTAATGACTTAGCAAATCTCCGAGAAATAAATGAATGTGTTGCACCAGTATCAAAGAGAGCAAATGCGGGCTTATCGATTATAGTAAGGGTACCTTCGACGAGTCCGCCATCATCAGAAATCCCAGTTTCATCTTCATGTAAAGCTTGAAGCTTGCCTTGTGGTTTCTTGAAGACTAGAGATTTTGCCGGTGTAGCTTGTTCCGATATGAGAGGACAATTGGGGATACGGTGCTCCTTGCTTCCACATCGCAAACAGGCGCCTTACTTGCGCCAGCACTCCTCTATCTTGTGACCCAGACGATCACAATAGTTGCACACGCCCTTGAATGGAACAATAGGGCCAGGCTTCTTGTCTTCATGCCTCGGCATCTTGCCCTTCCACGATCCGGACCCGCTCCACGAACCAGGTCCACTAACAGGCCTCTTCTTGGTATACCCGGGTTTGACACTCCCGGAACCCGTAGATAATTCTTTCTTGATGCCTTTCCCACGGATTCTCTCCGTCATCTCAAGAGTATCCTCTAGAACTTGCGCTTTCCTTACCATCTCAGAATAAGTGGAAATCTCCATCGGTGCCAATTGGTTGATATAATGAAGCTTTAATCCATTGAGAAAGTGCTTCGCCTTCATCTCCTCGGTGGAAATGAGATGAGTAGCATAACGAGAAAGCCGTGCAAATTGAGCCTCATACTCTGCCACGGATAAACATCGCTGTTTCAAGGCCACAAACTCTGCCGCTTTCTTCTCTTGCACTCTATCAGAAAAATACTTGCTGTTGAAGAGTTCTTCGAACTCTTCCCACATAACTTGCCGATCACCGAGAGTTGCCTTGATAGAATCCCACCAAGTACGTGCATCATGTTCCAGTTGAAATGTGGACAAAAGGACACGCTCCTGGTTGGTGCATTGCATAACTTCAAAGATTCTCCCCATCTCATCTAGCCAGCGCTCAGCTTGGTCAGGGTCAGTCGAACCAGCGAATCTAGGCGGGTTCATTCTGCGGAAGTTCCGGTATAGATCACCGGTGCCATGCGGTGCCGCTCCTGCCTGAGCTACTTGCTGAAGGGCCTGAGTAAGGCCTTGCACCGTACGCTGTAGGTTCCTCCATTCAGCACGATCAGCTGCCATCTACACGAGAAATAGATTACTTAGGTTTAATCAAGATAAATAATTACATGATTAAGAAACGATCTTAACCCAAGTTTCTACCCATTCTCATCAGGTCAGGTCCTAGACTTTTACAAGGTTAGGATCTAATGCACCTAGACACGACCAAAAACTCGGTACCTGGCGGAGGTAATCGGTCCGAAGACCACTCGCGCAAGTGTGCGACCTTCCCGATAGGCGTAGCCTAACGTTCGGACAACACCTTTTGATATACCGATTATTGGGATGCAATGCAAGAAAACCTAAAACTTAGGAAACCTAGGAATGTGAAACCTAGGCTCTGATACCAACTAAACTGTCACGCCCCGAACAAGGCGGAAATATCGGGACGTACAGTTAGGGACACGCTGGCAAGAGAGAGAACTAATCTAAAATAATACACAAGTGCTACAAGATGGAAATACTAAATGATCATTAACAAACCACAACTGATACAATAACCTCAAGTTCAACTTAATACAACTGGAATAATCAACCACTAAAACTCAATAACATGACTGAGACTAAAAGCTCTCCAAAACACAACTAAAGAAAGATAACACACTACTAACACACTAGAACTGATACACTCAAGACATCACTCCTGCCCTTCCCCATCGGTAAGCGCGTCACCTGAAAAGCCTGGAAAGGGGGGAAACACAACTATGAGCTGACGCTCAGTAGGAAATAACAGACAGGTATAAGTGATTAACAGTTTAATTACATTTTAAAATGTCATGCTACAAATGATAAAAACAATAAAAAGATAACGGTGATATCACGAAACAGAATTCAAAGATCTTGCAAGGTCAAGAAATATAATGAATAGAATAGTAAGACAAGAATTTACTAAAGGAGATAACGATAAAAAGTTGGCCATATCAAGACAATTCAAGTCATGTCAAGCACGTATGTAATTTCATTTCCACGTCCAAGTAATAAGCAAGTAAAGTAACCACAAGTAGAGTATAGAACAGTGAAGAGTGGAAAGTGAAAAGTAGTAGAAAGTAATGTAGAGGGTAGTGGAGAGAGTAGTGGACAGTCCTAGATTTAACACATGTCAAGTACTGGTGCCAAATGCCACACCTAGTCATTCACCTCCCCGGGGGTACACGTAGTGTTCGGGCGCTCTTCCTAGGACCAGACCGAGCCCTTAATTGTTTGCCAGGCATTGATTTCTTTGGATCAAAGATCCCACGAATCTAGACTTCCACAGTTTATGGCCAGAATTCTAAGGTTTAAACTAAGTAGCAATAACAACTTCACGTAGGAAAGAGATTCATTTCCAAAATTTCAAGGTAAGTATAATCATCAAGGAGATCGAAACCAAGTCACAACAAGAGTTAATCGTGATGCGCTACTGTAAAACAGCAGCAATCAAACAAGCTAATCAACATATTAATCCTAATCACCAAGTTAAGATATCATGATTAACCATTATCATTTGCATTAAGATAATTGCCAAGAAGCTGATTCAAGATGATAAGGCAAAGAACAACTCCCACAGGAGTGAAATAGAATGCATTAACAAAGATTTAGTTACACCATTAACCACTAATTATGTGGGTTTCTATTTAATCTTGTATGCATTGAAATGAAGATGATAAACGGTGTGTTTTTACACTAAGTTTGCATGTATGGACCAATGTTAATTGAAACTAAAAAGGGTACATGAATAGGTCATTAGTTCCTCAAAAATGTAATTTTCAATGTGATTAGGTTGAATGGATTGATTCCCCAATGATCCGGATTGATCCCCGGGTCAAAAACATCATTAATGGGGTCATACAGGGCATGGGTCGACCCATTGGGTCGACCCCTGGCATTCCAGGAGCCTTCCTGGGTGTGGGTCGACCCATTGGGTCGACCCCTCAAAAAAAAAAGCTTCATGGGTCGACCCATTGGGTCGACCCCCTTCACTGGGTGCATGGGTCGACCCCATGGGTCGACCCCTACACTTCCAGAAGCGACGGGTGATTCCGTAAACCATGAAAACTCAATGATTTGGGGTCTAAATGAGTTGGAATTTTAACCAAATGCTCTAGGGTTCTTAATATACATACTAAGGTCATAAAACAAGAGATTGAAACAAGAAATTTCCTGAAAACTCAATCGAATCACAACCTATTTATGATGAATACCTGAAGAACCTAGTTCTTGACATGCGTCTACTAAAACGTAGATTTCTCTCAATATACACAACGGAATTTGGGGCTTTTTATATCAAAAGAAAGCTAACTTAATGATGAATCCAACCATATACTATAAGCCATATGTGGATCAAGTTATCTAATCCAAAAACAGCCCGAAAATCAAGCTTCTACTTGAAGAACATAATATACATCAAATTCTAGACATGCTCTTACTAAAAATCAAAATTCTCCAAGTATGCTCAATGAAATTTGGGGCTTCCTACGTTAAATGAAAGCTAACAACATGCTGATTACATCATGTAAGTTAATTAGAGTTTGGTTGTTAGATCCTACCTCAAATCGGAGAGAGAAAACTCAAACCCTAGGATGAAGAACACTTGGACAGCACCTCACAAAAAGCTCGATTTCTCCACCGACACCTAATGAAAATTGGGGCTTCTGCCACCAATGGATAGAGCTCGATGAGAGGAACAATTTTCTATACTCATGATCAAGATTTGGTTGAGAATTCCTACCTCAATCGATGGATCAAAGAAGGATGAAGGAAAGCCAACGGCCTGCTGACCCACCTCCACAAATCGAGCTAGATCTCTCCAGATCTGAAACTTCAGTGAACCCCACAGTAGCCAAATGAAAGAAGACTCGTAGGGCTTCATTTTGATAGCTCATAGAGCTTCTGGAGCCTTCGGAATTGGGAGTATTCGCTGCTGCAAGCTACGTGTTTAGAAACGGCGCCGAAATCCTTGACTTGACCAAACTATGTCGGCAGCACGTTTTAGGGCTAGGTTCACCTCAAATTGATTGAGGGTAAATGTTCCTTACATTATGGCCTTCCATTTGCCCTTGATTTCAGATCATTTGGTCGAGTATTGAGGTCGAATTTCGTGTTTTAAACTAAGGGTTAGGTATAGGTCAAAAGTGTGCACTTTTGGGTTTAAACTCTAAATAGATCTTACCACGGATTTACAATGGCCTAATGCCAGAAGGAAAAGTTGTTATCTACATCGACCTAAATCTATTTACTATTTTTACAGATTTTTCTAAGGTAGTCGGATTATTACTTATACTATTCCGTAAATAGTTAAATGTTAAGTTCGGCAAACTAAGTTCACTAATTCGGCATAATAAATGATTTTCTTATGCTTAAATGTAGAAGACAAAGTTGCTAAACAAAATTAATTCTACAAGATGTTATTTTTGGGGATTTTTAGAAAATAGTAGAAAAATGACTTATTCTATTAATTAATTAATTAATCTAATTAATTTGGATAATTCTCATTAATTCGAATAACTTCAAATAAATTCCAAATAATTACAAATAACTTTCTAAATAAATTTCTAAAGAATTTGGACCAAACCACCTAAAAAGCCTGGTGTTCTTTTGTGGTTTGTTTGCCTTATGTGTTCATTTCTCTGCTGCGCTCACTAGATGTCTGTTGAGGATCGAGTGTGAGTTTATTCAATTGGACTGCTTTGCAATAGCTTCCTAAGTTTTCTCACTTTATATCTGCATCCGCTTTTAATTCCGCACATCTAAGCGGTAGAACTTAAATTGGGTAAAATTCTTTGAAAGATCCATTCACCCCCCCTCTGGATCTATGTTCATCTATCGCACCTAGCTAACAATTGGTATCAGAGCAGGTTCTCTGATTGATCAGATCCAACGATCTGCAGAGGATCTTGTTGTCCCTTGGTGCATTTCTGATTTTACTCTTTACTGCATTAATTTGCTTACCGATTTATTCAATGGGTTCTCCACCGGTTTTTAATGGCTCTAACTTTAACTCATGGGTTAGCAGTCTACATAACTATGTGAATTTGATGAATCCGGATATGTGGAAGTTAATCTCACATGGTCCTCACAGACTGCCAAAGGAAAAGTCCAAATGGACTAAAAGTCATAGATCGAGAAATGAAGAGAATCAGAAAGTTTTGAATCTAATGAAAGAAGCTACTGATAAGGCTCTACATTCTTGTTTTTATGACTGCAGGTCCGCTAAGAACATTCTGGAAAAGCTGAAGCTAACTCAGAGGAGAGATGAGGACAGTTGCCTGATGGCTGACAAGAGCAACCATGGCAGTGATCAAGATGAATCCGAAGAACAGGATGATGAGGAGGTAAACCCTTTCGAGAATTTTTCTTTAGATGACTAGGAAGATGCCTATGTCAATCAGACAAGATCCTATAAAAAACTAGGGAAGAAGTATAAAGGTCTGAAAAAGGAGCTAAAGAATCACGAGAATGCTAAATCTCGAGGTGAAAGCCCTGAAATTCTGAAAACTGAAAATGAAATCTTTAGAAGACAACTACAAGATTTTGATTCTATTACTACAGATCTAGATCATTTGAAATCTGAAAAATAAACTCTTATGAAACAAATTAGTTTACACAAAAAGGAGAATCAGGACCTTGTTTGTGAAATTTCTGAACTTAAGGAGAGGCTTAGTTTAATTGATGATCAGGTTCATCACTATAATGCAGTTCAGAATGAAAAATTGGTGAGAGAATTAGAGTGTGTCAACTCTGAACTTGAAAAAATGAAATCTGAAAATGCTTGCAATGCTTGTGCAGCTTTAAGAGACTTGATAAATGAATTTGATTCTGATGATAAACTTCAAAAGGATTTAATCAAATCTCTGAAAGAAGAAAACAAATCATTGCTAGAAAAGAAAATTGAAGCTGAAGATATGAAATCTGAAAATGAAAGACTCAAAAACCAGTCCAAGGAATTTGAACACAAATTGATGAGTCTTGAAAAAGAAAACAGATTGATTTCTGAAAAAATGGAGGCTGATAGAATAATGAATCTAGAGCTTCAGAAAAATCTCAACAAACCTCAATCTGAGAAACAACAGGAAAACTTTTATGAATGTCAGTCTTCCTTAGATGATTGGATGTTTGATGATGATCTCCTAGAGAAAAATAGGAAATTGAAAGAGGAAATCAACAAGCTAAATCATCTAAACACCCAACTGTCAGATAGGCTATTGACAATTGAAAAAGGCAAGGGTGTGAGCATAGATAATTCTGATAGGTTGATGAATGCTGAACAAGAAATTGAGAGTCTAAAAACCATCAACCTAATGTTGAGTGGAAATGTCAAATGCTGTGAAGAGAAGGTAGCTAATTATGAGCTCACTATCACATCCCTTCAACAAGAAGATGATGATCTTTATAAGTCCCTATCTGAAGCTGACAATGAAACAAAGCTAAAACAGGAAGTTGAAAAACTCAAAAGTTTGAATGATGCCTTGCATCAACAACTCATTTCCTGTGAAACAGATTTGTCCAAATATGAAGCTAATACTTGTGGCTTAAATTCTGAAATTCAAGACTTGAAAAATTCTTTGTCAAAATTTGTCAAAGGAAAGGACAATCTAAATAAGCTTCTTGGAAATAATGTTAGCTTTCAGAGAGAGGGACTGGGTTACAGTCCGACAAACAAAAGGAGTAATGGGAATAAAACATCTACTGTTTTTGTCAAAGCTTCTAATCAGAACACAACCCCTGCTCCTTCTGTTTTTCAATTCACTGCACAAAAGTCCACTGTGAAACCCAAAACTGTGGAACAAACTCGAAAACTGAAAAAGGGTGAAAATTCACAGAAAAAGGAAAAAGACACTCCTGTTGTTATAAAGAAGACTGCACACAATTCACATGATCTCTCACACACTCACATTAAAAAGGGGTCATGTTATTATTGTGGGAAAGGAGGTCACATAATGGAGGATTGTGGATTGATGTTAAAGGATGAGCATGCTAGTGGAACTTTACATTCTAGAAACTCTTTTGATTGAAACAATGTTGCTAGGAAGCCTGATGCCTCATGTTATTATTGTGGGAAGCATGGTCATCTCATGAGTGAATGTTTTATCATGAAAGAAGACAATAAACAGCATGCCAAGTCCCCCATTCATGTTCATGGTCCATATGGATCTAAACACAATTCTAGTCAGCACATTGTGTGTTTCAACTGCAATAAGCCTGGGCACAAGGCTGCTGAGTGCTGGTTTAGATCCACTTGGGGTAAAAATGGTTTTCATAGAAGAAATTCTTTTGCATGCTCCCACTGTGGGAAAAATGGGTATATAGTCAAGGACTGTTGGTATGTTCAAAAGAACTATGTTAATCCCCATTTTGTCAAATTCCCTGCAAAATTATTTGTGAAAATTTCATGCTATAACTGTGGGAAGCCAGGCCATAAATCTGCTGAATGTTGGATGGTTAAGAACAAGCATCAAACTGCTCATGCATATAACAGAAAATCTTATGAACATGTTTATAAACATCACCCTGCTGTTAATATGCATCATAAGAACCAAAAACCAGCCATTTCATGTAGATACTGTGGAAAATTTGGACATTCTATGGATGATTGTTCACTGATGAAATTTGATGATAATGTTGCTATGAAAATGTTTAGAATACCTGCTAGAGGTAAGGCAGGACCCAAAGCTTCTTGGGTCCCTGCAGGATCAAAATGATCAATATTTTGCAGGAGGGCCTTGGACTGAAGAATAAAAAGGGGGAAATAAACCAAGGCACCCAAGTTGATAAAACCTCATTCAGGTAAATTTCTCAAATCTGTTCAAATGAAATTTATGGTTGAGCTGATAAGTCATAGTTTCATGCATACATGCTTTTTATTTGATTTGACTCTTGCATTGAGCTTTGTAGGCTTTCTTGCTTGTACTGTGAGCTGTGTGCATATATGTTAACTGCATATCATGCACTTTGTGAGGGGGAGTTTGACTAATGCTTGCATATTATGATAATCTCATTTGTTGTATGCATACATGTAGTTAGTAGCACTACATTTCCTTACATTGAAAAATCTAAAAAGAAATGTCTCATTGCATCTAGACAGGGGGAGCATTCTTGTTTGTTCATTTCTTCAAATCTTGAACCCCTACTAGCAATCTGATCCATTCTCTTGGCAAATATGTGGTTCACTTGAATTCTCTGTTGTCTACACTGATATAGCTGATCTGTCTGTATTCCAGACTCAGCCATTGATTCTGTCTACTATGAATTCAATTAGTAGCTTGTTCCTATCATACACATTTCTTCATATCTTGTCAAGACTGGTCAAAGCGAATCTGACTGATTTTTAGTCCTTAATGCTGGCTTCTGAATTGCTCCATTCTCTCAACTATTGGTATCAGAATTGCTCTCTGCTAATTTCTCTTGACAATGTCATTGATTCAGCCGAATGAGGAAAGATTTAATCAGTGCACCCTAGGCATAAATCAGACTTTCTGAAAAGAAGAATCTTCTATTATACTGGCTTAAGAATGTTTTGATAAATCAAATTGATTTAAGCCTAATGTATTTTCTAAGTTTTGATGTAAAAGACTTGAAAATATCTGAATCATCATGCTTAATAAGTCTTAACCAATTGCCTCATGAATTTCATGCAAAACTTTCTGAAATTTGAAATTTTAAAAGACATGGCTTTCTTTGGTTAAGATACATGTAGAAAGTATTGTTCTTAATCATTTCAAGTGTACTGAGCTTTGTTTGAAGAATCTGAAAACAGTTAAAATTTAAAGCTAGAGTAATGACTGTGGTCACAGAGAAACTGGGTTTTCTATCAATGAAATAGAGTAAGCCCATGTCATGAAGTGCCATAGTTACCTCTTTTTCAATATGTTTGAAAATATGGCAGAGCAATGGCATGGATGTGTTGAGTAACTGGGGATTCTGACCTCTGATCAAGGTGTCTCCTCATGTAAAAAGATAATCCACTGCTAACTCTGTTCTCTTTGAGAGGCAATACGGTTGTCACATTGAGTAACTGGGTCACTTCACCTAAGACGTGTTGTGCCTTATGTAAAAAGGTGTTGACTGAACCAAAATTGGTCAGGAAAAATAAGTGCTGCTCAATTGGTATCAGAAAATTCTGAAAATCTAAAGACAAGCTCAATCTCATTTATTTATGTTTAATCTCAATATGATCTTGTGTATTTTCCATAGGAGTTACTGAATTTAAATGAGTAAGATGGAAGGAGGTTAAACATGAATATCAAATGAGTTGTTGGTTCACCTTTATTAAAAGGTGTTTCAGATATGAGTATTGAATTTTCTTGATAAACTTTGAATACATCTCTCTTAAATCATGATGGTCAGTTTAAACTCATTCATAATCTATTATGATTGAAGAATCTAAAATTCATTTACAAAGATTTATGAATTTGGTGTGCTAATGAAAATCTATCTTCCTCATTTATTCACTGTGATTACAGTTTGTGTTTTGCTAATAGATGCTCATCACTTCACTATATCAATTGGCTTCACTCCATCATCTAATCAGGGGGAGCTTTCCTGTCTTGCTAACTGTCTTTCTTAAAAAGGGAAATCTAGTCAGCATTCTTGAGTGTCCCTGTGTTTTTGTTGATATTCTCCCTTCATCTAAATTGGTTTCAACCTTCAAAACGTTTTTGATCATATTACCCTCTATCCATGTATTTTGATTGACATTGGTTCTCTTTAATGTGTCGCACAACTCTCAGAATTTTTTTTTGATAACCAGAGTTCATCCTTGTAGATTTCTCTTGCATCATGGATCATAAGGGCAGAACTCTCTGGTCTGTTTGAGACACTATATGCATAAGGGGACAATGTGCTAGATTGTCTGATCAATTTGTTTGTCTGCAATAGCTCTATATCTTCTGCCATGTCAAAGGGGGAGTATTTGTTGCATATGCATGACTGCATAAGTTGTTTGACTAAGGCGGAGAATTGATTTAAATGATTCTGATATTGTTTATCAAAGTATTTTTTTGATGAAGTCAAAGGGGGAGAAATATTTGATCAAGTCAGTATGACTCATAGAGTATGACTCATAGTGTTGCCATCATCAAAAAGGGGGAGATTGTTGTGTCCCTGTGATTTTGATGATAGCAAACACTATAAGTCACTTGAATGCATACAATTCTGTTTGTAGTGCATATGAATGTTTCATTGAAAATCTTATCTGAATTATTGCTGCATTCAGATATGGCTGTGTGGTGTGTGCTTTGGTGCATTTCACTATTGCATTTATCTGGATTGTTTGATGTCATAAGTGTTTACTTCATTCAGAACTGCTCATTCAGAACTTGGTACATTGCTTAACTGTGAGCATGGCATAGACTGTACACTCGTCTGTCTGCATGAGTCACCAAGTCCACACATTGCATCGTGTGTTTTTTCATGAAGTCTACACATTGGCATGCAGCGTCTCATGCAAGTATATACATTGGCATATGCATTCACTGTAGAGTCTACACATTGCTGGGTCTTATTCAATGTCTTCATGCATTCATCAAGTCTATACGCTGGAAGACAAAGTCTATACAACGTCAACTCATTGGGCTGCAGCGTCAACTCAGCAAGTATGTACATCGCCTCATTTCTTCAAAGTCTATACGCTGGATCGTCTTTCTTAGCGTCTTCATATTCGAAGTCCATACATTGGTCTTCACCTAAAGTCTGTACATCACTGTAGCTGCATCGTCTCATGCAGCATCTCATTCAAGTCTGTACAGCCGTTTGCATTTCATGAAGTCTGTACACTGCATCGTCTCTCAAGCATTCAAAGCCCATGCATTGAAGTCGAAGTCTGTACAGCCGGTCCGTCTTGTTCAGCGTCTTAGTGCATTCAAAGTCTGTACAACGTCCGTCTCAGCCAGCGTCTCATGCTGCGTCTTAGGCAAGTCTGTACATCGCCTTCAGACTTTCAAGTCTATACACACCATGCTCATTCAAGTCTATACATCCACAGTGTAACTTCAAAGTCTGAACATTGTCTCACAGTTCCAAGTCTATACACTGGACTGTGCTTTCAAAGTCTGTACATTGCCTTCAAAAGCCAAGTCTATACACTCCAAACCTTTCCCTTCATTTGGCCAAGTCCATACACTCATATCTTTCCCTACGTTTTCTGGCCAAGTCTACACATCGTATACCTGGCATTTGCTTCAACGTCTAAACACTCGTTCTTAAGGCTTCAAGTCTATACATTAGACCGTGGTTCGCCAAGTCTATACATTGCTGAGCCATTCGACAAGTCTGTACATTGGCTTCAATTCCTCAAGTCTATACATTGGGTTCGGCTCTGCAAGTCTGTACACTGGTCGAGCATTCAAGTCTGAACATTCACAAAGTCCATACATCGACACGGTAGCTTGCATAGCTCAAGTCTTCACATTGGGCTTTCACGTGAAGTCTATACATTGGTCTTCACTTGAAGTCTATACATTGGCTAAGGGTCTTCAAGTCCATACAGAGTCGTCTGATGCATATTGATCGAAGTCTATACACTCGTTTCCGTTGCTTCAACTTGATACACTCGTTATCACACTGCAAGTCTATACACTGAGCTTTGCATGAAGAACTTCAACTCTATACACTCGGTTTCAAAGCTTCAAGTCTGTACACTTGATATCAGGCCTCAAGTCTATACACTCGTTTGTTAACTCTCAAGTCTATACACTCGTCTGTTAACCTTCAAGTCTATACACTCAAGCTGCATCATGGCTGTACACACTTTGTTAAACAGCCTGAACCAAGTCTATGCATTATCTGATACCTTCTTATGTCTGTGTGACAGGTACTGTTCGAGAAGTAGATAAGTGGCACGTGGTCCGAGGTTGGCACTTGGCACGTGATCCGATGATAACGCCCTAAATGCTGCAGCTATAAATACCAGGCCGCCTCCATCTGGAGAAAGAGGAAGAGTGAGTGTGAGTGAAGAAAAGAGAAAAAGAGATCGAGATCAGAAAGAAAGAAAGTGATCGATATAGAAGAAGAGAGTTGCAGAGAGGCAGTGAGCAGAAGCAGAAGAAGAAGAAGAAGAAAGAAGAAGTGAAAGGAAAAGCCAGAGAGAGCCTGCAAAAGAAAAGAAAAAGAAGAAGTGAGAAGAAGAGAAAGCGAGAGTGATAGAAGCTTCAACTAAAGATCTGTTCCTGCTGGGCAGTGGATCAAATCCAGGCCTGCCAGCTCCTGCGAGAGCCACAGTCTGAGTTTACTTTTTCCAGCTTTCTGTTGCTGCGTTTTTTTTTTATTTTTCTTTTCAACTATTCACTAGTTGTTCTTCCGATTCTCTTGTGTGAGGTCGGGTTCCCTCCGGTGTAGAGGAAGAGAGACTTGCGTCTCTGGTTGCCTTTGACTGGGAGTCATCGGTTGTTTCCCTCCGGTTTGGAGGAAGGGCGGATGGGTCCTCCGGTTCTGGGCTTGTAGGTTTCAAGTCGAGGGGTCCCTCCGGTTGGGAGGAAGATAGGTCCGAGAGCTCTAATTTGCAGGTGACTTGGTGTCACTTGTGCTTCCCTCTGGGTTTCAGAGGAAGAGAGACTTGGGTCTCTAGGTTCCCCTCCAGTTTGGAGGAAGGGAGGATTGGTCCTCCGCTTCTAGTCTTGTGGGTTGCAAGACTAGGTGTTCCCTCCGGTTTGGAGGAAGAGAGACTGTGCGTCTCTGGTTTCCAAGTGGCTGGGAGTCACTTGGGGTGTCTCTCCGGTTGGGAGGAAGAGGGGAGGTTGTTCCCCTGGTCAAGCTATTTGGCAGCCTTTGTTGCAGACTGAGTCTGCTGTGCTAGTGTTACTAGTGGAAGCCTCACTCCGGTTGGGAGTGAGGGGTGGACGTAGGTCTTTGGACCGAACCACCTAAAAAGCCTGGTGTTCTTTTGTGGTTTGTTTGCCTTATGTGTTCATTTCTCTACTACGCTCACTAGATGTCTGTTTAGGATCGAGTGTGAGTTTATTCAATTGGACTGCTTTGCAATAGCTTCCTAAGTTTTCTCAGTTTATATCTGCATCCGCTTTTAATTCCGCACATCTAAGCGGTAGAACTTAAATTGAATAAAATTCTTTGAAAGATCCATTCACCTCCCCTCTGGATCTATGTTCATCTATCGCACCTAGCTAACAAGGCTCGCTCGTGAGCGGTGAGGCTGGCGCCGGAGAAGTGGCCCTTAGAGATTTGAGCCTAGTACCGGCCGAGGTAAGGCTCCATCCGTGGTCGGTGCCTACTTCCCTTTCTTCCTCTTCCTTTCAGCTTTTAATATATATATTTCTGGCGCAGACCGAGGTGGTGCTACCAACCATGACGGTGCAGATACCTCTCCCGGCTCTAGGCACGGGCCATGCAACTCTCCCGTCCGTCCTGCGGCCTATCGCGCTGCGATACCCCAAAGACTATGCAGCGGCAACGGCTCCAGCTGGACCCGGAGCACTTGTGAGGGTTGATAGTTCGGTAGCAGTTGTGGACTTTCAGCCATTAGAAGTCACACAACGGTCAGCTCCGGAGAAGGGTGGCCCTTCCGAAATAGAAGCCGGAGAGATCGTTGAAGAACAGACGTCCTTGGCTCTTGATATTCCTATCGCACCTCCATCCCAGGGGGCCGGCAAGGAAATTGTTATCATTGAGGCTCCAGCCACCGTATCGGCCAGCGCGGTTGTTCCCCATAGCAGTGGACTGCAGCTCATGCCATCGTCATCTTCTGGGATGGGCGATGATATCTGGGCCACTGTGGATAGCAGAGTGGAATTTGAACTACCCGAGACATCGCCGCTTGGTCTCCAGTTTTCAAGTGACCTCGTGTGGCAGTTCCTAGGGACCCTTCAGCAGACCATAATGGCCAGCAGATATTTAACTTATGTCCTGCTGAGGGGCTTGATAGAGCATCTATCCCACTCGTTGTTGGCCTTTGGTTGCCCCATGGACGATTGGACTCCACGGGTGATCTTGCTCCTGAAGTATGTAAACCGGAGGGAATTTCTAGGCCGGGAGGCCGCTGACCAGTTGGCGGCCGTAACATTGGAGCGGGCTGAATGCTAGACAGCTCTCATTTCCCTGAAAGGGACTGCGGCGAGGATGAGAGACGACGCCGATGTCTCTTTGCAGCGACAAAGCTTTCTCACGGCCCGCATAGTGGAATTACATGCCGAACTCTCAAGGGCAGAGGCTGAGCTTCAGGAGGTAACATGCCTGGAGATCCAGAGGGTGGAGGAGGTAGAAATGGCCAAAGGGCATGTTGCTTCCCTCGGGGAGAGATTATCCGAGCTGGAGGCCACTGAGTTCAGGCTGCAGGAGCTGACCCGTCATCCTTCCCTGGGTATTCCGACGCTGGAGGACATCTTCCGACGCCCTCTACCGTAGTCCTTTTTTATTTGCCCCCTTTTTGATGAACTTCATGTATTCCGGGGAATGCCCCGCGTAACATGTATCTTTTTATTTCAGAGGAATGAAAAGTCTCCGTCTCGCTGTTTGAAAGAAGACTCCATCCTGTCGTTATTCTTTTCTTTTCCATTTCCATTCTCCGTTCAATTCTAGTCCGAGTGTGTGAGTCACTAGGGCAGGAGAGCGCTCACGCCTTCAACAAAGGGGTGAGGTGTTCGCTCCACCACGTCGTGACTATTCTCGGGACTAATCAATGACCTATGCAAGTCGAGAGTCCGGAGGACCCTAAAAGGGTATATGGGCGACGAAGACCGCAATAGACATCGAACGACCTTATCGATGGTGACAAGGGTTGAAAAGGGGTAGATGGTCTTGCCGATGATGACAAAAACCGGAAAGGGGTAGCGACTGATCTTGCCGATGATGACAAGGGTCGAAAAAGGGGTATACGGTCTTGCCGATGGTGACGAAAACCGGATAGGGGTAGCGACCGATCTTGCCGATGGTGACAAGGGTCGAAAAAGGGTAGACGGTCTTGCCGATGGTGACAAGAACCGGATAGGGGTAGCGACCGATCTTGCCGATGGTGACAAGGGTCAAAAAAGGGTAGACGGTCTTGCCGATGGTGACAAGAACCGGATAGGGGTAGCGACCGATCTTGCCGATGGTGACAAGGGTCAAAAAAAGGGTAGACGTTCTTGCCGATGGTGACAAGAACGGGAAAGGAGTAGCGACCGATCTTGTCGATGGTGACAAGGGTCGAAAAAGGGCAGACGGTCTTACCGATGGTGATAAGAACCGGATAGGGGTAGCGACCGATCTTGCCGATGGTGACAAGGGTCGAAAAAGGGTAGACGGTCTTGCCGATGGTGACAAGAACCGGGTAGCGACCGATCTTGCCGATGGTGACAAGGGTCGAAAAAGGGTAGACGGTCTTACCGATGGTGACAAGAACCGGATAGGGTAGCGACCGATCTTGCCGATGGTGACAAGGGTTGAAAAGGGGTAGACGGTCTTGCCGATGGTGACAAGAACCGGATAGGGGTAGCTACCGATCTTGCCGATGGTGACAAGGGTCGAAAAAGGTAGATGGTCTTACCGATGGTGACAGAAACTAGATAGGGGTAGCGACCGATCTTGTCGATGATGACAAGAGTCGAAAAAGGGTAGACGGTCTTGCGGATGGTGACAAGAACCGGATAGGGGTAGCGACCGATCTTGCCGATGGTGACAAGGGTCGAAAAAGGGTAGACGGTCTTGCCGATGGTGACAAGAACCGGATAGGGGTAGCGACCGATCTTGCCGATGGTGACAATGGTCGAAAAGGGTAGACAATAGATGCATGTATGTGGGATATCGGATGAAGGCTCCGCCTCAACCCTATGAAGGGTCTTCAGGACGGAGAATGGATCATCACTATTCATCATTCATTTACTCTTTTTTTTATTCACATTACTGACCTAAGCGCCCTTTCGAGTTTTCGCCGAAGCCAGCCCCCACTTGCTTTTACCCACGCGCCCTCTTGGGTTTTCACATGGCGGGATACCCGATTTTGCCTGTAGCGCCCTTTCAGGTTTTCACCACAGCTGGGTTATAGCCTTTTTTACACTTGTCCTAATATAGGAGCAAGTCTGGCGGGGTATCTCTATTTTTAACCCCATTTTTCATTTCTGTCTCTTTTTTTGATTTCGAATTCGGAGTACAGAAGAACTGGACCGCTAGGATGCTGACCGTCCTTGTCGATGATGACAAGGATTGATCCTGGGTTTATTTCATCGACACTGGTTAAATGTCGAAGCAAAGGACATGGTGTATTAACAAGGATGTAGGATCCGAGTTAAGAGTAGAGGTCAACCGATCTCGCCGAAGATAACGAGGGTCGAACACGGGTTTATTAATCAACATAGGTTATATGCCGAAACAAAGGTAGGTTTACTAACAGGGACGGAAGGTCCAAGTTAAGGGGTAGAGATCGACCGATCTCGCCGATGATGACGAGGGTCGAACATAGGTTTATTCATCAGCATAGGTTATATGCCGAAGCAAAGGTAGGGTTATTAACAGGGATGGAAGGTCCAAGTTAAAGGGTAGAGATCGACCGATCTTGCCGATGATGACGAGGGTCGAACACAGGTTTATTCATCAACATAGGTTATATGCCGAAGCAAAGGTAGGGTTATTAACAGGGACGGAAGGTCCAAGTTAAGGGTAGAGATCGACCGATCTCGCCGATGATGACGAGGGTCAAACATGGGTTTGTTCCAAGGATTTCCGGGGCTTTTGATGATTGTCCCTTGTAGAGTTTCATTGGGTGGAGAATAGAAGAGGAATTTGAAAATTATCACTTTACTGACCTAAGCGCCCTTTCGGGTTTTCGCCAAAGCCAGCCCCCTCTTGCTTTTTCCCACGCGCCCTCTCGGGTTTTCACGTGGCGGGGTACCCGATTTTGCTTGTAGCGCCCTTTCGAGTTTTCGCCACAGCTGGGTTATAGCCATTTTTTGCACTCGTCCTAATATAGGAGCAAGTATGGCGGGGTATCTCTATTTTTAACCCCATTTTTATTTTATTTTCTTCTTTATTTCTATGAAAGGTGGCAGGTCGAAGCGTGATATACGACCCGTGGTTGACAGTAGACGGCTGTTGACCGGAGCACCGAGCCTTGTGCCGAGCAGAATGGTTCATTCGTTAGCGAGGACTGAGCGCTAACGTAAAGGAATGATCTTTCGCTGATTCGGACGTAAGGCCCGCAATGGTAATATGGTGTATTCTTTTTGAGAGCTCGGCCATGGCGGAGTGCCACTAGACCAAGGAAAGGTAGCTCGATCAGGGCGGAATGCCACTAGACCAAGATAAGGGTAGCTCGGCTGGGGCGGAGTGCCACTAGGCCAAGGAAAGGTAGCTCGATCAGGGTGGAATGCCACTAGACCAGGATAAGGGTAGCTCGACTGGGGCGGAGTGCCACTGGGCCAAGGAAAGGTAGCTCGATCAGGGCGGAATGCCACTAGACTAAGATATGGGTAGCTCGGCTGGGGCGGAGTGCCACTAGACCAAGATAAGGTAGCTCGATCAGGGCGGAATGCCATTAGACCAAGAAAAGGTAGTTTGGCTAGGGCGGAGCGCCACTAGCCAAAGAAAAGGGTAGCTCGATCAGGGTGGAGTGCCACTAGACCAAGATAAGGGTAGCTCGGCTAGGGCGGAGTGCCACTAGACCAAGGTAAGGGTAGCTCGATCAGGGCGGAGTGCCACTGGACCAAGATAAGGGTAGCTCGGCTAGGGTGGAATGCCACTAGACCAAGGAAAGGGTAGCTTGACCAGGGCAGAATGCCACTGGATCAAGGAAAGGTAGCTCGGCTAGGGTGGAATGCCACTAGACCAAGATAAGGGTAGCTCGATCAGGGCGGAATGCCACTAGACCAAGATAAGGGTATTCCGATCGATCACTCGGGGAATGTCTGTTGCGCCGCATGATACAGCTTTATATGCTTTCCGTTGAGGGGAGAGAACTGGATGACTCCTTTGTGGTCTACCAGGACGTAGGCACCCCCTTCATATACTCGACGGACGATATATGGTCCGACCCAGTTTTTGACAACCTTCCCTTTGGGGTTGGAGGCCATCACTTCTCTTCTTTTGACAATCACCAGGTCTCCTTTCTTGAATTCTCGACCCTTGACCAGCTTGTCAAAAGCACGGGCCATGCGAGCTTGGTAGAGTTGGATGCTTTGTTGTGCCCGGAGGCATTTTCCTTCAAGCTCAGCGAGCTCTTCTAATCTTCTCTCTGCATTGGTTTGTTCACCGCTGACTAGTCCATGCTGGATGGCGACTCACAGCGAAGGAACTTCCAATTCAATCGGCACCATAGCCTCTGACCCATAGATGAGGGAGAAAGGTGAACAACCGGTTGAGGTTTTGTATACAGTACTGTAGATATATATTTCTCTCCCCTCTCTCCCTTTCACTACGGGTCAAAGTGCGTCAAGTGCATGAGACAAGTGAGAGAAAGAAGAGAAGATAGGGAATGAAGCAAAGTACCGTGATCGCCACCAAGATGCCGTACGCGATAGGCACGCCGTACCTTGGAAAATGGGGAGACACTCGCCTTAGTGCAACGTTAAGGAATGAACGGCTCCCTTAGGACCGCCTTATGTTGAGCGGTCTTACGATAGACCGCCCCAGGACGCTGCGAGGGACGCGGGAGGAACTGCTGCAGTGAGATGGACGGCGCTAGAGGGACCGCGTTCCAGGGAAGAACGGTCGTTGATGCACCGCGCGTACCGTTGAACGGCCGGAGGATAGCCGCTCAGTACCTTCACTCAGCAAGTTGAGAAGGGCTCGACCTCCACCCTCTCCGGCCGGCCAGAGGGGATGGGCCTCGTGCTGATTAAGTGCTGACCTGCGAAACAATGTAGAAACACAGAAGGGACACCCAGATTAGACCCAAATAATGTAGTATGCATTCAAACGAGAAGAATTAAGCATAAACAAATGAAGAGGGGAATACCTGGGGGGTTTTAAACCCCTAGGGTGACAAAAAACGGGATGGTTGTGTGCATGATAATGAGAAGGAGGGGGTATGCGAGTGAGAAACAATGCATGCAATGAAGGAAAATGGCAAAAGCTACGGAACGAAAGACTACGAAGATTGGGCTACTCCCTTGACCGGAGGCTCGTGCGGACGTAGAGAGCCTCCCTCCTTGGTGCTAGGTCACTCAAAAATGTGGCAGGGCTTCGCCGTCGACCAAAATCTTCCCCCCCTTTCGACGTCCGGCCATAGGGTCTATTTATAGAGCCTGGAAGGCCAGCCTCGAAATTGGGGTTTTTAGATATTTTTAGGTCGAACTCACAAAAGATAATTCGTAGATAATATCATAATCTTCCATCCACACGAAACGGCATCGAAAATGGTTGATTATCCGCAGAGAAATCGTCAAAATAAGTTGAGGATAAAACCATGAGATAAAGGGATAAAATCGGTTGAAAATCAGCAGCCGACGGCTTGAACGGTCTTACGATAGACCGCACAAGGGATGGGCGGTCTTATTCGGACCGTCCATCCTGTCGGTGGAAACTCGAATAATCAGAAAATTATCCCAACTATCTCTCGAACTGGCCGAAATGTTCGCCGTTGGACTCTGAACATATGAACGGTTGTATTGAGACCGTTTTAGTTTAGGGCGGCACAAACATGACCGTTTAACTCTGTCGGTGATAATTCGAATCGTTTGGATAATTCTCTGAGAAAGTGGGCGCGCGTAGGACTCTGAGATATAGGCGGTTGTAATAGGCCCGTCCATCAGTTTGAACGGTCCTAATAACACCGCACCAAAAGCCTGTCGGTGAATATTCAGAAAATCCTCAGAAATTAGCCAAAATACATGAACGGCCCATCTTCAACCGCCCACCTTCTGAACGGCTGATGTGAAGCCGTTCATGCCTTTAGGCACTTGATTCTTGTAAAATACGTTCAATTGACCAAAGCCAAGGCCCATTAAGCCCCGAATCACCACGAATTGCACCAAGGAGGGAGACGACCCATAAAACGAGCCCGAGTCATGCCACAAAATGGCCCAGTGAATGATGAACAACTCGAGGCATCAACTAATGGGAGTAAGAGAAACGATATCAAATTATCGGTATAAAACGGGTGTCAACAGATGCCCCTCCTTGACGCCCTCTTTGCAGGGGAGCGAGCGGAGGTGAAGCGGAGGTGATATGGAACATGGAGGTGGAGCGGAAATGCAGCGGAGTGGACCGAAAAAGCGGGCGTTAAGGTAAAACGACACCCTTTTCTACCAACAAGCGGTGAGAATCTTCCGAAAAATCCTGGACCGAACGTTAGGAGTAATTGACCAAAAGGCGACGCCAATCTAGAGGGACTAAACTAAACGAAATCAACCGACAAGACCAACCTCATGGGGGACACAATCCCGCGGTCCAATGAGGGGGCCACAAAAGAAAAAAAAGCTAAAGCTCCAGACGGGGATCTTTCAGTCAACCGACCCCAACGAACCGACCAAAGAAAACCTTCAAATTCGGAATGGAATTAGTTCACCTTACTCGAGCATTGGGACACACAGCTGACCATCACTTGACGGGACATTTCTTAAGCAAACTATGGGGCATGAAAGCTCAAAAAGATGCGCATGATGCATGCTGGGCTAAAAAAATAAAAGAAATCGTTAAAACGAATGCAAAGAAATATTAAAATATAAAATATTCGAGAGTAGTATTATTAAGCTGGGAATATCAGAGTCAAGATACCGTCCGCAACCACAGCGTGCGGATAGAACCGTCCTCCTCGTGATATCCCAACTTAACGGCCTATTCGAAGGTTAGGTACATGAGCCTGGATCATCATTGTTTTTGTTGAAGGGGAACATCAGATCCTGGGACACATAAGAAACCTGCCGGCTCTCGAAATATTATAATATAATACCATATAATAATGCAATAAGGGATTTAGGGGATAGAAGGCCATACCTGACTTACCTGTGCAGGCGAAATGGCGAGAAAGCTGAAGTAATGCTGCATAAGATGGTTAAGATATGTATTTCCAAAGAAAATATTCAATATTCATGATTTAAATAGACCAACCAGATATACGGCCTCATCTCAACCGTTCAATATTCCAAACGGCTCTATGTTAGCCGTTCTTACCTGACCTTCGAACAAATCATACAGGGCCGGTTGCCAGTGACGAACGGCTGGCACGGCACCGTTTATAATAAGAACGGCTCCAAGAGAACCGCTCAAGCATAGAATTCCAACCGACTTGAAACTAACGGTCAAGAGATACATACGGTTATATAAAAACCGTTCACAAACTGAACGGTCTAACGATAGACCGTTCTTCTCTGCAACCTCGAAAAAAAGAAACCCCCTCGTTTCCCTCCACCGTAACCGACGGTGGAAGGAACGAAGGGGCGAAAAAAATGCCCTCACTCTCCCTCTCTCACTCTCTCTTCTCAACCTCCCTCCCTCTCTCAACCTTCCCCCAGCCTACTTGATGACCCGGACGAAGCACCAGGCGACCAGACCGTCGGCCTCCGGTGAGGGCTCGTCGCCGCCGGAGCAAGCGCCGCCGCCGGAGGAAGAAGGAGAAACGCCTGGGGTGACCATGGAAGAGCTTGCCATCGTCGCTGCTGACGAAGAAGCCCTCGCCGGTGAGGAGGAGGTGGCCGGAGGACCACCGCCCGCGGGGGCGGCCAAGAATCCCCGCGATCCCGAGGTAGGTTCCCCCCACCTTTCCTCCCATTTCTTTTCATTTTGTTCCCTGCATGTTAGTTTAGGGGCTTAGAGGGGCCTAGGGGGTCGATTTAGGGACCACGGAGGTCCCCCAGCTGGCTGGGGGCTTCACCGTCGCCGGGGACGGCGACGGTAAAACGGTTTAACAGAAACCGCACGGAAAACAATGCGGTCCCCAAAGGACCGCCTCAATTAAACACGGTGCAGGGAGCGCCGTTCACACTCACACAGCCAACGGGGCACCAAAACCCCAATACGGTGAGGTTATCACCGTTCAAACGGTAGACGGACCATATAGGTCCGTGCAATCATGTAACCAAGCAAAACAATACGGTCCTTACAGGACCGTCACCAAAACAATACGGCCAAAGGTGGGCCGTCACTCCTTAGGAAGATGGGCAAACAGATGGTTCCGAGTAATCCGTCCAAGATAGAAACGGCTAGGGATAGCCCGTTCAAACGGGGGGACCTGAGAAACAGAGCGGTTTGAGGGAGGCCGCTCATATATAGAGCGGTTCGTGAGTAACCGTTCTTCAAATCAATAATTGGACTTTGAGCATTTTATTTATATGAGACAAATGTGAAACTAAATGACTAATGTAAGTGAGATGGGCGAATGCAGGGGAAGCGTAGGACCCGTACCTCCTGGCTGCAGGTTCGGGCAGTGTACCTCGCACTGCCGGACTTCCAGAGGGAGCGGTTGACTGCCAAGGGGTTCGCCCCCTTCCTGAGTATCGAGGTGTGTCGCTTTGACGCAGCTCTGCTCTATGCCCTGCACGACCGCTGGGATCCAGTGAGTCGGACGTTCTTATTCCCGTGGGGGCACATGGTCCCTACATTGGAGGACGTGGCCAGGCTTACTGGCCTACGCGTGCACGGGTCGCTGGTCAGCGGGACTACTTTTCCTGACTACCGGGGGATGGCTCGGGAGCTGCTCGGCCTACAGCTGCGGCGCCCCGAGAGGCAGTCGACCCTCCTTCCCCGGGCTGCTCTCCAGGACAGCCTGGGTCTTCGACGAGCTGGCGTTGCAGTGGGCGAGCGACCAGAGGAGCACTTGGAGAGGCTCGTGGGGCTGGCGAGACCGAGGGTCGCAGCGGTGCCGGGACCTGAGGCAGACAGAGTACTATGATGGTTTCTGATGCTGATGTTCGGGCGGCTTCTCTTCTCCACTCGGGCGGACGTGATGAGCTGTCGCTTCCTCCCTTTCCTCCAGGAGCCCGAGCATGTAGGTGACTATGCTTGGGGAGCGGTGGTCCTCGCCTTCCTCTTCGACACCCTTAGTTCGACTGTGCGTCGGATGATGCTTGGGGGCTTCTCCCCCTTACTCCAGGTGCGACTCTCTTCTCTAGTCTTAATTATGCAATTCTATATGCTTACTAAATGCTGACACTACTTGTGGTATAGGTGTGGGCCTACGTGCGCCTACGTGGGTTGGGGAGAGGCGAGGAGACCCGCCCTGGGCTCCTACCGATCGCGCGGAGGTGGACAGCACCCCGGGAAATGATGGCCTTGAGGAGGCAAGTCCGGGAGCTGCAGGACGACCTGGACACTCTACCGTACGCCTCGATACGCTTCTAGACTCAGACTCTTTAAATGCATGCTATTCTTCCATGATTATAATGATGCTGATGTAGTTTCCTATTCCTTGCAGGTACGGTGGACTCCTTACGCAGAGGAGAGCCCGGAGGGCCAGCCGTGGGTGACCGAGGCCTTGGCCTTCTCTGGCCGGGACGTGTGGCTTCACTGCATGAATGTGGTGGAGCCACTGTACTTTAGGTTGGTGATGAGGACCATCGGGGTCCCCCAGCCGGCTGTTGAGTTCCCTGCGCCTGAGAAGGCGGGGGAACGGGTGTCGAGGACGACCCGGGGACTCCGCGAGGCGTATGACTGGTCAGCGAGGAACGCCGAGCAGGTTGCCGATTGGGCTGCACGAGGGCGAGTGGTGACCGCCCGGGTAGAGAGCGACAGCGCGTACTACACTGCGTACGCACGGCACTACCGGGACCAGGTGTTCCGAGGCGCCCACCGACCGGTACGACTTCTAAACTTAAACCTTGTCTATCATGCTTATGATTCTTATATGATGCACTAACAAAGACTTTTACATGTAGGTTGACCCTGCAGGACGGGTGGCAGAGTTGCAGGGACTCTTGCACTCCACCATCCGGGAGAGAGACGAGGCCCGACAGGCCCTGGCCCTACTGGTGAGTTTCCTAAACCTTAGACTTTTTAAATTATGCAGTTCTATATGATTATGCTTATGCCTATAACTGACCTGGAGTATTTGGATGCAGCGCGCCGAGGGTGTTCAGAGGGTGGGACCAGACGCTCCTTCTTCCTCCTCCGTCCAGACCCCAACAGACCGAGCTGATCGGGATGCGGACTTTACTCGGATGGTAGAGCGGGCCAAAGCGGCCGAGGTGGCACTCGTGGAGAGGGTACACAAATCTCTATACTTCCTCCTGCTTATTTATGCTTATGAAATGTATGAAATGTGACCAACTGATAGTGATATGTGGATGCAGACGTCCGAGCTGACCCGTCTCCAGGCGGAGCTGGAGCGGGGCCGGGTGGCGGCTCTGGAGGAGGTAGCCCGGGTGCGAGAAGAGGCTGCGCGGAGCCGACCGGCAGACGCAGTGGAGACGACACTCCTCCGGGCCGAGCTAGAGCGACTACGAGCCGGTGCTACCAAGGCGGACCGTTACCGAGTAGAGGCAGAGCATTACAGGAGTGAGGTAGAGCAGGCCCATCTACAGGTTGCCCGGTTGGAGGGCAAGGTGGAGGGTCTGAAGGAGGCGTGTCGGGAGTGCAGCAGGGTGACTGCGAGTGGCAGCCACGGCACCCACGGCTCCGTGAGGAGTTACTTTACTGGTTCCTCCGGCCATCGGAGGAACGAGGAGGAGGAGCGGTGCCGGCGACGGCATGATGAGGTGACCTCAGCGATGCCTCCCCCAAAGAGGCATGAGGGCGGTGGAGACAGCGACGGGGGCCAGGGAGAGGGAGCTGCTTGACTGGTTGTACTGGGCCCGTCTTTGTACTTGATGTGACATGATTAGTGATATGCATGCCTTTGTTTTTCGTTTGTTTTGTGGATGAATGTATGTATGAGTGGGCAAAATGAGTTTGAGGAGCGCGCTTAGCCTGAGAGAGATGAGCGACGCACACGCCGACCTGAGTGAGATGAGAGACGCACATGCCGACTTGAGTGAGATGAGAGACGCACACGCCGACTTGAGTGAGATGAGAGACGCACACGCCGACTTGAGTGAGATGAGAGACGCACACGCTGACTTGAGTGAGATGAGAGCGCACACGCCGACTTGAGTGAGATGAGAGACGCACACGCCGACTTGAGTGAGATGAGAGACGCACACGCCGACTTGAGTGAGATGAGAGACGCTAAATGATTGAGACATGAGTGCAGCAGGTTAATTGGGGGGCAGAGCATATGGACGGTTCTCCCATAGCCATTCGTAGATAAGAACGGTTCTCTAAGGGCCGCTTAATTTTGTTGGAACGGTTCCATGAAAACCGTAGGAATTCTGGAACGGCGGACTTCGGACCGCACAAGTCACCGGGCTCGAGCTTTCTCGGAGAGAAGAACGGTTGATGATGGGCCGTACATGGTATGGACGGTCTATCGTAAGACCGTCCAATCCAACATCCTATTTGCCCGAAAGGGGATTCCCTGGAGAGTCCCCAGCCCGAGGGGAAGGCGCTTTGTACTTATCAGAACCCTATCTAAACCCGTCCTAGACTCATCTAGGCCTAATCCCAAGATGTTTAGGCTCCCTAATGAACCCTATAGATAGTAGGGAGGCCTGAACCCTCAGCTCACTCATCCTCCCTTTCCTGAAGCCAAAAACCTTTGATTCTCGTCATCTCAACATGAAGAGGGCTTATGATGGAAGTCCTGCAGAGGGCGCATTATTTGAAGGACCGCGGCCGGCTAGAAAGGAGCGGGAAGTGATTCAACGGCTAAGCTTGATTCCTCGACATCTCAGCGCCACCCCTATGAGAGAGGTAAGTTTGATCAGAATATGCTTAGAATCCATCTTTCAATTTCCTCTTATATCTCTTTACACCCCTTGTTTTCTCCTTCTTTTCAGCTTCTTCCCGGCCCGAGACGCTTTTCTAGTTTAAAGTGGGTGGCTCCCATGGTCCGTGCATTGCCCCTCGGGGTGACTCATCTTCTCAAATCCTGGCACCTACACTCCCTCTTAGTACTAGGTCAGAATTACCCCAAACTTTCTTTAGACTGGCATAGTATCTCTGCTCTGATGGAGATTTGGCATCCTCAGACTCACACTTTTCTCTTCCCATCTTTCGAGGCCACTATCTTGCTAGAGGAGGTAGAGACATACTTCGGGCTCCCTAGGTCCAAGGTGGGGGAGGAAGACTTGATATGCCATATCGTTGCCCCTATAGACCCAAAACTCATCCTAGGGGGGTTCATACCTGATAGCGGGGATGTTCGTACCTTTGTCGGCCCTCGCCACATCCACCTCCTTCCTCTGAGCCAGTGGGTAGTGGAGCATTGCCAGAAAAAGTGCGGGTGGGTTGAAGCCATAGCCAAAGCTGCGTCCATCTGCCTATGCGGGGCCATCCTTTTCCCTTCAGTCGACCATGTCCTAGAGACTCCTTTACTCAGCACCATCAACGGCCTTTGGCAGGGGTTTTCCATCTCTCAGGCTGTCTTAGCTTACCTGTACGAGGGTCTTACTTCAGCAGCCTTAGGAGGTCCTCTCTTTGGTTCAATGATCCTATTGGAGTGCTGGATGGGAGTTAGGATGAAGTTTATCCTGAGGGAGGACATCACCTCAGTCAGTAGGATTTTTGGGAGCCATCCCCTTTACTTTATAGGGGGCGCCTTCAGGTTTTCTCCACAGGTTGAGTGCAGGACGGCTGAGCTGAAGTCCAGGGATGAGTGGCGCCCGTACATCAACAGGCTGCCCCTGGATAGGTTCGTGATGCGCCCAGACTTCCTCCATGATACCACCATCAGGCTACCGAGGAGAGCTGGCTTGGACTTGAGGCTCGTGAGCGACACTACCTTAGCGATGTACAGCCCACACAGATGCTACCTGCAGATTGGACTACCCCGGACGGTGCTACCTATGCTACCCCACCTTCCCATGCTACAGGCACGGAGGATCGGGACAGAGGAGGACGAGCAGGCGGTCAGGAGTGCGCTGATTATGTGGGAGGTGAGTAGGGTGCGTACCCTACCAGCAGAGGTCGAGGAGGCTCCCGAGACTAGACAGGCTTATCTTAGGGAGTTGAGAGAGATACGTCCTCGCGGGGATGCCCAGCGGCGGACTGAGTGATTTTCCTTTTGTTATTATGATGATGTGGGATAGGATTTTATATCTGGACAGCTTGATATATGACATGAATAAGATTGAATGAGATTGAGTTTGAGCTTTGCCATTCGATTATGATGTGATGTGACGACATAGGTCAACGCGAGGATTGAATATTCATGTGGTCTCGAGCCAACTGCCCTTCCAACCTGCCCCTGCACACATGCAAACATGGAACATATTAAATCTATTTTAGGCTCAGCCCCCTTGCCTACAGTACGTCAGGAGATGACCTTTTCTTGACTTTTGGTCAAGGGGGTGAGCCTTATTAAATAGGCAAATATCAAAGTGCGAGAAATGCAGATGAATGCAAGAGGGAAACATGTAAGTTTTTTGGTTTCTTTTTTGGAATATTTGATTTTTGTTGGATTTTGAAATATTTGATTTTTTTGGGTTTTGAAATATTTGATTTTTTTTGGGTTTTGAAATATTTGATTTTTTTTGGGTTTTGAAATATTTGATTTTTTTTGGTATGAAATATTCGATTTTTTTTTGGGTTTGAAATATTCGATTTTTTTTTTGGGTTTTGAAGTATTCGATTTTTTTGGGTTTTGAAATATTCGATTTTTTTTGGGTTTTGAAACCAGCTCGGGTCTCAATAACAGGGACCTTCTCGTCTTGCTACGGAATTCCAAGGCTCAGCGCGTGCAGGAAGGGGGACCGCCCGTGATCGGAGTCAACTTTGCTCGACGGTGCCTCTGCTGAGGCCATACCCGGGGTGGGATTCATTCCTTGGGAAAGTAAAAAAGATTGAGTAGAGAAGTCGACGATAGGTGTAGAGGTTTTTAGGGCTTGAGTTCTTTTCCAGGACACCCCCCCTTTTTTAAGGAATCTGGTCTGTTGCGCCGGGGCTCTGTATCCGTTATCGAACCTTCACCCGCTCTAGGCACGCATGCGACCGGGCTCATAACGTCCCGCGGGGAAACTGTACTGCCACTCTTGCCATGCCTAGTTGCATCCTTTGGGCTTCGGAGAGCTTCGAGCTTTGTGCTTTCGGCTTTATCTTTTGATTTTGCCCCTGTTCTTTTCTCCTTTTTTTTCTTTTTCTTTTTTTTGCTTTCCTTTTCTTTCTCTTCTTTTTTCCTTTTGCGGAGTGAGGTCTTAACGGATTGCCCCTATTTGAGACCCTTTTTAACGGGGAATCTGGGTCAGTTCTCGCCCCCTTATTCACCACTTGCCCCTATCTTCAACCGAGAGAGAGGAAATACAAGGATTTCCACCTTCCCCGAGCATGGCCAAAGGAGAAACGGTGTCGGGTAGCATGAGAGAATACCGCACCACGGGGTCGTGTAGTGTGTGAGATGCTGGACCTGGGTCCTCCTTTCGCAATTTGGTGGGGTATGCCCTGCCATCGAGCCGTTCACTAGTTTTTATTTTTATGGATGAAAACGCTTTAAATACAGCCCATTCTACGGGTTGGCAATTCCTCCCCCTCCGAGTTAATTAGACGATACGCATTGCTTGGATAAGCTTCTTTGATTACGAAGGGCCCTTCCCAGTTGGGTTGCAGCTTAGACCTGGGGCCCGCTGACCTGATGAATTTGCGTTTCAAAACCATATTACCCACTTGAAATTTCCTCTCAATGACCTTCTTTTGAAAATATCGCGAGACCCGCTTTTGATATACTGAAACATGATTGGTCGCATTCAACCTCTTCTCGTCTAAGAGTTCCAGTTGGACTAGCAACGCCTCTCGATGTTCGTCGAGATTAAGTTCCTTATCCAGCTGCACCCTTAGGGAAGGGATTAGAATTTCATACGGGAGCACCGCTTCCATTCCATAGGTGAGGGCAAAGGGAGTCTGCCCTGTGGGAGTGCGGACGGAGGTGCGGTAGGCCCATAGAGCTTCTATCAATTTGTCGGCCCAATCAGCAAATTTATGTGATTCGCATGTTTTCTTGATAATTTTGAGAAGAGTCTTATTCGTGGCCTCAGCCTGGCCATTACCTTGGGGGTAGTATGGTGATGAATGATGCAAAGCTATATTGAATTTCTTACAGAGGTCTTGGAGTTCTTGTGAGATGAATTGAGGCCCGTTGTCGGTGACGATTCTGCTCGGCACCCCGAATCGCGAGATGATGTTCTTCATGATGAAGCGGCATACTGTGGTGGCTTTGATTTCTGCATAAGCTTCAACTTCGGCCCACTTAGTGAAGTATTCTGTAGCTGTCAGAATGAAGGATTTCTGTTTAACAGTAGAGTTCGGATCACCGAGGGGTCCGATGATGTCAAAGGCCCACATAGAAAATGGCCAGGGAGCCGTAACAGGATGAAGAGAAGAGGTCGGGGCGTGGATTTTATCGGCATGGATTTGGCACTGAAGACACCTACGGACATAGGTAGAGCAATCTTCTTCTAGGGTTGGCCAGTAATAGCCCTGCCTAAGAATCTTCTTTGCTAAGGCCTGTCCGTTCACATGCCCTCCACACTCGCTGGAGTGGGCTGCTTCCACGACTTTCCAAGCTTCTTCGTCATCTAGGCACCTCATTAGAACTCCATTCAGGGCCCGCCTGTATAATTCACCGGCGATGATCGTGTATCTGGCGGCGACTCTTCTAATGGCTCTTCGCTGCTCAGCATTGGCTGTTTCCGGAAATGTACCATCCTTGCAATATTGCTCGATCTCATAAAACCACGGCAATTCTTCCTCTTCAATGATCTCCTCGAGCTCAGTCAATGAAACCTCTTTTATTTCCTCCCTTTCTATTTTCTTCTCTACGGAGATCCTAAGATTGTTGAACCAGGGATCCTGCAGGGAAGGAACGTCTAGCCTTTGGACCACAATGGTCTCAGTGGCGCGACTTAGGGGGAGTGATAGGGAAGAGGCGAGCGACGCAAGGGCGTCGGCCAAGATATTCTGAGAGCGAGGAGTGTGAATGTAGACGAGTTTCCTGAATTACCTGGCCAAGAGCGTGACCAGATCCTGGTAGGGTTTGAGCTTAGGATCACGGGTGCGGTAGGTTGACAAAACTTGACGCAGAACCAGCTGGGAGTCTCCTATGATGTTTAGGTATCGCGCGCCCAAGATGTAGGCGTGCTTCAGACCGGCAAGGAGAGCCCCATACTCGGCTATATTATTGGTGGCGGAGAATGAGAGTTGATAGGCCACGGGGATGGTTACCCCTTCTGGAGTAAGGAGAACGGCGGCGACTCCGCTGCCCTGGGAATTAAGGGCACCATCGAAGTGAAGGGACCAGAAAGGAAGATGAGTGATCACCGCCAGGTGCTCATCGGGGAATTCATCCTGGATGGAATCAGTGTGAGGGATAGGAGAATGAGCCAGGTGCTTGGCAATAGCATATCCCTTGATTGCTTTCTGCACGATGAAGGTGATGTCGAACTGGGAAAGAAAGCTTTGCCAGCGAGCTAGCCGATTAGAAAGGACCGGCTTTTCCAACAGATAACGAATGGGGTCCATTCTAGAGATGAGCCTAACCTCGTGGGCAAGAAAATAGTGTTTAAGCTTCTGCGCTACCCACACTAGTGCTGCACAGGTCTTCTCCATAGCAGTGTACTTGGATTCAGCAGGATTAAATAACCTTGAGAGATAGTACGCCGCCCTTTCTCTTCCTTCATCGTCTACCTGTGCCAAAACGGCTCCAAGGGAGTCCTCAATTACAGAAATGTACAGGATCAGGGGTTTCCCGGGGACGGGTGGTTATAGAATCGGGGGATTAGAGAGGTACACCTTGAGTTCCTCATAGGCCTTTTGACATTGTTCATTCCATTCAAATTTCACGCCTGCCTTTAACAATTCATAAAACGGGCGGCATCTTTGCGAATGCTGAGATATGAATCTCCTGATAAATTGCAAACGCCCGATCAAACCTCGAAGCTCAGTGACGTTCTTCGGCGGTGGCATTTCCATGACGGCCTTTGCCTTGTTTGGATCGATCTGAATCCCCCGTTTACTAACTATAAACCCGAGCAATTTTCCTGATGTAACTCCGAACACACATTTCTTTGGATTCATCTTTAACTTGTATTCCCTAGCCCTTTGCAATACCTTGGCTAGAATGGCGGGGTGCTCTTCTTGTGACCTCGATTTGACTAAAATATCATCCACATAAGCCTCTAAATAAACGTGCATCATATCGTGGAAGATAGCCATCATCGCTCTTTGGTAGGTGGCACCTGCATTTTTCAACCCAAATGGCATAACGACGTAGCAATATGTGCCCCAAGGGGTGGTGAACGAGGTCTTTTCTTGATCCTCCGGAGCCAAAAGGATTTGGTTATACCCCGAGTAGCCGTCCATGAAGGAGAGGGCTTTGTACCCAGCTGTATTATCGACCAAGACGTCGATGTGAGGAAGTGGAAAATCATCTTTCGGACATGCCTTGTTTAAGTCCCTGAAGTCAATACAGATCCGAATTTTACCATCCTTCTTCATCACCGGGACTATGCGGGTATAGCACCACTCTAATGAACCTGGCCTTATGCAATTTATCGACTTCTTCCTTAATCCTCAAGGCCATCTACGGGTGAAATCTCCTTGCCTTCTGTTTAACGGGCGTTGCCCCTGGTTTGAGAATCAGCTTGTGTTCGACCAATGCGGGGTCAAGGCCTGGCATGTCTTCGTAGGACCAGGTGAAAGAATCGCTGTACTCCCTCAGGACTTTGACAAGTTCCTTTTCGACTGGAGGAGGGAGATTGGCGGAAATAAGTATGGGCCTGGGGTCCTCTACTGTTCCGAGGTTAATTTCTTTAGTGGATTCATCCACTGCCACGGAAGGCTCGTCGAACTTCTTCAAGCCTTGGGCATATAGGTCGGCAGTGTCATCCATTTCATCTTCCTCATCATCAGCTGGGTCTTTCTCATTCACAATTTCATATACTCCTAGTCCATCCTTACTCCATACCTCATCAATTCCCTCATCATCTTCCAGGATAATTGCGGTCTCCACAAATTCTAGACACTTCAACAGAGCATGACATCTCCCAGCCAAATCTTGTAGAAACCTATCGGGGATGGTTTTGGGAGGGCGCATTACGGCAGGTGCCGCAGACGTGGATGGGCTGACAAAACTCGAACTAGACTCTACCCTGACTGACTCGACCATCCTAGAGGACTCTGTACACTGTACATCTAATCTAGGGGAGAAGAAATCTACCGGAAAAGAAACAGGGGTCTCGCGCCCCTGGGGATCTGGGCAGAACATAGCGTAATCTTCCATGGAGACCTCCGTTTTGAAATTGGCGTTTTTTTTTGGAGGCCGGAGGTGATCACACAACAGGAGGAAGAAGGCGGAGGAGGAGGAAGCTGCATGGGGAACAATTTTGGGAAGATGCAGTCAAAGAAAGGGTCAGAAGACTTAAACCACATTTCATGGAGCTGAGCTCCTGGAGGAGGAGGAGTGAATAGGGTTGATAGATCAATGGGCGGGCAGCGCCCGCAAGCACATGGAACGAATAGAATTTCAGGTTTCTCTGCAAAGTACGGGTCGACCAGGAGTGGAGGGGAACGGAGAATAGAATCCAACCGTTGAAACCAGGAAGCGAGACGGGATGGGGACATAGAATAAGTAGTGGCGGAGCTCCCCGTCTTCCGGGGCCCCTGGCGGGCCAATGGCATCGGAGGGCGCCTTACCAGTTGCGTCTCCTTCTTCTTTGGGTCACCCTCTTTTTCACAAAACATCCTTGTAAGGCAATTAGGAAAGTCTTCCAAGTCACCGGCTAGCTCTTGCGGTGGTGGTGGCGGATCGGCAACAGCACAAGCTTCATCTATCTTTTCTTCAAGGCTGGATGGCGAGGTCTTCAAGGTGCCGGGCTGCAACGGACCCTTCACAAAATGTTGCCGGTAATCATGGTAGCCAGAGTCCCCAAGCATTGACATGGGGGATTCATGGTAGCCGAGGCCCCGGCGGCCCATCTTCCTTCCCTTGGGAACGGGGTTGGTTCTGCCCTGCAGTTGTGCGCCGAGTCCTCGGCCTGGCTGATAGCCCAATTTTAGAATTAGGTGTCACCCTTTGGAGTCTCTCATCTTGGGCTTAACCTTCACATTGATTGGTGCAGTGGTGGCCTTGCGCGACGCATATGCCCACGAATAGTTTAAGTCCATGACAGATAGAACAGGTCTGTTACTCGGCCACAGTGTGGGCAGAATCTTGGCTGCTATGGCGTCAACGTTTTGAACTGTGGAAACACTTTTCACTTTGACCACTCGCCCTTGGAATGGGAACTTCAGACACTGGTGGGCGGTCGAGGGGACGGCGTTCAAACTATTCAACCATGGACGACCCAGAATGGCTTTGAACATTGGGTCTATGTCCAACACATAAAATTCTACATCCATCACTAATGGCCCTAGCTCGGCCTGCACAGTTACCACCCCGTGACAAGCACGTCTGGAGTTATCATATGCGGCTATCGTGGTTGGCGTCGGCTTGAGCATGTCCTCTGATATATTACAAGCACGAAGGGTACTCAATGGGCAGACATTTATCGATGCCCCTGTGTCCACAAGGGCGGATTCCACGGCCGTTTTGTTTAGAGAGATGGTAATACATAACGGCATCTGCCGTGCTTCAGGAGGAGCTAGCTCTGACTCAGCAAATGCAATAGAGGGCCCCTTTGTGATCGTGGCCAAGACCGTGGGCAGGCTATCCACTGCCACATCTTCGCTCACCATAACTTTCTGTAGGAAGATCTTCAGGGCGTCTTGGTGGAGCGGTGACCTCTTGATTAGTTCTAACACTGAGATTTTAGCCGGCAGCCGGTCTAAGTGCTGTAATAAATCATATCTTGTGCCCGGCACTGGGTCTATCTCTTCTGGTTCAACTGTAGGGGAGGAAACTGTAGGGTTTAGTGCAGATGCACCTGGGGAAGGAAAAATTCTATGGAAAGGACGCCCGCTCCGAAGGGCGCATTGTGAAGCTTGCGCGGTCTGGACTGGACCCCCGCTTGGCCTGGTGGGGCAGGTGAATGGCGTGGAGATGGGGGTGAGTATGACTGAAGCGGGTTTAATGGGCCCTGGTGGAGGGGAAATGGGTGAAGGGTTAAGCTTAGGGGAAATGATGGGAGGCATGGCGGGTGGTGGTGAAAGGACGGACGGAGTAGAGGGGAAGGTAGCGGGCCTAAGAGGCGACACGGAGGAAATGGCGGGCGGTGTAGCGGCGGATCTAAGGATGGAGGGGATGGCAGGTGAGGGAGAGTAGTGGTGGTGTAAGGCCAAGAGATGGGCGGGGGTCTCATCATCGAACGTCCACCCAGCGTTGGGGGCTGGGCGCTGGACCAAATTCACTTGTGCTGGGGCCGGTGCTGGCGGTTGCTGTTGTTGCGGAGGAGCGGGCTGATGCATTGGCATGGGATTTTGATGGATCCCAAGGTCTTGCTGCTGCGGTTGAGGTTGCGGTTGCTGCTGGGGCAGTTGCTGCTGTTGCGGCTGGGGCGCCGCCTGTTGCGGCCTGGCCTGTCTCTACCTCTGCTTGATATCCTCAATCAGCTGGCGCATCTGGGACCAATCAATCCTCTGGCCCTCATGCAAATCATACACCAGGTCTCTGAACTGATAGCATCGCTCTATCGTGTGCCCGGGTTGCCGATGGAATATACAATATCGAGACTGGTCGGCGGTTGGATTCCAGTTCGGGCGTTCAGGAGGCAACTGGAGGTCACAGGTATACATTAGAGCAGAGAAAATATCTGGCAAGGTCTCCGGAAGAGGGGGGTAATGAGCCCTTTTTGGAGCTGGTCGAGCAGAGCCATAGGTGGGGGGTGGAGGAACACTATTGTACTGCGGGGGCCGCTGAGGCTGTTGAGGTGGCGGAGGTGCCTGTTGAGGGTGTTGCGGGACTTGGAAGGCAGGCTGGGGAACTGGCGGAGCGGCGAACTGGGGGTTACGCTGAGGCGGTGGGAAGCGGGGTGGAGCGGCTTGTTGGGGGAACTGAACGGCCTGGACTTGCTCGTTAATTTGTACTCCCTCCGTGACGGGGCCTTGGGTTTTCTTGGTGGCTTTGGGTTTTTGGGCCTCGAATAAAGAATGGATGGGGGAGTCTTTAAATTGGGTCTGAATAAACCTAGCTCTGCTGTATAGTTGGTGCATGTTTGAAATGTCATTCATTGCCAGAATGTTTCTAAAAGTTGGCGTAGCATTGGAAATCAACAACTTCACTTTTCCTCTTCCGGAATCTGCCCGGGCACCCGTGAGGCCATCTGTCTCCAGTGGTCCGCATAGGTTGCGAAGTCTTCCTCCGGCTTCATCCTCTCCGCCACCAGGTCAGTGAAAGAGTACTCGGGTCCGACCCAATCCTGAAACCTCTGTATAAACCTCTCCTTGACGGTCTTGAAATTCTCAGCCTCCTCCATAGGCAAGGTGTAGAACCATTCCAACGCGACCCCCTCCAGAGACCGACGGAATAAATAGGCCATCAAACGATCATCCTGCTGGAACTACACAGACTCGTACAAGAACTCCCGGACATGGATGAATGGGTTGCCGTTCCCATCGTATTTGCAGTACACGGGGAGCTCCGACTGGGAAGGAAGACGTAGGTCCCTGAAGTTAGGGATAGGGACATCGGCTAGAGATTGCGGGCCGACCCGCTTGTGGAGGAGATCAATTTGTTGCTGCATAGCAGCCCACTTGTCAAGAATTTCCCGTTCCCGGGAAGGAGGGGGAGAAGCAAGAGGAGCGGCACCTGGATAGGCGACCGAAGGAGGCGGCCCGTAAGAGGGATAATAGGCTGAGGAAGGGCCCATATCCGTATGAGCCACCTGGGCCGCCCCTGACTGTGACCTAGCGAACTCCGCCGGGGCCATGAGGGCCTGAGGCGATGGAGAAATTGTAGGGTACGACTCAAGATAAGGAACAGAGGGGATCGGGGATTTCCCTTTATCAAGTTGCTGATGGACCGATGTGGACGCCTGGCCCATTTCTATATTGGGATAGCGAAGGTTCTGAGGGCGGACCGGAGTAAGGTCAATGGGAGCCACAGAGGTGGTCCCGACCACAGGAGATGAAGTGGCGACACTGGCCGTGGCATGAGCCGGAACTGAGGCCGGGGCATCGCCCCCTTGCAAAGCCTGTCTGATGAGATGGAGTTGGGTGGGGTCCAACTGGGCCATCATATTGAGGATCATGCTGGCTGAATTTTGACTGGGCGGGTTTGAAAAAGAGGGTTGGGGACCCTCGCCCAGAGAGGTCGGGAGTGAAGGGGCCGTCCCCTCTCCCCCTTGCAAGTGGGTGACCCTAGGTGGGTCCTCAAGGAGACCACGAGGAAGGGAATCCTCGTGGGCCTGAGAGAAGTCATACGACGACATGGAAGAAGAAGAATCGAACAAGGGGTTGGAATAGGAATGGAAATAAGAGTCCACCCTAGGAGATGATCGTGGGGGCAGAAGGCAGCCCCACATACACCAAGACACTTACTACTAGAACCAGCAACACTAAATCAATCAAATCTACCAATCAAATAATAAGCATACAATGGAGCGAGATGAGAGCAGAATCACTCAGTAATGCAATCAAGTTCTTAAAATGATGCTCGTCAGTTCCTCATATCTTTGGGTTTGAACCTTAGTGGATTAATGAAAATATCAATTCTCTCGACAACTAGGTGCCTGATTGGGATGAGAAACGAGGAACTGTGTGACCCTATCGGGACCTCTCACTCGCGGATGCAACCCTAGACTTGGGTGGATACGGTACAACCTGCCCGGCATCCGTGTGGGAATCCACGGCTCACGGGGGCTTACGGAGGTCCTCAGCAAGGTCCCTAGTCGGCTCTAAGGAATATGGAGACGAGAGGAAACCCTACCTCGGTAGGAATGCAACTAATATGGGAAGATGTCGATGCTCCTATGCGCACCGGAGTGCATGCACAAACTAGCCTAGCAGCTATCAATCAATGAGCGAGTATACACATGAGTAGTAAAAACATGGTGATGCAATGATAATAAGATAGCAGGGGGGAGCCAATGAACAGCACCACGAGCAATATATATATCAGCCGAAAAAAAACTAAGCAAGATGAAATAAATGCACTGCGACAGGAGATGTGCGGTCCTCCTCTGACCGCTCTAAGTACACAGGCGGTTAATATCCAACCGTAGTTGATGGGAGGAAAGCAAGGGAAATACCAGACAGACGGCCGATAGTCAACCGCTCACGTACTTGAACCGCCGCCTCACAGCCGTGTATCTGCCACCCAAAAAGTACAGCGTATCAGGACGGCTGTCTGAAAGCCGCTCAAACGGATGGACGGCGTCCAGAGAGCCGTCTGCAACAGGAAAGGCCGAGGTAGATAAACCTGATGGCAGAGTGTATGAGCGGTGGAGTATCAACCGTGCGTATGGGTAGGCGGCCCTGGACAAACCGCGTGTGCGCCAGAGGACAGGAACCGCATCCAACCTGTAAATCACTCCAAGAAGGAAACCTTGACAACGACTAAGAAGGGTGAGCAACTCAAAAGCACGATGGGCATTAGGCGTCCCACCGTGATCGCCACAAAAGGGGTGTAGATATATATTTCTCTCCCCTCTCTCCCTTTCACTACAGGTCAAAGTGCGTCAAGTGCATGAGACAAGTGAGAGAAAGAAAAGAAGATAGGGGATGAAGCAAAGTACCGTGATCGCCACCAAGATGCCGTACGCGATAGGCACGCCGTACCTTGGAAAATGGGGAGACACTCGCCTTAGTGCAGCGTTAAGGAATGAACGGCTCCCTTAGGACCGCCTTATGTTGAGCGGTCTTACGATAGACCGCCCCAGGACGCTGCGAGGGACGCGGGAGGAACTGCTGCAGTGAGATGGACGGCGCTAGAGGGACCGCGTTCCAGGGAAGAACGGTCGTTGATGCACCGCGCGTACCGTTGAACGGCCGGAGGATAGCCGCTCAGTACCTTCACTCAGCAAGTTGAGAAGGGCTCGACCTCCACCCTCTCCGGCCGGCCAGAGGGGATGGGCCTCGTGCTGATTAAGTGCTGACCTGCGAAACAATGTAGAAACACAGAAGGGACACCCAGATTAGACCTAAATAATGTAGTATGCATTCAAACGAAAAGAATTAAGCATAAACAAATGAAGAGGGGAATACCTGGGGGGTTTTAAACCCCTAGGGTGACAAAAAACGGGATGGTTGTGTGCATGATAATGAGAAGGAGGGGGTACGCGAGTGAGAAACAATGCATGCATTGAAGGAAAACGGCAAAAGCTACGGAACGAAAGACTACGAAGATTGGGCTACTCCCTTGACCGGAGGCTCGTGCGGACGTAGAGAGCCTCCCTCCTTGGTGCTAGGTCGCTCAAAAATGTGGCAGGGCTTCGCCGTTGACCAAAATCTTCCCCCCCTTTCGACGTCTGGCCATAGGGTCTATTTATAGAGCCTGGAAGGCCAGCCTCGAAATTGGGGTTTTTAGATATTTTTAGGTCGAACTCACAAAAGATAATTCGTAGATAATATCATAATCTTCCATCCACATGAAACGGCATCGAAAATGGTTCATTATCCGCAGAGAAATCGTCAAAATAAGTTGAGGATAAAACCATGAGATAAATGGGATAAAATCGGTTGAAAATCAGCAGCCGACGGCTTGAACGGTCTTACGTTAGACCGCACAAGGGATGGGCGGTCTTATTCGGACCGTCCATCCTGTCGGTGGAAACTCGAATAATCAGAAAATTATCCCAACTATCTCTCGAACTGGCCGAAATGTTCGCCGTTGGACTCTGAACATATGAACAGTTGTATTGAGACCATTTTAGTTTAGGGCGGCACAAACACGACCGTTTAACTCTGTCGGTGATAATTCGAATCGTTTGGATAATTCTCTGAGAAAGTGGGCGCGCGTAGGACTCTGAGATATAGGCGGTTGTAATAGGCCCGTCCATCAGTTTGAACGGTCCTAATAACACCGCACAAAAAGCCTGTCGGTGAATATTCAGAAAATCCTCAGAAATTAGCCAAAATACATGAACGGCCCATCTTCAACCGCCCACCTTCTGAACGGCTGATGTGAAGCCATTCATGCCTTTAGGCACCTGATTCTTGTAAAATACGTTCAATTGACCAAAGCCAAGGCCCATTAAGCCCCGAATCACCACGAATTGCACCAAGGAGGGAGACGACCCATAAAACGAGCCCGAGTCATGCCACAAAATGGCCCAGTGAATGATGAACAACTCGAGGCATCAACTAATGGGAGTAAGAGAAACGGTCTCGAATTATCGGTATAAAATGGGTGTCAACAAGTACGATAGGCCCAGAGTGCTTCGTACATCCTTTCTTCCCAATCTCTTTTATTAGACTTGACAATCTTCGCCAGCAATGTGCATAGTGTCTTGTTGAAGGTTTCTGCAAGTCCATTGGCTTGAGGGTTGTAGGGGGATGACGTCCTTCAGTCAATCTTGTATTTGTCGGCCAGCCGATAAACCTTCTGGTTCCTAAGATGGCTGCCATTATCAGAGATGATTTGGCTGGGGATCCCGAACCGGAATATTACGTTCTGCCGGAAGAATATTGCAACTAGTTCCCCCGTTACATCTCTTAGTGCTACCGCCTCTGCCCATCTGGAAAAGTAATCTGTAGCTGCTAAGATATATTTGCACCCTGAGGAAGATGCTGGTAGCGGTCCTACCACGTCCGTGCCCCACTGAGCAAACGGCCAGCTTGGAAGGGTCGGATGTAATGGCACTGGAGGTCTCCTTGCCACGTTAGCGTGTTCTTGACACTTCTGACAAGCTTTGGCAAACATGCAGCAATCATCAAGTATAGTGGGCCAATAGTAGCCCAATTTCTTTATCTCAATTTTCATCTTTGGGCCAGCCTGGTGTGCTCCAGCTGATCCCGCATGGACATCTTGCATCACCTGTCCCGCCTCTATTGAAGACAAGCAACGAAGTAGGACTTTCCTTCGGGCATCTGCCATTATTCGGAACAGGGTTCCGCTTCTCATCTCGTAAGAGTACTTGACCCTCAGGAGCTTCATTCTTTGTTCTTTTCCTTTTGGAAGTTGCTGGTGTTGGAACCACCGCAGGAGATGTTCTCGCCAATCGGGCTGCTGAACCTCTTCGACGACTGCCACCTCAATCTCTTGTTCGTCGGCCAAGACCTCCGTTACACTGGGGACCTGCCGATGGTTGATCACTATTATATTCAAGCTTGTGTCTGGAGGGACTGCCAATGAACTGGCCAGCTTAGCGAGGGCGTCTGCCTGAGCATTCCGGCCTCGGTTGATGTGCTTGATGCTGATGAAGTATAATCTTGACATCAGGCGAGTTGCCAGTTGGTGATAGGGGAGAAGCTCTTGCTTTCGCACGTCGAACTCTCCTTCCAGTTGTTTTATAACTAGCACGGAGTCTCCGAATGCTTCCAGCATCTGAATTCCCATGGATAGAGCAATTTGCAACCCGATTATCAGGGCTTCATATTCTGCTTCATTATTTGTGAAATGTTTATTTATGGAGCAGGATGTGTGCACCACTTCTCCTTCTGGGGATTTCAGGACTATGCCTGCTCCTGCCCTGACTCTGGCCGATACAGTGGCGGAGGTGTCAATTCTGGAAGCGCCATCAAAATATAGCTGCCACAAGGAGGGCTGCACCTGAATGGCTTGTTGCATCCCTACGGTTTTGATGATGTCTCACACTATAAATCAATCTTCTATCTCTAGATTAATTCATGTTTCACCATGTAAATGAGTGCAGTTCATATGGTTGTCAGATAATATGCTCTACTTGATTCTGTCTACACTATGTCTGCAGAGTCTGGACAGTGGTGGGTCGACCCCTCCTTGCTGATGAGTCGACCCCTCAGTACATTAATCATCTTAGTCAGTCCATTCATTGGCCTTTCTATTCAAGTCCATACAACAGGACTGTAGCCTGTTTATCTGAAAGTCTATACATCCGGAAAGGGGCCACGTATATGCATTCTCCCATTGAATTCATTCAAAGTCTATACATCGGTTTGATTGAGTAAGTCTGTACAGCATGTCTTGTTGTTCATAGCCTTTAAAGTCTGTACATTGGCTTCGCATTACGAGTCTGTACATCAGCTTCGCATTTACAAGTCTGTACATTGGCTTCATATCATAAAGTCTGTACATTGGCTTCATATCATAAAGTCTGTACATTGGCTTCGCATCTGCAAGTCTGTACATCGGCTTCAACTCTCCAAGTCTGTACATCGCCTTCAGACTTTCAAGTCTATACACTCCATGCTCATTCAAGTCTATACATCCACAGTGTAACTTCAAAGTCTGAATATTGTCTCACTCCGTCAAAGTCCATACATTCTCAGCTGAACCCCATGTCTATACAGTGGCCTCGAGCTTCTCAAGTCTACACACTGTCTTCGGCCTCAAAGTCTGTACACTCGCTGCACTGTAGATAGCCTTAGGTGAAGTCTGTACAGCCATTGTCCTCATATAGGAAGTCTGTACATCTTACTGCACTGTAGCTTTCATAAAACCAAGTCTATACATCGTGAAAATCTATACACTCCTCTTGGCCTTAGCATCTATTTTGAAGTCCATACATTGGTCTTCAGTTCAATAGGTAAAGTCTATACATCCTTCAGCTGGAACTGTGCAAGTCTGTACATCATTGCTTGCCAAAGTCTGTACATTGGCATATGTTCCTACGTTGCACTTCCAAGTCTGCACATTGGTTCTTTACCTACGTTCAGCTTTGAAAGTCTGCACACTGGTAGTTTTACCGACGTTGCCTTGCCCAAGTCTATACACTATGTTTGTTCAAGTCTGTACAGACTTAGCCTTGTTCTAGTCTGTACATCGACCAGCTATAATTGGCAAGTCTACACATCGTGATTTCATCATGTCTGTACAGCCTCTTCATTGAAAGTCCACTCATCACTCAAGTCTATACTATGCACACTTGCTTTCTTGCATAAAGTCCATACACTGCACTTGGCTTGTGTTCTTCACACCAAGTATGTACAGCCTGTGCTCGCAGCAGTCAAGTCTACACATTGCATGAAGTATATACATTACACGAGCTGAATGCTTTATAGGTCTATACACTCGGTGGCTTCATACACTTCACAGAAGTCCACACATTTCCCCTGATTGATAATGCATTCTTCAGTAAGTATATACACTGAGTTCGCATGAAGTCTCACAAGCCTATACACTCTCCCAGTGCACACACTTACTCACTTACTGTTTCTAAGTATATACATTGTGTTGCATTGCTTGAATTTCCTCAAGTCTATACACTGAGCTCGCATGAAGACTCAAAGTCTATACACTCACTCAGTGCTTACACTTGCTCAGTTGCTGCTTCTGAAGTATATACACTCGTGTTAAAAGCCTGAACTAACTAAGTATATACATTCCTTTTGTCTCTGTCTGCAGGTGATTCAGGCTGATGATTGGGCACGTGATCCGAGGTTGGCACCTGGCACGTGATCCAAGAAACCAGGAACATGACACGTGGATGGCAACCAGTCAGGATGCTGCCATGTGGTCGAAATTTAAATGATCTGGCAAAAAGTTCATGGGCGGGAACCTGAAAGCCACACGCCAATCGTCTGCTATATATATGGAGCATCTTCCTTCAGTAGAAGATTATCGTGAAAAGAAAAAGCAGAAGGCATTTGTGTGAGGTTACACTATCCAGAAAAGAGAAAGAGCAGAGAGTCCTATTTTATCCAGATCTGAGAGGAATATGTTTGAGAGAGAGAGAGCAGTGTCTGTGGTTTGAAGAATTGCTTCCTCGGAAGCTACATTTGTGTTGGTTTTTCAGAAATGACTGTTGTTCTTCGTTGGTCTTTGTTTCTCTTCTGTTTTTCTTTGTATTTGCTCATACTTCTGATTCTGAACTGTTTCCCTCCGGTGTTTGGAGGAAGGGAGTGTTACTCCGGTTTCCCTCTGGGCTGCAGAGGAAGAGAGATCGTAGATCTCTAGTTTTGCTAGTGACGGGTTGTCATTAGCAGGTTCCCTCCGGGTTGGAGGAAGGGATAGCTATCTCCCGTTCTGTTCTAGTTGATAGCTGGAACATGTTTCAAGCTCTGTGGGTAGCAGAGTTTGGTTGAGGGATTTGTTTCCCTTGGTTATTCAAGTTGTGTGGCAGCACATTGTTCGTAGACTGAGTCTGCAGGTTTCTAGCATTGGCTAGTGGAATCCTTACTCTAGTTGGAGTGAGGGGTGGATGTAGATTGTGGACTACAATCGAACCACCTTAAAATCTCTTGTCTCCTCTGTGGTTTGCTGCAATCGTTGATGCTCTTTATCTGCTTGGCAATGTGCTTGTGTATGGACGGCCTCTTCCAATCGCACCTTATTACTCTGTCTTAGTTTCTCACTGCATTAGCTACTTTGTTTAGCTATATTCAGTAGGGTGATTTTTTAAGTAGTGATTTTCCGCTGAAGTTTCAAAAATCGGGAGTGATCTATTCATCCCCCGCTTCTATATCACTCTTGTTGCGCTAACATTTGATATCAGAGCAGGTTTGCATCATGTGGACGAACGGTCAGGGAAATGCTAATGGTCCTAGAAGCTTCATGGCTGAAGGTCAATCCATTAGTCGCCCTCCATTTTTTGATGGTAATAAATATCTGTTTTGGAAGAACAGGATGGAAGTGTTTATCAGGGCTCAGAGCCATAAGCTGTGGAGAGTAATTACTGTTGGGCCGTATGATCTGCCACCGAACGAGGACGCGTGGACAGATGACCATGTCAAGCTATCTTCACTCAACTGGACGGCGCTGAACATCATCCAGTGTGCTGTTCACCCAGAGGAATATGCTCGCATATCTGCCTACAAGACTGCCAAACGAATGTGGGACGAGCTGTAGCTAATCTATGAAGGTACAGCTCAAGTGAGAGCCTCAAAGGTAAATGTCTACACCTCTGAGTATGAACTGTTTAAAATGAAACCAGAGGAGAATATTACTTAAATGTATGCTAGGTTATCTTTGATCATGAATACTCTTAAGGGGCTAGGGAAAGAGCTAGCTGAGGCAGAATTTCTCAGGAAAATTCTGAGATCTCTATCCCCGGCATGGCACACTAAGGCCATTGTGTTTGAAGAGTCAAAAGATCTGACTACCTTGACTGTGAATGAACTCATAGGATCCCTCATGACCTATGAGATGAATTTCAAAGGAGGCGATGAAGGAAGTGATAGGAAGGCTAAGAATATAGCTTTAAGGGCATCCCGCAACAAGGGTAGCAACATCGGGAACATCAGAAGTAGCCCCGAGTCTGAGTCCGAGCTTGATGGCTTTTCTGATCTCGACTAGGAGGAGCAGGCAATGCTCACTCGACAGTTCAGAAAATTTTTGAAGAAAAAGGGGAAAACCTTTAGGAGGAAGAAGCCATATTCCATTGGCAAGAATGCTGAATCTAGCAATCATAAGGACAGAAATTCTAAGAGACTTACTTGTTTTCATTGTAACAAACAGGGACACATGAAAGGTGAGTGTCCAGATCTTCAGAAGAAGGGTCCCTACTTTCAGAGGAAGAACACGAAGGTGCAGAAGAAGAAAAAATCTCAGGTGATGGTCTGCACATGGAGCGAGGAAGAAGAAGATCCCGAAGACACTTCCTCAGAGGAATATGAAGAAGGAATTTGCCTAATGGCAAACAGCGAGGAAGAGGTAATAACTGTCTTTGAAAATTTCTCGATTGATGACTGGGAGGATGCTTATGGTGAATTGTTAGATAAGTTTAATTCTCTTAGTAAAGAGCATAGAGTTCTGAAAAGAAAACTTAATACCACTGTTGAAGAACAAACCCAGGTCTGTGAGGAAAATCAGAAACTAAAAGAGCAACTAGAAGAAATGACCTCACTAAGAAAAGAAAATGATAAGCTCAAGGGAGAAAACCAGGACAGTCAAAATCAGCTAAATGAACTCAAAATACGAATTGAAGAAAGCTTAAATGAAAGTAGAGAGAACTCAGAAAAATACGAAGCTGTTAAGAAAGTCAATGGTGAACTTCTAAAAAATTCTGAGTCCCTTCAAAAGGAGCTGGAAGACAAACAGAAAGTCTTGGAAAAGTTTGTCCTAGGAAAATCCAGTCTGGATGCAATACTGGGGGCTAGGGTTAATTTCAATAAGGAGGGTCCAGGTTATGACCCATCTAACAAAAGACCCTTACAATTCAAAACCATTACCTTCTGCCCAGAGAAGGGAAAAGAAAAGCTGGACACACCATCCAGCTCAAACAGCAGTAAGGGAACTCAAGGTCAGAAAGAACATTCTAAAAACAGTGCTGATCAACATTTTAAAATGGGAATGAATTTTATGAAAAATTTCACTAAGCCTACAAATCAGAACATAAATGATAAATGGACCAAGCAAGGGGATCAGAAGAAAAGATGGAAGTACTACAATCAAATGGGTCCAAAGAGGACCTACTGGAGAAATGATCATCATCTTCAAAAATCTGCTGATCAACAAACTTACCGGAGATATTCTAGAAATGGCAAGCTTAATGAATGGAATAAAACTTACTTTTCCAGACCAGCCGGCTATAATTTCAATAAAACAGAAGTAAAGGTGCCAGAGAAAATAATGTTGAAGCAAATCTGGATTCCTAAACATTTGATCAGTGAATTGAACAATGTCTTTGGACCCAACTCATCTTGGGTTCCAAATCACTTTGCTTGACTTTGTTGCGTAGGTCGGCCTGGCAGCTGAAAACAACAAGTGGTACCTCGACAGTGGCTGCTCCAGGCACATGACAGGAGACCGATCCAAGTTCAGCAAGATAGAGATGAAGGTAGGGGGTCTGGTCAAGTTTGGAGGAAAGAACAAAGGTAAGATAATTGGAGTTGGCACAGTAGGTAGGACTTCCACAAACTCCATTGAAAAAGTTCTACTTGTGGAAGGTCTGCAACACAACCTGATTAGCATTGGTCAGTTATGTGACAAGGGTCACAGGGTTGTATTTGATGATAATTCATGCAAAATCTTTGAAATAAATTCTGATGTGGTTAAATTTGTAGCCAACAGGATTAATAATGTCTACATAGTAGACTTAGATGAGGAATCTGAATCTAATATTTGTTTATCTACCAATTCTGAAAATGATGTTTTTGAATGGCATAGACGTCTAGGTCATGCTAGCTTTACTACTTTAAATAAACTGGTCAAGCATGATTTAGTTAGAGGCATGCCTAGAATTAAATTCAATTCTATATCAAAATCATGTGATGCCTGTGCTCTAGGCAAACAGACCAGAAATTCTTTTAAATTAAGATCTGAGCCATTGTCCTCTAGACCAATGGAACTTCTCCATATGGACCTTTTCGGTCCCACTAGAACTCAGAGTCTTAATGGAAACAGGTTTGGCTATGTCATCATAGATGACTTCTCTAGATATTCATGGATATTCTTCTTAGCAAATAAAAGTGATGCATTTCAAAAGTTTAATCTATTTTTCAATAAGGTCAAACAAGAAGGAAAACACAAGATCTGTACTATGCAATCTGATCATAGAGGTGAGTTTGAAAACTCCATGTTTTCTGATCTTTGTGAAAGAGAGGGACTAACTCACAGGTTTTCTTCTCCCAGGACACCTGAACAGAATGGGATTGTGGAGAGAAGAAATAGAACTGTGGTGGAGATGGCCCAAACCATGCTGATTGAAAGTAAGTTACCAAGAAGGTTTTAGGCAGAAGCGGCCAATACAGTAACTTACATAATCAACAGGGCCATGGTAAGACCCATTCACAAGAAAACACCCTATGAGCTTCTAAAAGGTAGGAAATCAAACTTGTTTCATTTTAGAATTTTTGGAACAAAATATTTTATTCATAACAATGACAATAAAGATTTAGACAAGTTTGAAGCTAAAAGCTCCCCTGGAATATTTTTAGGTTACTCTGAAGTGTCAAGGGCATATAGGGTATTTAACATATCAGATGAGAAAGTGGAAGAGTCTCCACACATTATTTTCAGTGAAAAGAAAGGTGTGTCTAACATTGAAAATTTTGACAGGGACTCCAATCATGATGGGGAATTCCTAGAAGACCAAGAAGAAGAGAAGACTCAGCCGAGTGGAACAACAAATCCCCTCAATCAGGAAGGGCCAAGAGAAACAGGTGAGTCTTCAACCAATGTTAGATTTCTTAAAGACCATCCGATAGATAATGTCATAGGCAATCCTGAAGATCCTCTTCGGACTAGGTCTCATTTTAGGAATGTGAATAATGATGACTTAATTGCTTTAATCTCACAAATTGAACCCAAAACAGTAGAAGAGGCCTTGGCTGATCAAGCTTGGGTCAATGCAATGTGTGAGGAATTAGGCCAGTTCAAAAGAAATAATGTCTGGGAACTTGTTCCAAGACCAGATAATGTTAATATCATAAGAACTAAGTGGGTGTTCAAAAATAAAATGAATGAAGATGGAGTCATCTCAAGGAATAAGGCCAGATTAGTAGCCAAGGGCTACTGTCAGGAATTTGGTGTAGACTTCGATGAATCCTATGTACCTGTTGCTAGGATGGAAGCTATAAGAATGTTGCTTGCCTTTGCATGTTCAAAGAATATAAAACTCCAACAAATGGATGTTAAAAGTGTCTTTTTAAATGGAGTCATTAAAGAAGAGGTTTTTGTTGAACAACCCCCCGGATTTCAATTCTCTCCTCAACCTAACCAAGTTTTCAGGTTAAACAAAGCCTTGTATGGTCTAAAGCAGGCTCCAAGCGCATGGTATGAAAGATTGACTGAATTTCTGATCAGCAACGGCTACAAAAGAGGTAAAGTTGATCAAACTCTATTTACCAAAGGTATAAATAGAGATCTCATCATAGTTCAGGTATACGTAGATGACATAGTATTTGGATCAACTAAGCATGAACTATGTGATGAATTTTCTAAAATGATGTCTGCTGAATTTGAAATGAGTTTGGTTGGTGAACTAAAATACTTTCTTGGCTTGCAGGTACAGCAGCTAGAGGATGGGTGCTTCATCAACCAGACCAAATACACATTGGAACTGTTCAAGAGGTTTGGTATGGAAAACCTAAAGCACATTACAACACCCATGGGTACCAATACCTCACTGGATGCAGATGAGACAGGTAAAGAAGTAAATGCCAAACTTTATCGAGGTATGATTGGATCTCTTCTTTACTTGACAGCTTCTAGACCTGATATACAATTCAGTGTAGGAATGTGTGCAAGATATCAGTCTAGACCTACTGAATTACATTTAGCTGTAGTGAAAAGAATTTTCAGATATTTGTCAGCTACTCATTCTCTTGGTTTATGGTTTCCTGCATCACACACATTTGACTTAATTGCATACACAGATGCTGATTATGCAGGATGTAAACTAGACAGTAAAAGCACTAGTGGTCATTGTGAATTTTTGGGTGGGTGTTTAGTGTCTTGGGGCTCCAAGAAACAACATTCTGTGGCCCTCTCCACTGCAGAAGCTGAATATGTGGCTGCAGGGAGTTTTGGAACACAAGTCATATGGATTAGACACCAGCTTCAGGACTACCAAGTAGACCTGGGGTGCACACCTATCTATTGTGATAACACAAGTGCCATTAATCTTGCCAAAAATCCTGTTTTGTATTCACGCACCAAACACATAGAGATAAGGTATCATTTCATAAGAGATGAGGTTTCTAAAAGTAATTTTGAACTGATCCATGTAGGCACAGATAATCAGATTGCTGACATCTTCACTAAACCTTTGGATAATGAAAAATTCACAACACTGAGAAGAGAATAAGGCTTATACAAACTGTCTTAAATATGAAGTCTGTTCTTTTTGTGAGGGGGAGTTGTGTCTATCTGTTGATTTGCTTTCAGGACTGCTTTGAGTGAGGGGGAGCTGATTGAGCTGTGAGAGGAAGAGTTCTTTGACAGATTCAAAAAGTTTGACCAGATATGTGTCTTTGTTGATTTTCATGACAGATCTAGTGTGGTTCTCTCAGACAGTAGAATGTCACTTAATTCTTAAGTCTATAAGTCAGTGATTCTAAAATCCAGTCAGAATCTTTCCTTTTAGTATTCTTTCAGAGATCTGGATTAATTGTAAAAGGTATATCTTCCTACATTGTTAATAATTCTGGTTCAGGCCAAAACTTGTATGTCTTGATATCTGACCCAATCAGCTTGAAATCTAGACTTCAAGACTCACTTCAAGAAATAGTCCTTCTGGTATTGTTTTCAATCATTCTATCTCTTCAACACAAGGGCTTAACTAAACAAACATGTCTTGTTTTGGGCATTGAGAAACTGGGAGGCTCATCAATGAAATGAATATTTCTCCTATGTCATGAGGTGTCAAATGCTTAAAAATGAATGAAAAGACATGACAGAGCAATGGTGGCTTGCTGGTGAGTAACTGGGGACTCTGGCCTCTAATCAAGGTGTTTTCTCATGTCAAAAGCCACAGTTACTAACTCTGTTCCTTAATAAAAAAAAGGAAGTAATGAGGTACTCACTCTGAGTAACTGGGGATTCAGGCCTCTAATCAAGGTATATCTCTAATGTCAAAAGAGTGAATCACCAACTTACTCATTGATCTTCTAGAAAATCATCTCAAAAATTCCTTGTTGTTGTGCAACTAATGGATTGCTTGTCCTCAATACCTTGAGAACACCTCTCTGAATTTGTCTCTTGCTGTCTTGTAGGATAGTTGAATGCTCAGCTATATCAGGCCATACTTGTTAACTCCTGCTCTAAATCATACACTTTGTATGCTGATAAACCTTTCTATCATTCTATGTCTCTACTGTGTACTGGAGTTTACCGAATCTTCACTTGAGTTTAGAACCTGACATATTCTCTTAAGACCTACTCATGACTTTCTGCACTAAGCAGTTACTGCACTTCGTCCTCATGTCTCCAGCACTTTCATATATTCTGCATTTCCTTTTGCTGATGTCAAAGGGGGAGAGAAGTTTAGCAATATCAGTAGATCAGATCATGAGTTGTGGGGGAGTGGTTTTTGAGAAAGAAGTGCTTCTGTAGTAGTGTTTAATTTGTCTGTGCTTGCACTTGCTTTGAATTTGCTTTGTTTGTTGAAGCTGCAGTTAATTGCTTGATATGCCATGATATTGCTTGATTCATAGTGTTGCCATCATTAAAAAGGGGGAGATTGTTGCATCCCTACGGTTTTGATGATGTCTCACACTATAAATCAATCTTCTATCTCTAGATTAATTCATGTTTCACCATGTAAATGAGTGCAGTTCATATGGTTGTCATATAATATGCTCTACTTGATTCTATCTACACTCTGTCTGCAGAGTCTGGACAGTGGTGGGTCGATCCCTCCTTACTGATGAGTCGACCCCTCAGTACATTAATCATCTTAGTCAGTCCATTCATTAGCCTTTCTATTCAAGTCCATACAACAGGACTGTAGCCTGTTTATCTGAAAGTCTATACATCCGGAAAGGGGCCATGTATATACATTCTCCCGTTGAATTCATTCAAAGTCTATACATCGGTTTGATTGAGTAAGTCTGTACAGCATGCCTTGTTGTTCATAGCCTTTAAAGTCTGTACATTGGCTTCGCATTACGAGTCTGTACATCAGCTTCGCATCTGCAAGTCTGTACATTGGCTTCATATCATAAAGTCTGTACATTGGCTTCATATCATAAAGTCTGTACATTGGCTTCGCATCTGCAAGTCTGTACATCGGCTTCAACTCTCCAAGTCTGTACATCACCTTCAGACTTTCAAGTCTATACACTCCATGCTCATTCAAGTCCATACATCCACAGTGTAACTTCAGAGTCTGAACATTGTCTCACTCCATCAAAGTCCATACATTCTCAGCTGAACTCCATGTCTATACAGTGGCCTCGAGCTTCTCAAGTCTACACACTGTCTTCGGCCTCAAAGTATGTACACTCGCTGCACTGTAGATAGCCTGAGGTGAAGTCTGTACAGCCATTGCCCTCATATAGGAAGTCTGTACATCTTACTGCACTGTAGCTTTCATAAAACCAAGTCTATACATCGTGAAAGTCTATACACTCCTCTTGGCCTTAGCATCTATTTTGAAGTCCATACATTGGTCTTCAGTTCAATAGGTAAAGTCTATACATCCTTCAGCTGGAACTGTGCAAGTCTGTACATCATTGCTTGCCAAAGTCTGTACATTGGCATATGTTCCTACGTTGCACTTCCAAGTCTGCACATTGGGTTCTTTACCTACGTTCAGCTTTGAAAGTCTGCACATTGGTAGTTTTACCAACGTTGCCTTGCCCAAGTCTATACACTGTGTTTGTTCAAGTCTGTACAGACTTAGCCTTGTTCTAGTCTGTACATCGACCAGCTATAATTGGCAAGTCTACACATCGTGATTTCATCATGTCTGTACAGCCTCTTCATTGAAAGTCCACTCATCACTCAAGTCTATACTATGCGCACTTGCTTTCTTGCATAAAGTCCATACACTGCACTTGGCTTGTGTTCTTCACACCAAGTATGTATAGCCTGTGCTCGCAGCAGTCAAGTCTACACATTGCATGAAGTATATACATTACACGAGCTGAATGCTTTACAGGTCTATACACTCGGTGGCTTCATACACTTCACAGAAGTCCATACATTTCCCCTGATTGATAATGCATTCTTCAGCAAGTATATACACTGAGTTCGCATGAAGTCTCACAAGCCTATACACTCTCCCAGTGCACACACTTACTCACTTACTGTTTCTAAGTATATACATTGTATTGCATTGCTTGAATTTCCTCAAGTCTATACACTGAGCTCGCATGAAGACTCAAAGTCTATACACTCACTCAGTGCTTACACTTGCTCAGTTGCTGCTTCTGAAGTATATACACTCGTGTTAAAAGCCTGAACTAACTAAGTATATACATTCCTTTTGTCTCTGTCTGCAGGTGATTCAGGCTGATGATTGGGCACGTGATCCGAGGTTGGCACCTGGCACGTGATCCAAGAAACCAGGAACATGACACGTGGATGGCAACCCAGTCAGGATGCTACCATGTGGTCGAAATTCAAATGATCTGGCAAAAAGTTCATGGGTGGGAACCTGAAAGCCACACGCCAATCGTCTGCTATATATATGGAGCATCTTCCTTCAGTAGAAGATTATCGTGAAAAGAAAAAGCAGAAGGCATTTGTGTGAGGTTACACTATCCAGAAAAGAGAAAGAGCAGAGAGTCCTATTTTATCCAGATCTGAGAGGAATATGTTTGAGAGAGAGAGAGCAGTGTCTGTGGTTTGAAGAATTGCTTCCTCGGAAGCTACATTTGTGTTGGTTTTTTAGAAACGACTGTTGTTCTTCGTTGGTCTTTGTTTCTCTTCTGTTTTTCTTTGTATTTGCTCATACGTCGGATTCTGAACTATTTCCCTCCGGTGTTTGGAGGAAGGGAGTGTTACTCCGGTTTCCCTCTGGGCTGCAGAGGAAGAGAGATCGTAGATCTCTAGTTTTTCTAGTGACGGGTTGTCATTAGCAGGTTCCCTCCGGGTTGGAGGAAGGGAGAGCTATCTCCCGTTCTGTTCTAGTTGGTAGCTGGAACAGGTTTCAAGCTCTGTGGGTAGCAGAGTTTGGTTGAGGGATTTGTTTCCCTTGGTTATTCAAGCTGTGTGGCAGCACATTGTTCGCAGACTGAGTCTGCAGGTTTCTAGCATTGGCTAGTGGAATCCTTCCTCTAGTTGGAGTGAGGGGTGGATGTAGATTGTGGACTACAATCGAACCACCTTAAAATCTCTTGTCTCCTCTGTGGTTTGCTGCAATCATTGATGCTCTTTATCTGCTTGGCAATGTGCTTGTGTATGGACGGCCTCTTCCAATCGCACCTTATTACTCTGTCTTAGTTTCTCACTGCATTAGCTACTTTGTTTAGCTATATTCGGTAGGGTGATTTTCGAAGTAGTGATTTTTCGCTGAAGTTTCAAAATTCGGGAGTGATCTATTCATCCCCCCCTTCTATATGTCTCTTGCTGCGCTAACACGGCTTCCAAGGTTTCATCTTCAGGAAGCTCTGGTTCCAACGGGCAGTCCCCGGGTACTGGGTGCTCCGCGAAGAAGTCTGCAATAGCTTGACCCTTGACGGCCTTGCGCGGTACATAGGAGATGTCAAACTCCATAAGGATTATCGCCCATTTGCCCAGGCGACCTTTGAGTGCCGGCTGGGACATAATATATTTCAGGGGATCCTCTTTGGACACCAAGCTGATTTCATGTGACAACATGTCGTGTCGAAGCTTCTTAACTGCGAAGACCAGTGCCAAACAGACCTTCTCAATGTAAGTATATTTTTCTTCGGTCCTGACTAATCTCCGACTGAGGTAATAGAGAGCTTGCTCTTTCCCTTCTTCATTATTCTGGGCCAGCATTGCCCCCAGGGAGTTGTGTGTAGCCGCTATATATAGTATCACTGGCCGTCCTTTCACCGGCGTGCCCAGCACTGGAGGACTCTTCAAATAGTCTTTCAGCTTGTCAAGAGCTGTTTGGCAATCTTCATCCTAATAAAAGGGAACATCTTTCATCATCAACTTGTGGAAAGGCTGGCATCGCCCTGACAAATTGGAGATGAACCGCCGGATATAAGCCAGGCGGCCCTGTAGTGATCTCAGCTCGGAGATATTCCTTGGTGGAGGTAGCTCCTGAATTGCTTTGATCTTTGCGGGGTCTATCTCGATTCCCCGATATCGGACAATGAAGCCCAAGAATTTTCTGCTCGACACTCTGAACACACATTTCATGGGGTTCATCTTCAGCTCATGCTGCCTCAGCCTTTGAAAAACAATCCGGAGGTCTTGCAGATGATCTTCCTTTCTTCTGGTTTTGACCATAAGGTCATCTATGTAGCATTCGACCTTGTGGTAGAGCAACTCGTCAAAGATTTTGGTCATTGCGCGCTGATAGGTTACGCCAGCATTCTTTAGTCCGAACGGCATCCTCTTGTAATGATAAATGCCTTTAGGGGTTCGGAAAGCAGTATGGACCCGGTCATGCTCCGCGATCGAAATCTGATTGTAACCGGACGACCCATCCATGAATGACAGGGCCTCATGGCCGGTTGTAGCATCTATCATGACTTATGTTATCGGCACTGGGAAGTCATCTTTGGGGTAGGCTTTGTTTAGATCTCGGAAGTCGACACATATCCGGATCTATCCATTCTTCTTTTTCACGGGGACGATATTCGCCAGCCATGTGGTGTACTGGTTTTCTTCAACAAATCCCACGTCAATGAGCTTGTCGACTTTAGTACAAATTTGAGTGATGAGTTATGGCCTCATGCGCCGCGGTGGTTGCTTCACCGGTTCGGCCTCAGGGCTGATTGCCAGCTCATGTTGTGAGACAGTGGGGCTTAGACCCGGCATTTCTTTGTAAGTCCAGGCGAAGCAATCCCGGTACTCTAATAGCAGCTGGATGTATAGCTCCCGTTCTTCTGGGGATAGTTGGGCGCTGAGGAAGGTAGGCCTAGGGTCCTCCTCATTTCCCAAGTTGACTTCTATCAGTTCATCGACTGTGGCTTGGCCTCTGTCTTCTATCTCCGAAGGTGCCGGTTGGAGGTCAACGAAATCTGGAATACCATCTTGAGGGTCGAGTACTTCGACTTCCTTGTCAGACACCACCAGAGCTTCATGAGGTTTCCCTATTTCTTGTGCCAGCGACTGCACGGATGGTTTTATTAGCCAATACGCTGCCGTTGCAGCTCCCAGGGACGAGAGAGCAGCTTCAGTGTTTGTAGATAAGGTTGCAGCCGCGACAGGCTGGTAGTTGTTCATTGTCGGGCTTGGACAGCATCCTAGTTTTGTAGCAGAAGTTGAGGAGGTCTCGCCTTCTGGAGCAGTTATACCTTCCGTGGAAGTGGCTTTTCCTTTCTTGGTAGCTGGTTTCCCTTGATTGGAGTTTACCCAGGCTTCCTTGATTGACAGAAAGGGTGTTGAAGTCGTCATTAGTAGGACTCCGCTGGAGGGAGAAACTCCTGCTTCTTCAATGTCTTAGGCTTCACTGCTGCTAGCCGTATCAAATTTGGCTTGAAGGGCCGCTTCTTCAGGGTGGACCTGCTCCCAGCATCGGCAGGGGACCGAGGTCTCTATTTCTTGATTTCCGGATCGAGCCAGTTCAACATGTTCAGCTTCCACCGAGTATTCATCAAAGGTTGCCCCCAGAGGGCTATCTTCAGTAGGATAGAAGGCAGAGATAGTGTCCACCTCGTACCACCCACTGTAATAATATTCCTCCAGGGTGAAGCACAACCCTAGATGTTGAGAGACACGTCTCATTTCCTTGTCCAGATTTGCGGGATATCACATCTTCTGGAAAGCTTCCTTGCACTTTTGAGACTGATCGGGAGGAATGTGTTGCTTCTGAAACATCCTGGCCATCCGATCAGTTGTAAATGCCAGACCCTAGACAGGAACCGGCGGGTTGCTTAGATCTTCGGGGAGGCTGCAGTCTGTGTCTTCCCGAGTGGGATGCTCCTCAGCTGTATAGAACAAGCTGTCGGGTCCATCTTCCTGTGTCACCTCCCAAGTCTTGAAAGGTTCGACAGTGGGGTCATCGAGGCCGAGGACTGGCTTGATGAGGCCGATTGGGACTCCGATGTAATTGTGCTGCCGATTGACCTACACTTCATTAGCTTCGGGGTAGAATGCTGGAGGTGTTGTTCTGCCCACGTCCCCGGATGCTGTGATATGGTAGACCACCTTTGGCTTGACATATCCGTGCGGCGGTGGTGGATACCAACTGCTGCCGGATGTGCTTCTGGATGCCCCCGCAGGGGTCCTAGCTTCAGAGGTCTTCTGGGAAGGCCTTGTATATAAGTTGGCATCTGCCGAATGACACTCAAACACCTCGAACGGGTGGGGGTATGCAAATATCTTCTCCTCCTTCCCTTGGAGACTGTATTTGATGCATTGGTGGAGCGTGGAGGGCACCACCATGTTTTCATGCAGCCATGGGCGGCCGAGCAGTGCCTTGTAAGAGGTGCGAGAGTCAATGACATGAAACTGCACCGTCGTAGTGAAATCTACCAGGGTCAGTGTGAACTCTGCCACTCCCAACGACACTTCGCATTTTTGATTGAAGCCGGCGATACGCATATCCCCGACTTTCTCGAGATGCACGTTAAAGTGGTGCCGCTCATATATTCTATATGGTAGGATGTTGACCGCTGGATCGGGATCAACCAGAATCCTGTTCAGCTCCCTTCCATTCAGGTGCCCCTTCATATACAGCGGCCTGTTATGGCTGATGGTAGACAGTAGCATGTCTTCTGGAGTGAAGGTCATACTGGCTTCCGGTACAGCTTCGACTATGCAAGTCTCGAAATGAGCAGGCATTTGCAGAGCAGTAATAATCGCCTATCGAGTCTCTTCACTCAAAGAAAGGATCTCCCAGATTGTAAATCGAGCAGGGAGCTTCTTGAGTAGCTTCATTATTCGGCCCTCGACTCGAACATTGGAGAGCTTCATCTCTTCGGCCCATCTGGGCTTGGGGAGGTTTTGATTTGTGGGCCCTGACGGACCTGCTTCATCTTCCTCAGATTCGACGCCTTTCTGGCTGGTGCCGACTTCTGGGTCTTCTTTGTTAATTGCTGTAGGGCAAGCTCCATCTGTATTTGGCTGTTCAGCAGATTGTGTGAGCTGCGGGTGAACAGTCTCGGGCGTAGGGTTAGCCTTCTGGCAAGGCTGTTTGCCCTTGGACATCTTCATAAATTTAAGAAATGAAGGGACCCCCTTGCCCCCACTCTTGTTGTATAGGCCTGACGGAGGAGGGATTTGGACTCCCTTGACCTCCGGCGGAGGTGTCCTGTAGGGTTGCTCCCCTCTGAACATGATATTGTGGTTGGGTGGCGGCTGGCGCCCCCATTTTTGGCCTGACCGGGTGGCATTTACAGTAGTTGCGGCCTCGGTCTTGCCTCCCCCGGCATGGGGTGTGAAGCAAATTTCCTCTTCTTCCTCCTCTCCGGGTAGGTTGAAGAGCGCTGATAGGGTATTACAGGAGACAACCTGTGTTTTATTGGCCCCAGCGGCCTTTCTTCTCTTCTTCTGCTTCTTCTTCTTTTTTGCTTCTGCGGGCGGGTGCCCCCAGAATAAACTACCCTCTCTGTCGGGTGCCTCTTCAGCTTCCTCCTTTTGTTCAAGTGAGAGCTGCTCTAATTCTTGCCACGGGACGTGGTCCCGCACCAGTAGAGGTTTCAATTCAGGCTGCACATATTCATCTAGCCCTTCAATGAGGTTTTACAGTCAAAGGATTCCAGGATTGGTTTCCTTAATCACTGGCAGCGGAGTTTGTCTCCTCCGATTATGTGTATGTATCCTGATAGCTGTAGGTGGAGTGACCCATACGGGTGCTACCACTGACGGAGCAGGCCGGGGTATAACACCACGGATATGTGCCCCCTCTTTCGGGCGGGGTGCCCTCTTCTTCTTGTGTTTCACAGGGATCTGCTGCCACCCCTGCTGTTCTTTCACGGGCTCCAATAAATGAGCTTCGTAGGTGCTCCGCGTGCTTGCTTCAGAGATCTCCTCGGGCAATGCCTGGTAGAGGGAGATCATGTTGATCACTGCCCTCCTCCGAGGGGCTTCATGTGGCTGAGGAGGGTCCACTTTGTACTCTCCCAGCTCAATTTCATTCTTCTTCACCATCCCTTCGATGATGTCTTTGAAAACATAGCAGTCTTCGATTGGATGTACCAACATCTGGTGGTAGGGACAGAATCTTGGACTGTCTTTTCTTTTTAGGTCCTCCGGCCTCCTTGGCTCAGGCAGGGTGACCATGCTGTATTCTGTTACCCAGTCGAACAGAACTCGGGTCTTGTCTTTTGGAAAGGAATAGGCCTTCTTCATTTTGTCCCTCAGCGAAGGACCTTCTTTGCCGTCTGGGGCTTTTGCAGGCTGTGGGGTGACTCCCTTCTTGCCTTCACTTTTCTGTTGTTCGAACGCCTTTATATCAAGAGCGTTCGCTTCTTTAGGCGACGAGCGTCGGTCCACTGCCTTGCCCTTCTGGGTCATGCTGGCAGCAGATGTAGGGGTAGGTCTAGCCAGGAAAGCTTCCACTTCGGCCATGACATTATTCAGCCGATCGAACGACCGTATTTCCATTCCGATCATCTTTTCCAAAACCTCCATTCTGAGATTTTGTTTGCATATTTGCACAGCGTCCTCCTGATGCGGGGGCCGCTTGCACCTCATTCTGAGGTTCCTCCACCTCTTGATATAATCGAGGGCTGTCTCATCGGCCCTCTGCCTTGTTGAATAGAGTTCGGCCACTGTGACCTCCCTCTCTGTGACATGGAATCTTTCCCTGAACTTCTTCTGCATATCTGGCCAGTCGTTGATCGACCCGGCCGAGAGGCTAGAATACCATTCAAATGCGAGCCCTGTCAGCGAGGACCCGAAGAACTTCAACAAATATAACTCGTCGGTGGCCAGATCACCCATGACGGTCATGTAATATGCAATGTGCTCCTTTGGGGACCCCTTCCTGTTGAATTTGTCGAACTTAGGTGGCTTGTTGACCCCCGGGGGAAGTCGTTTAGCCGCATGGTGTTGCGGGTAGGGCACCCGATAGGCATCAAATGCGATATAGTCACCTTCACTTTTCTCTGCAAGCTTCAGCTCGATCATCCTCTCCACCATCATCCGGTTCATGACCGTGGGGTCAACTGGCTCCGGATAGAAGTGGGCCGGCTGTAGGTAGGGGGTGACCAGGGTGGTCGCCTATGGAGGACGCAGCAGCGGAGGTGTCTGGTGCCCTTGAGGGAGCACCGGAGGTAACAGCGGCTGGAGCTGTGGTGGCCGCTGTTGCATCGTCGCCATGCTTGGCTCTAACGACTGGGGCAGTGTGTAGAGTGGTGGAGGGCCGTCACGACGGACTGCTCCCCGAGATGATTCACCCTGGACTTCGGGTGGCTTGGAAGCTGAGGATTGTTCAGTTTTCTCCATCAGCTGCTTCTTCAGCAAGTTTATCTCATGCCGATATTGTTGAAGTAATATCAAGACCGATGGGTCTATAGTGGCTGTAGTGGGGATAACTTCTGATGTATCCCCGGACGTACCCTCGGGCAGGATGTCGAGGGGGACGTCGTCTTCTTCCTCTGCCGTCACTACATTAGCTGTCAGGACGGAGGCCTTGTCATCCCACTGGTGGTAGACCTGGGGCTGTTTTCCTTTAGTCATCATCAGGAGCTCCCTTGCTTCCTCTGTTCTGCGAGTACTCGGCCCCGGCCGTGCGGCCAGCTGAGCCAATTCTCGGGGGTCTTCGGGAAGCTCCCCATATCGGTTGGATATACCAGCCATATTACAGGTGAAGACCTACATCCTTCTCCTCTGTCGATGAACCCTCCTTCTAGTTTCCTGCGGGAAGGTCAGCCTCTCGAACACAGAAACTCTTCTTCTTTCTTCCCGCTCGGGGACAGCTTCATCGGCTTTGATCTCGAAGCCGTTATCATATCCATTATCGTCGACTGACGACACCATCATTCTTTCTCCCATACCCTCTTCATCTGCCATTGATGGGCAGTAATCTTCATCAGTGGCGACTGTCTGCATCAGTCGCTGTTGCCCAAATGAGGGGTTGCCTAACCCTCGAAAATAGTTTTTGACCAAACATGTCATCTCTTCTTGACCCCGTTCTCGATGTAATACGGGGGATAGTTGTCGACCTCCCGCAGGAGGGATATAGGCTAGCCGAGCTCTGTCGGTAGGTTGTTGGAATCTTCGTCCCGCAGCTGGGACGTTGGCTTGACGGGCAGCAGCCCGGAAACTTTCACGGCGCGGAGGGTCCGCGACCACTTCTTCTTCCTTCTTCGGGGGCAAGCCCCTTTCTCTTCTCTCTTCCGCCCCGTCATACATAGGACGGCGGTGGATGGGAGTCAGTTGGTGGGCAGGTTGGGTCCGCTTGGGAACCCACACCTGTTTGACCTTCCTCGGCCTGGGGACCATTCTTCCTTGGCCATAGTGGCCGGTTTCTTCTCTTTCTGCCCTCCTTCCAGCGAGGGCCTGGTATGCATTGTGGACAGGGATGGTGGGGATGACTCGATCCGGAGCCACCCGTGCATTGCGTCTGTTGAGGAAGACGCACATGCCGCCGACCATCATAGACTTCCCGGGCTGAGATAGAGTCCCGGTGATCATAGCAGCACTCCTTTGAGCTTGGCGACGTTGACGTCCTCCAGGGTGCTTGTTGACGATATTGGGGCGGGTCCCACGTATGACGTGGTGCACCAAACAGCTAGCGGCCGGGGCCAGACTCTTGGATGAGTCGTTGCAGCAGGGAGCCTTCAGAGGCTCCATTTTTTTCACGGCTTCCTCGACAGGTGCCGGGGCTTCAACTTCCAGCATATCAACAAAGGCTAACCCCAAGAAGTTGGGGAAGCCGACAGCGGCAGGGAAGCTACCGAATTCCATGGGCACCGCCAGGTACCCTTGGGCATGTCCAGCGACGATCGAAGGACCGAAGCCAACGCCAGTTAACCCATTGGTTGTCATCGTGCGCCTGTAAAGACAAACAAGCCAACGATCAGTAGCCTTTGAGAGGGCCTCGAAGCCCAAGTATCTCGGCAAAGAGATGAAAGGTGACACTGGTCCCACCGAGCGTGCCAGACTTGTTTGCGTATCTTTTTTTATCTTATTTATTATTTCATGTGTCGATCAACCAATTACTAACTGGTAATTAACTGACTGATTGACGACGCGGGCGTGCCAGTCACGTACGTGACAACTTTATTGTGCGCTTGTTCTGACTTGGTCAGACGAATGTGAGGTTCGGTCGAGACCAGCAGTCCGCCATACCATAAAGGCTATGGCGTTAATTACATCCCCCACGAGGAGGGAACACCTTTGATTAATTGCCGAGATAGTGGGCTGTCGAGGCCGAAATAAAGGATGCAATGTTACTAACATGACGGAATCATGCGAGATGCGGCTATCTGTCATGCAGGAGAGGCATGGTTTACTGAATTAGAGACCTTTGGTGCGTGGCGGAGGACGTAGGTCCGAAGTCCACCATCGCGCATAGCGGAAACTTCCGATCAGGCGTAACCCGACCTTCCATCAATGCCATTCGATATACCCGAGGGTCTATGCAAGCATGCAGGCATGATGATGATAACTATACTGAGCATGGAAACAGAATTATGACAATAAACAATGCTTAATCACATTCATTGATCCCCGTCAGAAGAGAGGGAAACGATAGCACAAGGGTGATGATGAAAGCAAAGTGTTCACACACATGATAGTCAACATGGTAAAGGGGTTATTTGGAGCATGAACAGCCCTTGCCTTACTTAATCTACCGCTGATTAGGGTAGTCAATATCGACCATGGGAGGCCAGGATTGCCCTGAGAGCGAACGAGATATTAGAACGACATAAAAAAGTGAAACGGCGTGAGAGATAGCTTCCACGGCGCGGTAAAGCGTAGGTAAAAGGGGTTAATCCGGCGCGGTAAAGTGTAGGTGAAATGCTAATCCGGCGCGGCCTTAAAACCCGTTAACACGGCGCGTAAGGCACGAGGCGCGCCGGGAATTGACCCAGGAAAAGAAGAAGAAACATGAGTCACAAGTTAATACGACGCGGGGGGGGGGGGGGGGGGGCGCCGTATTAAGGCGCGCCGGCTAAGACCACGCCGCTTTAGCTTGTTTTTATGCATTTCTGAAACCCTTTGAGTTTATTTGAGTTTTTATTGAAAGTTATGGAGTTGTTTGGACCAACTAATCGTTTGATTGAAGTCCAGGACCCTCTGAAAATGATGCATTGAGTCAGTGCAAGGTTCAGACTCGAGCACTGAGTCAATTGAGTCCAGAACGAGCATCTTATTATAGCTTTAGTTATGCTGAGTCCGTCCAAAATTTGACAGCATCTCCCCTGAACATGAAGAGTTGCAGGGGAGAATCGGGGTCATACTCACTAGTGGAGTAAGCCCCTAAACCGTCGGTATGCACGGAGGCACCCAGCAAACCCCATCGGATAGGATACCCCGAGGACTAGCCTGCGAGGGGCACCAAGGCTCCGTGGGTGAAGAGACAGAGGGACGAAGCCGCTGATGATGGGAGCAGCACCCCGAGGACTAGTCTGCAAGGGGTGGACAACCCACAGCTTATGACTCATCCCGTGGAGGAATTGACCATTAGGAGAATGGAGCTCCGAGGGCTAGCCTGCGAGGAGCATACATCTCTTGGCCTCGATTGGCTCTTAGGTTGTGGGGGCTGAGCTTATTGGGCTAGAACCCCTTTGTTACTGTCTGCTATGATCTTGAAGAAGCCTCTACCATCGAGGGGTAGAGCCCTCAATCATCCAGCAGTTTATGTGAAGCAACGGGGGATGTCCCCCTCCCCGGGTGATTGAAATGAAATAAAAGAATCTCGGAACGGTTCACATGACTATGATGCAGAGGGGGGTAGTCAATGCACAGGCGAGACGAGCCAAACATAGAGGCATATGCTCGAACAGTTACGGCGCAATGTTAACTCGATGCATCTTGCAATCCCAAGAATGACTCCCACCTCGCGAGCCACAGGGCAACAAGAAGGGAAGAGTCAATGGGAGTTAGACCCTCGATAGCACGGTGGAAAGAAGCATACGCAGAAGCATAGTTCTGTCCACGGAGGGGATGCGGAGAACCTTAAATTAGACACGAGCACGGTCGAAAGGAAAAACCCCGGGGAGGGGTGTTTCTGTAGCCCACGATGCTTCGAGGCATGATCGAGGCTTCGGGGAAACCAGGATCAGAGAAAACGCGCGGAAGACCTTAAACATACACATCGATGTAGATAGAGAAGGAGACAGAAGTTTCAAATCATGCATTCGACCTGCTGGTCCAGACATTCATATACACATTGCCATCCCAGAAATGGGAATGGGCCATCATTTACACGTTAAGAGTCCGGTGCCGGCATCATTGCTCGGTCACCGTTCATCGTTTGCAGAGGAAAATACAGTAAAGAGAAGAAGTCACAGAGGAGGGGAGGGGTCGGCTCATATCATTGCCATCCCTCCCCTCTCTTGCTTACAGTTGGTAGACGGAAACCCCGAAAGAGGAAAATTCACGAAAAGTAGAGAGAGATAGACGTCGGCGCCCACCTATTCTCAAAACAGAGTATCGGCCCGCTTCTCCTTCTCCGGCTCCGGAGGACTTCAACCAGAACAGAGGAAGATGGTCGTCGAAGGACGCTTGGACAGAAACTCCCCTCTTCCAAGAAAGGTCTCTCTCCCTTGAAAACTTCTCTCGAAAGACTCTCTTCTTTTTCCTTCTGTCTGTCCCCCTCCCTTTTTATTTCGAATAGCCATCTGTATATATACATGATCGAGCCCCAAGCCTCATACAGCGTGAAGAACTGCGCGCCGGGAAGGGCTTCATGGGTCTTTGCGCGCCGGAATAGCCAGGCCCTGGATGGGGCTTAGCACGCCGGGATAAAGGGCATCAAGTGAGGGGCGTGCCGGTTTAGGGCTTGTCGGGCTAATGCTCCTCGTGTGCTTCGAGCCAGTCGATGAGTCCGGGGATGATTCCAGGAGTCACCGTGAACGTTCATCCTGCCAATGCTTATCGAAACCTTGATGAGATGTCTTGTCAAAGCTCCTAGTTTGACGTACGGCCATTCGCGAGACTTCAGATAGCTTTGATTTGATCATACGGGCTTTCCGCTGACACGGCCTTTGGCTCTATGATTCGTGATGCTGGCTCGGTCTGGCTCGTGCCCAAAGCTCCTTAGGGGGTGGTGTAACACCAGGGATAGTTCCGCCTGAGCTGGGTGATCATTTGGCCACTAACGGGCCCGTCTTGGCGGGAAGCTATACCCGTGCCGGGTGATCGGGATCTTCTGCCGTCAGAGCTTTCGGTCCTCCGTCTCGGGGAACCAGGGGGACTCCTTCATCTTCAGGAGGGCCTTTCATAAAGCGGGAAGCCACTGGGTAGATCATCGTCCTTGATCGGACAACGGGTGTAGTGTATGCGGCACGACAGAGTCGATGCCGGTTCATTGGGCAGGCTTGATCGCACTGCCGGTTGGTTGTGAGTTTTTCTCGGCTCTCCTGAGGTGAAGTCCCTGTGTCCATACGGGGTGACTCGAGGCTCTGGCAGCTTGAGAAATCTTCAATATGTTGATCTTTATCGGCTTCCATGCTTCAGCGGGCCGGGTCATTCGTCCTTATGGCTTGGTCACCGACGATCATATTTTGGGTGCCAACAGCTTTCCAACGGCGCCTGTTTCGTGTCGATCCGACATCGGGGCTGATCGCAGCGTCCGTTCTCGCCGGAGCGCTCGCCTGAAAACAGAAGTTGCAGATGCGTGGGAAGTTTTTCCAACGGGTGCCGATCGGAGCTGCCCGGCCTCCGGTCGATGTTCCAGCGTGCCGTCATCCCAGGGAGCGCTTCCCCAAGCGTCCCCACTACAGCGGTGCCACCGGGTCCCACACGGCCCCTCCGACCAGTACGTGGGCCCCACGGTCGTGAGTACGTGTGCTGCCGAAGCTACGCGAGAAGCCGCCCGTCAACCCGAAATCGGTCCTCCCGGACCCACTTGTGTAGCCCTTTACCTCCCTACGTGGAGTGGGCAGTAGTCCATTACTGTAATAATTGTGTATTAATCGTCCCGGGAGTACGAGTTCGGCCGGGTCCGTCTTCTCCACGCCGAGAGCGTGGAGGTATCGTGTTCGCTCCTACACTTGGCATTTTTTTTATTCATATATGCTTGTTTATGCCGCTGCTAGAGAGCATGTGTAGGGATATCTAGCTCGCTATATAATGTTTATTACCGCTGCTGCGAGAGACAGAGTTACCGTCCCGTGACCCGATCCGGCCATAAGAGAGAGTTGACCACCCTAGCTCGCTGCCGGTTTCTCAACCGCGCACATCCGACGCTTCCCTCGTTAAGGGGCAATCACGAGCTTGTTTAGAGTCCGAGGATCGCATATCCATTCGGAGTCGTGTCCATGGTCCTTCCCGCATCAGGGGTGCTTCCGTCACGTGACACGTGACTCTCAGCGTTTCTTGTACGTCGTGACCTTCCCGAGTTAGCCTTTCTGTGGCTATGCTCGAGGTCAGTGTTGTGTTGTGTGCACGACATTCTAGTTGTGTGTGTCATCGTCTATCTAGGTCTTTTCTAGACTTTTGTCTGTCTGTGTAGGTCTTCCTCTTAGGCCTGGCGTCGTGTCGTCAGATCGGTAACTCCTGACTTTGTCAGATCAGAGTCGCCCTTCTGCCGCTGCTTGCAGTAGCTTAGGGAGCCGAGTTCTTCTCGGTGGCTGTATTCTGAGTTTTACGGCCTCGCTTTTCCCTTTTCTTTTAGCTTCCCTTGCTCTTAGCATGTTCCCTACTCCAGCTGTTCCCGTTCTTTTTACAGCTTCGTAGTGTAGCTTTTCCTACTTTGCTACTACTGTTGCTTCTTGTTCCGTGTTCTGCGTGTTTTTTAGTGGGGATTCGCGTGACCCCTACTGAGCCTCTGTTTGGAGACTCACCCCTGCTTTTCAGGTGGGCGTTGTCTCTGTTCGTGGTTCCTGGTGTGGCGTGTTCGTAGCTACCAGCGGTACCTGCGTTGGGTTTCTCCCGACCTCAGTGTACGTTCTTTTCCTGTGGCTTGTACTTGTCTTTAATTTCTTGGACTGGACTTTGGTATAATTGTTAAATTGAAACTGTTAATTAAAAAGTAATTTTATTTCTGCTACTTTAGCAAACTGATCTATTGAAATATTATTACTTACTGTACTATCTCTGTGGCTTCAATGTACTCTACACATGCCTTTTATCCCTTCGGAGCTTTACCGCTCGTGGGAGGCCTCGCGGGTTCCAAGTGGTATCAGGTGTATTCGGTAGTCCTATCGGGTATATCTGGTATCCGGGATCCGGGACGTCACAGCTTGGTATCAGAGCAGTGTTCTAAGATGTTCGGAGTTCTTTTCTGAGCTATCAGAGCATTGTTGTGTGAAGTACATGAGAATCCGAGATATTACAGTATCCAAAGTCCTTAAAGTCCAGTACAGGCATTGCTGGCTTAGGTGTTGCGATGATTTGTCGCGTTGTTTTCTTCGTATGTGGTCTTGTGCGTGCTGTTCTAGCACTGCGCAAGGTAATTTTTGTTCTCGTCAGGATGTGATGAGACGCTTCTTTCTATCGTGGTGTTTGTCTCGATCATGTCGTACGTGACAGTGTATGCCGGAAGGCTTGAATCTGCAGTACGTTGTTCGTGGTTTTCTCCGTGTGTTGTTCAGGTTGCTGTTGACCTTTGGCCTTGGTCTGATGACCGTACACGTTCTCACGTTGTTTTGGTCGTCCCGGCTTGAGTCTGTTCAGCTCCTGATGTATCTCGCTTCTGTTGAAGTGCTCGATTAGATTCCGTGTTTGAGAAGTTGCTCAGGCAATCTAGGATTTTCCCTTCCTGGTGAGCTTTCGTGGTTGAGCTTACTCGTCCCTTCTGGTGGAACCTCTTCGAGGTTTGCCTTGGAATTGCTGTCTTAGTGATGCTTTTGTCCTGTGTCTGCTTAAGTGCGGACAGTGTTTATTCTGAGCCTGATCTGCTCTTTGCTATATGGTTGCTTGGCTTTGGACTCCATTATGGTATTAAGAGCTGTTATGCACCGTGTTTGTCGTGCCGTGTCCAACGGCTGATATATTGTGAAGGTTGATTTACCATTTTTAGGACGTGAAGGTAAGCTGGGATTAGCTTTTCCTTGAGCCTTGTGCTGAAGCTAGTACTCCTCTTCTTTGCACTTAGGCTTCTTATGATCGGTTATTCGCCAGATCGGTACTCTTGGCGTGTTACGTTGAGATTTTCAAGGGTTGCGATGGTGCCGAGTGTGTGCTGAGATGCGGATACCGAGGTCTTTTCTGGTTCCTGCGTGCATTTTTGAGTGCACAACGGAAGCGTGTGGGTTGGCTACCCACTGGTCGAGGATCTTTTTGTAAGATTCTGGCAGGTCGAGAGGTTTGCTTCTTCTCGATGCGACTTCATCTTGGCTTCCTGTGCCTTGATGTTGCCTGTTGCCATGCTGTTGCTGGAATCATTCTGGTGCTGGCATTGGCATTTGCGAGTATTGGGGAATCTGTCGGCATTCATGCTGATTGAGTACCCTCTGTTCCACATTCCTTCTCTTGGGTGTTGTGCTCTTGAGGCATGGTCATGGTCCTTGAGGTGCGTTCCCTGAGATTGTTGTTTCTCGTTGTCGTGGGTCCTTTCTTGGTGAGCAGTCTGATGCGTGACCCATCCTTTGTGGTCATGTGTTCAGCTATTCTTGTGCCTTGATGTGACCTTGCTTGCGGTTGTGTTCCATGGTTCTGTGTTCTGTACAGAGCCGGGATCCTGCAAGTGCTGTTGTTGTCGTTTGATCACTGTTTCTCTATGATTTTGTGTCTCTGTCATGGACCGTGACCTTGTCAGTTAGCTTGCTGTGCTCCCTTTCTCCGGTAGAGTTAGCTTCCGACTCGATCAGACGTAATATCTGAGTGAGTGCTGGCTTGATTGTGTTTGTGGTCCGGTGCTGTTATCGTTGGCGTCCTATGTGCCAGGTGTTCTATGTCACCTTTGGCATTGGAGCCGATGATGTGGTCGAGCTGTCAGCTGAGAGGAGTGTGTCTCCTTGTGTAAGCTGCTGCTTGTCGTGCTGTCGTTGTGTTCCTCTATATCGGTTGTCTGTTGTTGTGGCAGTCGTGTCTCCATTTCTGGTGAGACGTAAGCGACGTTGCCTTATTTCGGAGGTGTCAGACTTGTGCCCACTTGTGTCGTGCTCGATCCAGAGCGTGTGCTCGTGATTATAGTCTGACGATGTTCCTCTGAGCTGTGTTTCTCGAGATTTGTATTGTTTTCGTTGTTGTGTTGTCGGGTTGTTCTTCCCTGCTTACCCTTGCTAGTCCTTAAATTTTGAGGATGAAATTTCTTAAAGGAGGGGAGGATGTAATACCCTGGATCCTTAATAGGTCTTGTTGGATCTTTATTGGATCTTTCGGACTTGTTTCGGTGAGTTTCGGGTCGCTTTTGTGGCTTCCGAGTTGAGTTTTACGATCCGTGTGGGTTTTTCTCTCGTACTAGTTACGGAACCCTATGGTGAGTTTACTTGTCAGTTCATTGACTCGTGGATGCTACAGCGACGATGTACTCTTCGAGCCGGTCGTTTTGACTATTTTTGCGTATTTTTTGGAGATAGGGCCAAAAATTGGATTTTTCAGAAATTAGGAAAATTCCTAATTTCTTTTCCTTTTTCTTTTCCTTCCTCTCTCCTCCCTTCTCATTTCACCGCCGCACTCTCTCTCTCCCGTTTTCTCTCCTCTCGAGCTTCCTCGGCTCCAGCTGCAGACGGAGGACCTAGGGGCGAGTGCTGGGGATGTTGTGGAGCTGGTTGGGTGCGCGACGGGGCGAGAATGGAGTGGTTTTGGCGCGATCCCGAACGGTGGATTCAAAGCCGGCGTTTGAGCTCGCGGTGCAGTTTTCGGTGCGGTTTAGTCCCTTCGGGGCACGATTTCTTCGGTGGAGGTAGGGTGACGGATCTTCACTTCTCTGTGCCCATTTTCCCTGCCATTGCACGCCATTCGGCGCGGAAACGGCTGAGTTTGGGCTTGTTTAGCCTAAACCGTGATTTTTGGGTTTTGTAGGGTTCGCCGAAAAACGGCAACCATTCATGACGTATTTAGTGTCAAATTGACCGCTGGGATGTTTGGATCCCATTCATGTTAGTTTCATGTCGATCGGTTGTCATTCGAGGCCGGTAGGAGTCCGGGAACCTCGGTGACTCATTTTGGGTCGATTCGTTAGAATCACCCCGATCTTGCGTTTTAGCGTGTGCATGTGGGCTTTTTAGCCTCCCGAAGTCATTTTTATCGAGTGGCTTTGTTTCCCCTGCGCTTCGGCGTGAATGGGGCGTGGAACGGGCCGATTTGGCGTTTCCACTGTTTTCCCGCCGTGGCCGGTGTAGCGGTCGTTGCAGAGACCGTCACAGTCTCTGACAGCCCTACGATAGACCGCCACAGCGTTTGAACGTTTTAAATTTTTCATGGCTGTGGGAGTGTGACGGTCCAGGTGTGGTGCGTCACAGCCCTCTGATGCGTCCAGGTGTGTGCGTCACGGCCATTTTGTCTCCTTGAGTTTTGGTTAAGTCGGTTCCTCTGACAGCCCTTCCATGGTGTGTCAGAGCCATGTAATGCGCTTGCTCTAGGCAGTTACGTTCTGTTTGACTGGATTTGACCGTTTAAGTCAGTTCGTGTAGCGGTCATTCCCCTATGCGTCACAGCCTTCTAACGCGCCCGTCCTAGGCCGTTACATGCTGTTTGGCTGAGTTGGGTGGCTGTGTCGGTTGTCTCTAACGGCCCTGCCCCCATGCGTCACACTGTTGTAACTCGTCCATCGTGGACCGTTATATGTTGTTCATCTAAGTTTTTTGACTTAGGTCTGTTACCTGTAACGTGCCTGCTCTCGTGCATTAGGCTGCTGTAACATGTCTGTTCTCATGTGTTAGGCTCCTGTAACGCGCCTGGCCTGGTGCGTTACGTGGTTCACGTTTTTGGTTTTGGTCTGTTGGCTCTGACGCGCCTGCCCTGGTGCGTTAGGCTCGTGTATTGCGCCTGGGGTGGTGCGTTACAGCCCTGTTGTGGTCGTGATGGCCGTTGGGTGGTTCCGTGTTCGCCCGTGTGTTGGGCAGTCGTAGGTTGGTGTTATAGGGCTGTGTTTGTGTGGCAGTGGTCTTCTGGATCAGTCGGGTTAGGTGACTGGGTGCGGTCTTTTCCCTGACTGTGACAGTTCGCTAAAGTCGCAATCTAGAATTGCCAATGCCCTTGCCTCTGGTTGCGTGGCGGCTGTTCTTTGACTGCTGGGTCTGCCTAGCGGTTGAATGACGGTCCGTTCTGCCAGAGCGTTGTTATTGTCGTTTCGGTTTCTGCTTGCCTTGGCTTAGTCTCATCGTTTGCTCGTGACCCGTGGGTGTCTGTTGACGTCCTATGAGGGCAGTAACCATGATGGGACAGCCAGGAGTGCTTGTGCGTGTTGTGAGTGGCCATGTTTTGTGTCGGTGTTGTCTGGCTCCGGTCAACCGGGGGTTACCTAGGGGTTGACAGGTGGCTTCGTGTGTCTCGACGGTTCTGTCCAGCTCGAGACATTGATTCTGGATACCTCGAGGCGTTATCTTACCTCGGTCCGTGTGTCCAGGTGTGTCTGAGGGTCCTCGGTGTTCCCTCAGGTCTCCGTGAGTCATTTTCTGCGGAGCGTCGTTTTCCCGTGGCTTAGGATTAGACCGTTTGGCAGCTTGTTCTTCTGCCAGTGACGATCTTGCTTTTGAGTCATATGACTCAAGGATCGTTATGTGGTAGGTCTAGTTGCCTTGTCCTGAGTTTGTCGGTAGTGGTTGTGCTGCCGTTGGTGCTTCGAAGTACGTGCCGTAGGGCGTTCTTGCCTGCCTATACTTCAGCACTTGTGTTTTGAGTCTCTGTGTCTTGTGAGCCTCCGCTTGTTGTTGCATGTCGACTCACGCGTTCCAGTGTGTTGACCCACCTCGGAGTGGTGGAAAGGGTAGTTCCCATAATACGGTTTGTATGCTAGTTCCGTGGGCTCCCAGCCAACGGTAGCGTCCTACCGAGGGAGAAAACTAGCTAGAGAACCTGGCTTAGGCTAGAGCCAGTGTGTGCACACGTGGTCAGGGGCTGAAGACTTACGTCGACGGGCGTAGCCCTGACTAGTTACTTGTTCTGTTGTTCCTGTTTGGTTCAGTGCGTGTCTGCGACTCTGCCGTGGTTTCAGCGGTACCGTAGGCGAGACACTTGTGGCACAGCATAAGACGTCAGTGGACGCAGCTGGCTGTTCTTCTTGTGAGGGGGTGCTTTCGTCACGTGACACGTGACTCTCAGTGTTTCTTGTGCGTCGTGACCTTCCCGAGTTAGCCTTTCTGTGGCTGTGCTCGAGGTCAGTGTTGTGTTGTGTGCACGACGTTCTAGTCGTGTGTGTCGTCGTCTATCTAGGTCTTTTCTAGACATTTGTCTATCCGTGTAGGTCTTCATCTTAGGCCTGGCGTCGTGTCGTCAGATCAGTAACTCCTGACTTTGTCAGATCAGAGTCGCCCTTCTGCCGCTGCTTGGAGTAGCTTAAGGAGCCGAGTTCTTCTCGGTGGCCGTATTCCGAGTTTTACGGCCTCGCTTTTCCCTTTTATTTTAGCTTCCCTTGCTCTTAGCCTGTTCCCTACTCCTGCTGTTCCCGTTCTTTTTACAGCTTCGTAGTGTAGCTTTTCCTGCTTTGCTACTACTGTTGCTTCCTGTTCCGTGTTCTGCGTGATTTTCAGTGGGGATTCGCGTGACCCCTACTGAGCCTCTGTTTGGAGACTCACCCCTGCTTTTCAGGTGGGCGTTGTCTCTGTTCGTGGTTCCTAGTGTGGCGTGTTCGTAGCTGCCAGCGGTACCTGTGTCGGGTTTCCCCAGACCTCAGTGTACGTTCTTTTCCTGTGGCCTGTACTTGTCTTTAATTTCTTGGACTGGACTCTGGTATAATTGCTAAATTGAAACTGTTAATTAAAAAGTAATTTTATTTCTGCTACTTTAGCAAACCAATCTAATGAAATATTATTACTTACTGTACTATCTCTGTGGCTTCAATGTACTCTACACATGCCTTTTATCCCTTCGGAGCTTTACCGCTCTTGGGAGGCCTCGCGGGTTCCAAGTGGTATCAGGTGTATTCGGTAGTCCTATCGGGTATATCTGGTATCCGGGATCCGGGTCGTCACACCTAACCCCCTTGATGAAACCTTTAAAGATCAAGTCCCTCAATTCACCCAACACATTTATTCTTGCCATCAACCCGTGGTTCCCTTGCTGAATGAAACTCTTGACCAAGGTAATGAGGGAATTGGGGAAGAATTACATCAAAGAGAATTTTGGGTGACTTGCAAGATGGCTTATTTGAGTAAGGAGTCCACACCCATTTATGAGGAGAGACACAATGAGTTGGTTGAAGATAAGTTGGGGGGTGAATCGAATGATGTGCAAAATGGTGCCATTCAAAATTATAAAATTAATAATATCAATGGCCCAATTAAGGAAAAATGTATAAAAGAGGACCGTTTAGTTGGAAATGATAATGATGAAGTATTGGAATATGACACTCCTCACTTGGAAGAATATCATGAAAGGACCGCATTGAAAGATCTCTCATTTCATCTCACGGTCCCATAATTGGAAGCTTTGATTGACATTCTCCTTATGATAGAACAATGTGAACACTTTGATATGGGGAGTGCCATCATTAACTCATGTGAGGAAAAACATAAAGAAGAGGATAATGTTGATGTTGCAGATATGTTGAATGATAACTCTCATGAGGAAGAAAATGGTGAAGGGCCTTTGAGTGAAACATTTATTTCTCATTTAGATGCCCCACTTGTGAAGAATATAACTAATAATCTCATTTCGATCGAACATATTGATAACGGGGCATCACTTGAAGAAATTGAGAGCATCACTCCAAACACCAAAGGTCCATCTGAGGATATACATGAAGAGGAGGATTTCTTAGTGATTAATAATCCTATTGAGTTAATGAAGATGAATTCAGAATATCCTCCTCCTCTTGAGGAATCTGATGAAGGGGCCTTGCTTGAAATTTTTACATTTAATCTCCCCACCTCATTACGGGAAAATTCAATTGATAATTTTTATTGGATTGATGAGTGGGGTGAAGAGGCTTTATTGGAAAGGTTCACATTTGGTCTACCCACTCCATTAGTGAAAAATTTGATTGATAAGTTTCATTTGATTGATGAGTATGATAAAGGGGCCTTCTTAGAAACTTTCACATTTGATCTAACCCCTGAGTCCTATCCCATAATGTTTGAATCATTAGATGAGTTAGATCCTGAGCTCACTCTTCCTTCCAATTTGATTCCTCTAAAAGTTAAGTCGGTCCAACTTGACACTCTCAGACCTGAGGGGGATGTGCCAGTTGTATTCACCTTTGAGCTGACTCCCCATCAGGAAGGCCAATTGATTAATGCTCTTGATCTGCATGAGGCTATTTTTGAAGGGAATGTGGTCAATAATGTCGATCTCATTCATAGACCGCTTGGGAATGACCAGGTTTCTTTGGAGGAGGCAGTCACTAAAGGAGTTGTCAGGTGGGTGGATACAAGGCAAGGGGACCGATGAATAGATATTGGGCAGAGATCCCATCCCGATCTTGATAGAGTAATGGCCATTGATTGTTACATGACCCCTAAAAATGAGAACTGGCTCACACATGTTATTAAGGTTAAAATCAATAATGTTCGAGACCAGCATATTCTTGGCCCACATGCACACATGTATCATGTTGTCTTCAAATGGCATGAATATTTGAATTTAAATGAAGATCAGATAACATGGTGGCTAATCATGAAATCAACTTGTTGGCTAATGGGCCTCATTGTGTCTAGCTGAAGACATTAAACTTAGCGCTTCTTGGGAGGCAACCCACAATTTTTGGGATTTTCGTGTGCTAATAAACGACTTCTTGGGAGGCAACCCAAGTTTATATTGTGGTTTTATTTTTATTTTTACAGGTGTGAATAAAGGATAAGTTGGGGGGAGAGAGACGATTGCTTGCACCTATGCCTCGCCTTTAACGGTCAAGTACCGCCTTTGGTCATCAAGGATGCCCATCGAAATTCACTTCCGTCAGGTTGTCCCGTTCCTTCACAAATTCATGTCTACATTGTTCTATTCATCCATATTGTTCATGCCATTGCAGATAATGCCATTTAAGTTGGGGGGACAGAAGACATATTGCACATGTTGTATTCATATACAATCTCAATTTTCCAACATGAAAAAAAACACAAAAAATAAATAAGAATAAAACCCATTTTGAGTTTCATGATTCATGCTTCAATTGAAAGTAATTCTGGAATAGAAAAGACTGGGAGAAGGATGATGAAAAATCTATTTAATCTAGCCATGAAAAATTGATCTAAAGAATCTCTTTAACGTTCATGTGCACTTTAAAAATAAAGGAAAATCACGTTGCACACTAATAAAATAAGCGGGACAAGCCTTCTATTATTTTGGGTATTGTGTCTGATGCTCTGCACTTCTTGAGGAAGAGTTATTTTGAAAAAGCTTTCTGCTAAAAAAAAAGACACCATAAAAAATGTCCCTAATCTTAGTAATCGGGCCTACTTCACCTAACAAGTGTTGAGGTTCGCGTCAAACGGAAAAGGGAACCCTCATCTTAGTAACCGGGCCTGCTTCTCCTAAGACAAGAGTCGAGATTCGCATTAAACAATGAAGGGTAGTGCACCATCATGTGTGGAATAAAAGATCTCAAAGGGAACAAATAAATAAGGCAGACAAAAAGCTAATATGCTTAATGCTATGATTAAGAGGTGCAGGAATGAAAGGCACTTGTTCGGAATAGTAAAGGAGGGATGCAATTGTCTTTGCTGTGGATTTGGTATTTACACATGCACGAGTGCCATTGAACTTTGATTTGAATTCTTGATCATGTACCTTAAATTTTCAAATCTAAGGCTAGTATGCATTAATGATTCCGGATTCTAAATCTTTGGTTGATTCTATAAAGGAAGAGCTAGATATGAAAGTATGACCTTTACAAACTCTTGTTAGTCCTAAATTTTAATTTGTTTGCATTGCTAAGGGACTAACAATGAGTAAGTTGGGGAGTGTGATGAGAGCACATTTCTATATGATAATTCACATCACATAAATCATTTCATATGCACATAATTAGCCAATTATGCATACTTTACAGTTAATCTCAACCTTGCATTAATTGAGCCGTTCACGTAAATTAACTTAATTTGTGGTTAATTATTTAATAAAATAGAGTTGAGGGCCATGAGCATTAATTCTCCATTGCATAACTATGAGTATTTGAGATTTATGTGCACATTATGGTAATTTTTATGGATTAAATCGTAATTATGTGTGTGTAGGACACTGAAGGTAATTGCAAGAGAAGCTGGGGGCAAAACTGTCATCACCACTTTGACCAAGTCAAACAAAGAAGCACATATTTTAGTTGGAGGGAAAAGAGAATTCAAAATATTTTGGTTGGAGGGAAAAGAAAATTCAAAGTTTGAAATAGAGGAGAAGAAGCACATATTTTGGTTGGAGGGAAAAGAGAATTCAAAGTTTGAAATAAAGGAAAGAAATGATGAGTCTTGGGAAGGGGGTTGCCCAAAGCCCAAGGAGGGGGGTGCCCACCTCCTTTTCTTTTTGACCATACATCATCTTCTAACTAAATCCCAGCCATCCATCTCCTTTTGATACAATCTCCACCCTCCAATGACCCATTTTTTTTCTATAAATAGCTCATGTCAAGGAGGAGAAAGGGGAGTTCTTCTTTTGGCAATTTTTCACTCTCCCTCTCCCTCTCACATATTAGGTCACCAATTTCTCCCACTTCTGTTCATTTTCTCCTCTTGCTTTCTTCATATAAGTTCTTTATTTTTAGATTCTCTATAACTTCTTATTCTGCTTCATCTTCTAATTCCTTCTGGTTTTTAAGTTATTTTGTGTTGTACTCTGTGCTATCATGTTCATCTGCGAACCAATATTTCTCTCTATTCTTCCTCTTATTTCTCCCATTTTTGTTCCTCTTCTGCTCTTACTTTCTTCACAAACATTCTTTATTGTTATGTTTTCTACAATTTCTTCTTCTTCACAATTCGCTAATTCTTTATAGTTTTGGAGTTATCATTCACTTTTCAACATTATGTCCTTAGATTTTACTGTTCACCCGCAGACACCACCCCCCTTCTTCCTCAAAGTTCACCCTCTTCCTCACATTTTCACTCTCTGCGCCCTTCATAAAAGTTCTTCCCATCTTCCTCCTCTTCAACTTCTTGTTCTTTGTCATCCTCTAATTCTTCTTGGTTTCAAAGTTATTTTAATTTCATTCTTACTCTATTTTTAGTATTTCTATTTTACTCTCTCATCTTCTTCCTTCTTCATCTCCACACAAACCCTTCCACATTCCTCTCTATATTTCTATCCAAAGCTTATCCTCCACAACTCTCTTTTTATGGCGGTGTACACATCAAGGCGGGCGACATTCCAAGGCTCGTGACGTGGACGACGATGGTTTCTTCATCCTCTTCTTTCCACGGCGATCTCCTTGAAGGCGGACCGATCCTCTCCAAGGCTCGACGAGGAGGAGACGACGGCGTTCATCATCCTTTCATGGCTCTACTTTCTTCACTTTTATCTTAGTTTACATTGGTTGACATCTCTATTTTCGTAGACATTATACTTTTCAATTCATAGCAATACAGGTTTCATTTTGTGCAATTTTTTTTCCTTCTCTTCATCTCTCTCTCTACCAATTTTCTCTTCTTCTACCCTCCAACGTTCTTTAGTTAGATTTTATTTCAAGCAATTTCAAATTTTTACTTTATCATACTCACTCCATGATTTGCTAAAAAAATTACAAGAAGTTTTCCAACTTAACAAAAGTCTCTTGCTCCTCGTGGGATCGACCCGTTCTCGCCATTTTATTCGGATTTTTGAATCTTTTAAGTGAGTGAGTGCGGTAAATAATTTTGAAATTGTGTGTGGCATGGCCTTTTTAAACGATATTTGTCAGTGCACATCAATGAGCAAATCGCCCAGTAGGAATTATATCTCAAGAACTAGCAATGCTTTAAGTAATTACATGTTACGTGCAATGCAGGCATAACTATGTATGATGGACGAGCAAGATATCAAGAACTTTTAGAGAAGAACATAGCATGATTTTCAAGGTATCAATAAAGTACTATCAAGTGTCTGCACAATTCTTTTCTAGGAAAGTGAGAACTAATGTTCAAGCATGTAACATCAAGTACATGTCACTAGAATTTGCCTATTTCAATCAAGCAAGCACTTGCCCATTCCGGGCCACGCAAGTCAAGTCAAGCACGCAAGTAAGGTCAAATATTGTCACGAGAGAGTGAGTGGAATGCCTTATATCAAGCAAGTCATGCACTTCGGTGCAATGCCACACTGTGATCAATATAGCTCCCATAGACACAAGTACTTTCGGGTGCTCCTCCCAGGACCATATCGGGCCCCATTAACGCCAGCATTGAGTCATGTATTTCTTTCGACATCCACTCTAGTTTATAGCCTATATAGAATTCCAAAGGGTTTAACCATCGTAGGAACATAAGGTGGATCTCATGGAACTGAGCTCAAGAACAGATTATCATGTAAGGATGATCTATGACTAAACCACATAATACGCACTATATATTGGAAATCTGGGTGGAATTGGCGCCTCTAGGGCTGCCATAGATTATATAATTGGCGCCCATCCGGCAGCCATTTATTTCAAGAATTTCACCTTTAATGAGAGGCGTTCATTCTAGAAGTACAGGGAAGAACAAGCTCACGTATGCCAAACAACACACTGTGAGGGCTATGCTACCATGTTTCTTGGGACTGTATCTGCGGACTGAAATAACAGCGCCTAGAACCCACGGTGTAGGTTAGACAGAAGCTCGAGAAAATCTAGAAATCCATACTGTGGAAAATGGTGCCTAGACAGGTGCCATTTATTGACCAAATGGCGCCCAGACATGTGCCCATATTTGATGAAATGGCGCCCAGACAGGTGCCATTAATTTATGAAATGGCGCTTGTTCACTAGGACGCCCGATCCTCTGTGAGACAGGGATCTGGAATTGGTGCCATCATTTGATGAAATGGCGCCCAGGTGGGTGCCATTATTTTACAAATTGGCGCCTATTGGCAGGGGCATCCATTACTAAATTTCAAATTTTCCTTTTTTTCCCTAAAAGAATTGGCGCCCCCTCATAGAGTCATCATTTAATTGGTGACTCTGCAGATGGTCATTATTCATGTAATCTGTGCCCTAGGCATGGGCACCCATTTCATTGGCTGATACTATGCATCAGGCAGGTACGTTTTGAGACACAAAATACTATTCACAATGTCTAAGGTTCACAGAATCAGGAAGTAAAGACATGGATAGATAGAAAAAAATATCAGGATTCCAAGATCATGCTCATGCAAGAATTTTAGCGTTTCATTTCATAGATATAAATTTTTAAACACTATGTTTATTAATTACAGAAAAAGGGAATTGGAATGAGCGCCCTTCATCGGGTCGCCCATTAAAGAATGGGCGCCCACTGACTGGTCGCCCATTAATTGATGGCAGCCTCTTGGGCATCATTTACAAGCATGCAACAGGTCTCCGGAAAAATCCGTGTAACAGGCTATATAATGCAGGAGATGGATTTATACTAGTGCAACTCATGCTTGTTACCCTAGTTTTGCTACGAGTTAGGCTAAATCTTGAGAACACCTACCTTTTTAGCATGAATAACGAGGTACAGGTAATAGTAGAATAAAGAATAAGAAAGCCAAGCCTTTCACGTTCTCTTCAGCAAAGCTTTAGCACCAGGAAGTAGAACGTAGGAAGAAGATGCCCTTCACGTCTTCTTCTCGTGAAGAAAAGAAGGAAGATCCTTCTCTTCTACAGGTGAGACGAGAACGGCAGCAGGATGTTGGCAGTAACTTATTGTTCGTTCGATGGAGGGAAACAATTATAGGGGAAGCAAATGCTAATGGTCCATTGCCAGCGAAAGCTTGATGTTCGTGTTTCAAACCCTTCTAGAAGAATGGTCTTTTTTACCTGTTAGGAATTGGCGCCCAAGCAGGGGGCGCCCATTAAACTGCGCCCTTGTAAGGGGGCGCTCATCAAGGGAATTGGCGCCCTAGACAGGGGCGCCCATTAAACTGGTTTGACCAGTCAAAGGTAATTGGCGCCCTTATAAAGGGGCGCCCATTAAGTTAAATTGCGCCCTCATTAGGGGGCGCCCATTAACTGGGTTGACCCAGTCAATGGAATTGGCACCCTGGTAAGGGGCGCCCATTCCCTTTTTGATGCGGGACGAGACCACGGACACGACAAGCTCGTGACTGCCCCTTAACGAGGGAAGCGTCGGACGTGCGCGGTTGAGAAACCGACAGTGAGCTAGGGTGGTCGGCTCTCACTTGTGCCCGGATTGGGTCACGGGACGGTAACGCTCTCTCTCGCAGCAGCGGTGATATAAATATAAAACGAGCTAATTGTCCCTACACATGCTCTCTAGCAGTGGCATAAACAAATATATATGAAAATAAGCAAATGCCGAGTGTAGGGAGCGAGAACGATACCTCCACGCACTCGGCATTGGGAAGACGGACCCGGCTGAAACTCGTACTCCCGGAATAATAATACACAATATTACAGCAATACACGTCGCTGCCCACTCCACGCAGGGAGGTAAAGGGCTACACAATGGGGCCCGGGAGGACCGAATTCGGGTTGACGGGCGGCTTCTCGCGTAGCTTTGGCAACACCCGAACTAGTGACGGTGGGGCCCACGTTCTGTCCGGAGGGGCCATGTGGGACCCGGTGGCACCGCTGTGGTGGTGGATGCCTGGATGAGCGCTCCCTGGAGTGGAGGCGCGCTGGTTCACCGGCCGGAGGCCGGGCGGCTCCGATCGGCACCGGTCAGAATAACCGGCCACGGATCTGCAACTTCTGGTTTTCAGCGCGCGTCCCGGCGAGAATGGGCGTTGCGATCAGCCCCGATGTCGGATCGACACGAGACTGGTGCCGTTGGAAAGCTAACTTCAAATCCTTCAATCTAGGCCTGAATATATGGCCTGGATCTGCACGGATTTGGGCTTTATTGAATTGTTGAGTTGCTGTTGTACAGTGGCTTAACTCTCAGATCTGCAGGGCTGTCCTCTAATAACTATCGTTGACCGTAGGGTGGATGTCCGATTCAGCTCTTGAGGTCTTCCTCAAAGGTGTAGGAAATTGAGCTAGGAAGACAGCAAAACTAGTTTGGACAAGTTTGGATGTGGCTACAAATTGATAGGATTTTTGAACTGGAAGTGGGTCAGATCTGGAAATGGGCTGAAAGCACTGTAGCTGAGATAGAACACAAATTTTTAAAAATGGATAGAGGGCGAATCCAAAATCCAGAAAAATGGTGGATTTAGGGGATGATGGACCGAACTCCCATTAAAATTGGGAGGGTTTGGAAAAATCAAAAAGAGGGTCGGAGGTGAGAAACACAGGGCTGCTGTCACTGTAGACAGAGACAAAACAGATCTGGGAATGAAAGATGCACGAAAATGAAAAAATACTAAACGAGGGATTTTGGACCTGAATTATTTCGTCGATATGCGAATACAAGATAGGAACAACCTCTGAAAATTTCAGATCAAGAGGATGTCGGAGTTGATAGAAGGAATTCCGAGAAGAAGCTTCTGTCCAGGATGGACAGAACACCGAAGTCGACTTCGCGGCGGCTCGAAGGCGGCACGAACGGCGGCGGCGGCACCGGAGATAAACTCAGAGATTGAGGGGGAGGAGATAGAAGGGTTCCACTCTAGAATTGGGGGTTGGGGATGAAGAAAACCAGGGGGAGAGAGAGGGGAGGTCGAAATTCTCACAAGGGGGGCTCTTGCACAATGCTTTTTTCACTTTCATTAATATTCAAATGGAAAATACAAGTATTTATATGCCTCCAATCTAATCCAATCTCCACCATTGGATCTAGGGATGGGGAATGAATGGCCTAGATTAAATGTGACCAACACACACAAAAAAAATAAAATAACCCAAGTGGGAGACAAGCTTGACATGGTAGGTAGCCTACCTTAGACTTTTTACTCCCTTTGTCTACCCATGTGGCATTTGACATTCAACCCTTCTAGATGGCCACCTAGGATGGTTGACCAGCCCCACATAGGTGACATGGACCAATGGGAAAGGGCTGAGGGCCCCCTTGCTGGTCCTACTGTATAATTGCATAAAACCCCACACAATCCATGGGAATGACTCCTTGACTTATAAAGCCTTACATTTGCGTACATACTTTCCCAATGATATAAACACAAACTAAAAGGACATAAATGCAAAAGAAAAAGTACATGCTCGGCGTCGATTCCCATCAACTCTCCCCGGGTGGGAGGAACTCGACCCCGTCGAGTAGGGGTATGGATGCTCGAGTACTCCGGTGGATCCGTCACCGTGCCAGGTAACGCGGGTACGCTCCACTCCAAGTGACCAGCACCTGCTCATTCCATATATACTCGATATGCACAAGCTGCCATGGGCTAGAGGTGGACACTCCGGGTGGGGCACTCTCAAAGGGAAGGAAGCAGCTCGAAGACTCACTAGGAATCACCGCTGAGTCCCTGTAGGTGACTGATCCGGGTATAGATGTAGAACCGATCCCATACTCATCGAAGGAGTCCAATCACCTCTTACTCATAAGAGAACGACAACGAGCTTACACAAGACACATGCAGACTCTCAAACTACACACAAACCATGCAAACAAACCACACAAGGAAAACACACGGACTCATCTATGACCCTAGACACACCTAATGTTAGTCCGACCCGTACATGGATGACGGCGGACCAGGACACCCGAACGTGTGCCATGCATGCATTTGACGTAACCGGAGGTTGACGTCATGGGGAACTCCTAGACATACTATGATGCACCAATCATGGACATTGGGCTTGGATGCGGGAAGTCCGGGAGGTGCGGGTGGTTTAGAGGGATCGGGGAAACCAAAGTCTTCCTTACCCCCGAATGATGGTTCGGACCTATGGCTATGTGGAGTTTGCTTGGCCCGAGTGGAAAAGGTGGGATAGTGAACTCCGCGGAAGAAGGGTAGTGAGTATGAAAACTCGGGAGGTTCACTAGTGAAGGGGTCAAAAGGGTCGAAGAAGGTGTGACCCCATGAAGTGGGTTCCAACATGACATGGTCCCAAGTTTGGAATTCATAGTCACCATCATACATTATGATCGGTAGGACGATGAACATGTGTAGAAAATAGGATTCTTCCCTTGGGCAAAAGGGAACGAAGTCGGACTCGGCCGGCATCGGGAGGAATAGAAGAATCTCCGTGGTGACACACCCCATAGTGTACTCGGAGGTAATGGACCCAAAGGCCGGATGGGTGAAGCTAAGACTAGCGGGTTGGTCAAAGCCTCGGGCCAGTAGGTGCGTCAACTTCCATTGCGTGTCTAATCCCATAATAAGGTCATCCAATATATCAATATGGTGACTAGACCGAAAGGTAGTGTGGAAGGAGTTGACGGGTACTATAGGTAAGGTGGGGTCCATAGAAGGGTAAGGACGTGGGACCAAGCCATCCTTGAGCCAACTAAGAAGTGGCTCGGCTATGTATAGCATACCCGTAAGAAACACGGGTGGCTCGGGATGGACATCCTCTAAATGTGGCTCCTCGAAGGGAGGGTGGCTCCCATGATGGGTGGCAAGAGGGGTGGGCTCCAGGAGAGGTGGCAAGCATAAATCCGAAGGTGGAGTGGGCCACTGGGGTTGGGTGGCGGGAAAGACGAGGGTGCTCGATTGAGCCCTATCCTTAAGGATGATCTTGCCAGGTAGGTAAGGTGGGTATAAGGTGCAAGTCCTTTTGCCCCAGTCAAGATTAGCCTTTCTTTCTCCTAACCACGTTTGCCCTAAAATGATGCATGGACCAGCAAGTGTGCCGATCCTGCACCATTCACCATCGGTGTAAAGAACGGAGCCGACCTTCCTATAGAACTCAACACAAGCAAAATCACCATCACGGATAATCTCGCCTGTCTTGGAGAGAGACTCCACGATATCAAAAGTAACCCAATTATCCGACTCCCTATCGGTGAAATGGAGTTCCGTTGTGGACCCATTAGGTAGAGTGGCTTTAGAAACGATATAGGGTCGGGCTAGGAAGGCCTTGGCTTGGGCCACCAGAGATGACCACTTGAACGCATGGCCTTGGGGAACGGCCATGGATAGCGGACATGGACATGCATACACACGGAGATAAGACACTAGACCGACTAATGCAAAGGTTGGGATGCATGCATACTAAGGATAAGACACCAAGACTCGGTACGGGGCGGAGTTAATCGATCCGAAGATCACTCGCGCAAGTGTGCGACCTTCCCGATAGGCGTAGCCTAACGTTCGGACAACACCTTTTTATATATCGACTAATGGTATGCAAATGCGACCCAAAAGACACTTTTTTTGTTTTAAAATAATGATGACCCTAAACACGACGTAGATCATGACTAATGACTAGACGTAAATGACACTCTTTTTTTTTGACACCCTAGACTCAACTCGCTCTGATACCAAATTGATGCGGAACGAGACCACGGACACGACAAGCTCGTGACTGCCCCTTAACGAGGGAAGCGTCGGACGTGCGCGGTTGAGAAACCGGCAGTGAGCTAGGGTGGTCGGCTCTCACTTGTGCCCGGATCGGGTCACGGGACGGTAACGCTCTCTCTCGCAGCAGCGGTGATATAAATATAAAGCGAGCTAATTGTCCCTACACATGCTCTCTAGCAGCGGCATAAACAAATATATGTGAAAATAAGCAAATGTTGAGTGTAGGGAGCGAGAATGATACCTCCACGCACTCGGCGTGGGGAAGACGGACCCGGCCGAAACTCGTACTCCCAGAACAATAATACACAATATTACAGCAATACACGTCGCTGCCCACTCCACGCAGGGAGGTAAAGGGCTACACAATGGGGCCCGGGAGGATCGAATTCGGGTTGACGGGCGGCTTCTCGCGTAGCTTTGGCAACACCCGAACTAGTGACGGTGGGGCCCACGTGCTGTCCGGAGGGGCCGTGTGGGACCCGATGGCACCGCTGTGGTGGTGGATGCCTGGATGAGCACTCCCTGGAGTGGAGGCGCGCTGGTTCGCCGACCGGAGGCCTGGCGGCTCCGATCGGCACCGGTCGGAATAACCGGCCACGGATCTGCAACTTCTGGTTTTCAGCGCGCGTCCCGGCGAGAACAGGCATTGCGATCAGCCCCGATGTCGGATCGACACGAGACTAGTGCCGTTGGAAAGCTAACTTCAAATCCTTCAATCTAGGCCTGAATATATGGCCTGGATCTGCACGGATCTGGGCTTTAATCAATTGTTGAGTTGCTGTTGTACAGTGGCTTAACTCTCAGATCTGCAGGCTGTCCTCTGATAACTGTCGTTGACCGCAGGGTGGATGTCCGATTCAGCTCTTGAGGTCTTCCTCAAAGGTGTAGGAAATGGAGCTAGGAAGACGGAATAACTAGTTTGGACAAGTTTGGATGTGGCTACAAATTGATAGGATTTTTGAACTAGAAGTGGGTCGGATCTGGAAATGGGCTAAAAGCACTGTAGCTGAGATAGAACACGAATTTTTAAAAATGGATAGAGGGCGAATCAAAAATCAATAAAAATGGTGGATTTAGGGGATGATGGAAAGAACTCCCATTAAAAGTGGGAGGGTTTGTTAAAATCAAAAAGAGGGTCGGAGGTGAGAAACGCAGGGTTACTGTCACTGTAGACAGAGACAAAACAGATCTGGGAATGAAAGATGCACGAAAATGGAAAAATACTAAACGAGGGATTTTGGACCTGAATTATTTTATGGATATGGGAATACAAGATAGGAACAACCTCTGAAAATTTCAGATCAAGAGGATGTCGGAGTTGATAGAAGGAATTCCGAGAAGAAGCTTCTGTCCAGGATTGACAGAACACCGAAGTCGACTTTGCGGTGGCTCGAAGGCGGCACGAACGGCGGCGGCGGCACCGGAGATGAACTCAGAGATTGAGGGGGAGGAGATAGAAGGGTTCCACTCTAGAATTGGGGGTTGGGGATGAAGAAAACCAGGGGGGGAGAGAGGGGTGGTCGAAATTCTCACAAGGGGGGCTCTTGCACAATGCTTTTTTCACTTTCATTAATATTCAAATGGAAAATACAAGTATTTATATGCCTCCAATCTAATCCAATCTCCACCATTGGATCTAGGGATGGGGAATGAATGGCCTAGATTAAATGTGACCAACACACACAAAGAAAATAAAATAACCCAAGTGGGAGACAAGCTTGACATGGTAGGTAGCCTACCTTAGACTTTTTACTCCCTTTGTCTACCCATGTGGCATTTGACATTCAACCCTTCTAGATGGTCATCTAGGATGGTTGACCAGCCCCACATAGGTGACATGGACCAATGGGAAATGGCTGAGGGCCCCCTTGCTGGTCCTATTGTATAATTGCATAAAACCCCACACAATCCATGGGAATGACTCCTTGACTTATAAAGCCTTACATTTGCGTACATACTTTCCCAAGGATATAAACACAAACTAAAAGGACATAAATACAAAAGAAAAAGTACATGCTCGGCGTCGATTCCCATCACTTTTGTTTGGAAAGAGGTAAACCCTTATACGTGTTATCTATGTGTTGGTCTTTAAGTGATGTTGGGCCTCTAAAATTTTGTATGTATATATATTGACCCTCATCAAGTATAAGGCTATGATATTTCTTTTTATTTGACCTTCATATAGAGTTATTTATTTAGGAAAAAGTCAATTTCTCTATTATTTTTATCTGGGGTGTTACACCCTTCCCCACTTAAAAGAATTTGGTCCCCAAATTCAAATGCATATACGGAGACATGGAGGGTGCGGAGTACTTACAGACTAGAATAGCTCCGGAAATCTCCTTCTCATAGACTCCTCGGTTTCCCATGTAGCTTATTGTTCTAAGCATCGATTCCATTGGATTTTCACCATGGGGATCGTCTCGTTCCTTAAAGTTCAGACTTCTCGGTCGAGGATCTTCATCGGCTTTTGCTCGTAGGTAAGGTCCTTTTGTATCACTAAGTCATTGTGGTCAATGACGTGGAAAGGATCGTGCATGTACTTCTTCAGCATAGAAATATGGAATGCATTGTGCACTTCTGCTAGTTGTGGAGGCAAGTCAATGCGGTAAGTCACCTCGCCCACTCTTTCCAATATCTCGAATGGACCAATAAACCTTGGTGTAAGCTTGCCCTTAACACCGAATCTTCTAATACCTCGGCCGGGAGATACCTTGAGAAAAACATGGTCTCCAGCTTGAAATTCCAGATCTCTTCTTCTATTGTCAGCATATGACTTCTATCTGGATTGTGCTATCTTGAGTCTTTCTCGAATGAGGTGTTGTAGATTTGTTTTAATTAGATTCCTATCCCGCCCCCTTTAAATACATACATGCATAAATATGTGAATCAAAGACAAAGGGGATGAAAGGATGAGAAATACTAACAGTGATCGCCACCAAGGATTAACAACGCCAAAGGATGAAGAAGTGTAAAGAACGGCGCCGTGTACCTTGGAAAGAAAACTTGATCGCGCTTGAAACGGGATGCGAGGAACTTGTGGATTCAAACCTCCTCTCCTTCCAGTCGGCTAGAGGAAGAGGGCATCACGTTATATTCATGCTCTCTTGCAAAACAAAGCCAAAACAAGGACAAAAATCTCATTAGAACATGAAGTGTAGCATCAATCCCGCAGTGATAAAATAGGGGTAGAAATTGAGGGCAAACTCACCAGGGGGAGGTTTTTAACCCCTGTGGAAGGGTGGAAATAATAGGTGGGTGTGTTGTGCATGCATGAGATTTGAAATCACGAGATTTGATTGAGAGAATAGAGAGAAATCATTGATGCAAAACGTGCAAATGTGCATGTGTAGCAGAAAAGTACAGGAAATTATGATGATTTATGATTTTGAGAGGAAGAGAACTAAGAGTATAGACCATGAAATCAAGCCCAGAAGATGAAATTGAAAGCTAATACTTCCCTCTTCAAGCCAGGGTTGAAGTTGTGAGTTGGAATTACAGCATGGCTTCGCCCCGAACCAAGAAAGAGCCCCCCGTCGCAACTGCGAACTGGGCAGTTTTTATAGAAAAGTGGTGAAACCCCCAACTTTCCTCCACGAGTTTAAGAGATAGAGTCCATCAAATCTCGAGATCTATGGATCAATCTTGAGATAATAGTCAAGATAAGTCATAGGAGAAAATGGGACTCTATTTGGATGAAGGATCTGGAAGATATGGCTTCTAGAAGGGAGCCCCGAAGCTTAATCTGCAGAGTTTGAGTTGAACCAGGACACCTAAACCCTCAACTTTTGAGTGTGGTTCTGAGCAAGATAGTCAATGAAATTTGGAGTTCTTTGGACTGAATTTAAGATAATACCAAGGAAAAACCATAGGAACAAACGGCGCTCAATTTGGAGTAGAATTCAAGAAGTTATGGACTCTACAAGAGGGCCACGACGCACAGAAACGGAGCAGAGTCCAACACGAATTAGACTCTCAGGTGTGTGTAACAGTCTATCGTACGACTATCAAAGTTATATAACGGACTAGGGTAGGTCCGTCACACTCTGGGGGTCAAACGGGACGATTTCGGACACGTTTCGGTGTAACGCACCCATACTAGACCGTCACATTGACTCTGACGGTCTAGGGTAGAACCGCCACGCTCTAGGGGTCGAACAGGGTGATTTCGGATAAGTTTCGGTGTGACGGTCTATCGTAGGACAGTCACACTGCCCTGGCGGTCTAGGGTAGGGCCGTCACATTGATGGAGGAAGATTTTGGGCAGACTGCGCGTGACTTTGGAAATTGAAGCGTATCTCTTAAACGGAGCAGAACTAGCGAAAGTTGTAGAAGAATAAATTGTAGATAACTAAGAGAGGAACAGGTTTTATGAAGAAATAAAGTTGACAAAATGACTATAAGAGGGAGAAAATAGGGCTAGAATAGAGAGGAAAATTCTAGGACATAGGTGAACAGCGTAGCATGCCGGAAAAATGTGAATAGATCATAATAAGGGTAGAACTGGCCAACAGCGTTTAAGAAGAAATTGTAGATCTTTTACAGATAAACAACTTTGATGAAGACAACTTTTTGAAAAGAGGAACAGAAGGAGATGAAAAAGGACCACTTTCAGGACTGCGCTGTGAGAGAGAGCCGATTACTTGAGGGAAGCTGGCCTAAATGGGCCGTAAGTTGACTTGGAAGTCAGAATTTGATAAGATAAGCTCCAAGGCTCTAGGAAATCGTGATCTCCAAGACTCAAAGGACATGAAATGGTAAAAATGGGCTTGAAATCCATCCGAGAAAGTTCCAAAACAACGGCTACTTCGGGGCATCAAAAATGATGAATAAGAGAAATGACATAACTTGTGGGCTAAAACGGGTGTCAACAGATGCCCCTCCTTCATGTCCGCTTTGCAAGGGAACGAGCGAAAGTGGCGCGGAGACGAAATGGAAAGGAGATGGAGCGAAAGCGACAGCGACGTGAAATGGAGATGAAGCGGAGAGAACTGATAAGCGGGCATCAAAGAAAAAGACACCCGTCATAACCAACAAGCGACAGGAATTCTCCCGAAAACGCCGAACTAATCACCTGAAATGATTGACAAGGATGAGACATGTTTGGAGAACTAAACTAAAGGAAAGGGAACACGACCAGCCTCATTGGGGACACAATCCACGGACAATGAGTGGGTCGGAAGGAACACAACATAAGAGTTGGAAAAGGAGAGATAAGACTGAGAAAAAATCCAGACAGGAATCACGCTGGCCAACCAGACCAAACGGCAAGATCAGAGAAATCATTTGAATTCATAGTGGAATGAAGAATCTCTTACCCAAGAGAACTGAGTTGTAATTAATCATTGCTGAGGAGAAATCGTTGAATGGATCACGAGGCATGAATGCTGAAAATGACATGATGCATGCTGGGCTAAAATAAAGAAATCATTAAAAATGAATTCAAAGAAAGATAAAATAGAAAGTACTCAAGGATAGTATTGCTAGACTGAGCCAAGACGGGGTCAAGAGTCGTCTCGTAACCACGGCGTGCGAGATAGAGTCTATCGTCCCCCACCCGACTCAACCGAGCGGCTTATCCAACGATTAACTATATGCTCCTAGATCATAATCATTTTTTTAGGGGAATATCAGATCCTAGAACACACGGTCAACCAACCGGTCCTTGAGAGGCCTTAATAACGTAGATACCATATAGTAATGCAACAATAAGAAGGGATAGAGAGCCATACCTGACTTACCTGCCAAGCGAAATGGCATCTTTTTTTTTGATTTTCTAATTTTTTGTGGATTTTCATCATAAGACATCCATATGACATGACATGATAAACAAGCATGAACATAACGATGATAAGATAACGCTCCACTGAACGACCGACAACACAACAAAACATAATGATCAAACGAATGGAAAATAACACAACAAGACGAACAAGCACATATGTAATGGCATGAACAGACAACACGTATGCAAGATGAACGTGGGGGACAAGATAACAATGTAGTGAGACAACACACGGTTGGGACAAGACAACACGTAAGTGGTGGGACAGCACACGAGATATAAAAGGACGACTAACAACATATGCAAGACAACTAACAACACGTGGTGAAGAACAAAATATATGTGGGACAACACGGTGGGACATAGACACGGCGAGACAAGGACACGACGGGACAAAGGATATAAACAAATATGCCCTTCAATCAAAACCCAAGATCAGAATGAAGCAGAACCGCCAGGTTCATAATCATGAGGTAAAGTCCTCTCATATAGATATAATCATTGCAAACAAAAGCTGAGAAGGACATAAGCTTCAGAATAGATCGAGAGTTTTGAAGAAGGAAACAGATCAGAAGATGTGGACAGGAGACATAACAAAAAGATATAGCAAGGTATGCCTGAGTACCTGCAACATGCACACTTAGCAAACAGATTATGTATCTGTTCTCAAAATAAAATATAAAAGATAAATATTTTTAGATTTTTCAATTTTCTTGATTTTTTGGATTTTAAAACTATTTGATTGTTTTTGAACAATATTTCATTTTTTTTTGGATTTTTGACAATATCTCATCATTTTTTTTGGATTTTTGACAATATCTCATTTTTTTGGATTTTTGACAATATCTCATTTTTTTGGTATTTTTGAATAGTAATTCGCAGCACCCAAAGATAGGCTCGAACTACTGGCCAGGGATTGCCGTCCCTCCCCTCTCATTGAAGACTTCCCTTGAGCAGGGCGTGCATGTGGGGGTGGCTTACCACAACCAATTGCCTCTAAAGAACGGTGCCCCTACTAAGGCCATACCCGGGATACAACCCAGCCTATGATGGAGAAATAGAAGAAAAATTAGAGACAAGCTTTGTACAAAATGGGAGATATCAGGATTTGAATTCCTTCCAGGGCACTACCCCTCAAAGAGTAGGTCTGTTACGCCGGGGCTTTGTGTCTTTGATTTTTAGACCCATATTTATCAGGCACGCATGCGACCGGGCTCATGACGTCCCGCAGGGAGCTTTACTGCCACTCTTGCCATGCCTTTGATAAATAATTTTACATATTTATTCATCCATTTATTTTTGACAGCCCTTATTTGGCTAGATATTGCATGAACACTCATTTTTGAGGGTCAAGACTACCCCTATTGGAGGCCTCTCTCGTATTAGGGAGCGCCAAGGTTGGTCATCTTATCCATCAATCTCTTGCCCCTGCACTTGGCCGAGCAGAGAAGAGAAAAAGACCTTTGTGCATACCCAAAGTATGGCCAAAGCAGTAACGATGTGCCTCAGAGGAATTGGCTATGGCTCGCCGTGTGGTGTGTGAAAACCCATATTCAAAAGGTCACCCTTAACAATCGGGGAAAGAACTCAGACTCCCAGCGCGGAGCTATCACCAACCTAAGGATGCTGCAGAAGCGAACTCATTTTAAATGACCTAAATGAACTAAGCAAATTTCTAAAAGCCACTTAACCATGTTGAGGAATAACATTATAAGCGTGTGCAGAAACAATAGAAATAATAGAAATGAAAGCATGTTTCTTTGCTCAAAATAAAGATACCTTTGCAAATCCGTAGTGTGGAAGTAGCATCCTAAAGCAATCTTGATCATCGAGCTTCGAGCAGCACGAGCTTTGTATTCCTTGCTTGACAGGATGAAAGGGAGAGGATAGCAAAGAGATTGAAAGATTCCTTGACATGGAGGAGCGACGGACACCAAACTAGACGAAGGAGGATAAAAAGGAAGAGAGACGAGGGCTAGAACTCCCTCGTTAAGGCATAGAGACCCTGATAACAAGGGACCAGATACAGAAGAAACCAGATTAGCTTAGATCAAGGCGGACTAAAGTCTCGAAAGCAGCAAGAAAAAGGGTAATGACCCTGAAAGGGTGAAGAGGAGTGAATAGAAAGATAGCGAGAGGATTGCTGTGAAGATGAGGAAGAAGGAGAATGATCATCCGACGTGGCCAGAGAAGGAGAGTAGTAGTCATCCGGTAGGGCCAAAAAATGATCAGAAGCAACACCCGGAAGTCCTGGGGAAGAATCAGAGGCAACACCCGGAAGTCCCGGGGAAGAAGAATCAGGTGATGTCCCGAGATTGGGATGGAAGGATGACATAGGCCGGGGCATAGAATCGTGAGAGGAGGGAAAATCTAGAGGATCCGGAGAAAAAGGAGAGGAATGGGGACGCACGGACCTACGGAAGGTGGAGAAAATGATGGAGATAGGATCAGATGGAGGAAGGTACACCACCCAAGGGTGGGAAGTAAGTAGAAAGAAGGATGAATGAAAAGAAAGGGAGGAAGATGCGGACCCCTGAATGCACAACTGACGGCTCTTGAACTTGCATCGCCGTCTCTTCTTAGCTGAAATTGGCTTGAAATAGACCTGCTTGGCGCGGGGTTGGACCTTCAGGCCTCTTATTTTGTAGTGTCTCCTTAAATAACGGGCCCATCTGGCAGAGGACCTGACCCGGCTATGAATATGCAGCTTCATCGAGGCGGTTGCCCCTAGACACCCGGCGCTAACAACAGTAGACGGACATTCTTGAACAACTAACTCCTTAGAAGGATGAATATTAAAAAACCATGGAGTTTTTTCTTTCGGCACAAGCAACATGATATTCGGCAACTCCACTTGGTAATCAGGCCTGAAGCACAACTCCCTTAATAAAAGAGCAGGATGAAACTGAGGGAGAGTAATGCGCGACGTTGATGTGACCGGCATACCATCAGACCGAGGAAGATTGCATAACAAGTGTAGAATGTCCCCGAAAAATGTAGAAGATACGGCCAATTGCCCGTTTAACATAGAACCCATAATCTGCTTGGCGGCCGTATGCATTAGCACAACACGGGTAGAGAACCCTTCTTGGCCTGTCATCTGAATGGCAATAGAGCGAGGAGAAATAATAGCATCAACGGTGAACTCTCTGGCGAGCAAAGAGATTGCCACAGGCCTTGCCCGGGAAGAAACTGGCATCAACTCAAGGGAACTCTTCTTGTCAACCGTCTTCACTAGGAGTGTAGGCTCAACATCCCCAAAATAACCAGGGACTAGGATGCGGATCAGCATGAAGTCTTGGATCTTGAATTGCACGGCCGGCACCGGATCATCCTGACTTGGCTTATTGTCTCCCTGGGGATTAGACCCAAGGGGCACCATGGGTAACGCACACCCACTCCGTGGGGTGGAAATAGGTGGAAGAATGGGGATAGTAGTAGGTTCAGAAGACGTGGGGGTTTCAACGGGTATGGTGTGTTTAGGTGGAGGCAAAGGTAAGAGTGGAGGTATGACTTGCTCGGGCGAGGGCGGCAAAGGTGAAATTTGCTCAGGCTCGGTCAAAGGTGATGGCGGGGGTGATGGAGGTTTAGGCAATGGTGAGGGTGGTGGAGATGGTGTAGGCGATTGAGAGGATGGCGGAGATGGTGATGTGGTCGATGGAGGTAGTGGACATGGCAAGGGTGAAGGAGGGGGTTGTGGCACCCACCGTCGACATGTCGACACAACACGCCGAACGACATTGGGAGTGGAAGTAGTGGTGGAAGGAGTAGAAGAAGGGGAGGTGGCACTAGCCTGAGCAGAGGCTTGGGTTTATGGAGGTTGCGGAGATTGGATAGGAGATAGCGAAGGTAATAGAGTAGGCGAGGTAGTAGGTGATGGAGCGGGTTCAATGCTAGATGAAGAATCACTGGGGTGCCCCTGGCCTTGTAGAGATGGAGACAACTGCTTGGGCGGTGCTTCTTGTTGCTGCTGCTTGCTGCGGAGATCTAAAACAACTTTACGCATGGCGGCCCAATCAATCCTTTTATTATCTTCCAGGTCATAAACATACTTTCGGAACTCAGGACAATCCTCAACCAAATGCCCCTGCTGGCGGTGAAAATCACAATATTGAAGCGTATTCCCGACCGCGGGTTGGCAAGGCACAGACGGAGAGAGCGACAACGCGTGAGCGGCCATCAAAGCCCTAAAAATGTCGGTAAAGCACTCCGGCAACGGAGGACAAGGAGCCCGCTTCGGGCAAGGCGGATGCCGAAGGGTATGAGGTGGTGAAGAAGGTTGTGGAGACGGAAGTGAATGTTGTGTTAGCAATGGAGTATGGCTGGCGGAGGAGGGATTTGGTGAAGGCATATGTGGAACGGAGTGGGGAGGTATGTAGACGGCATCCACCTGGTCGGGATGTGGTGTGACCTTGACCGGAGGTGGATACGGAGACGGGTATGCAGACACAGGAGGCTGACTCATGGAAGGTTGATATGCGGAGGCGTATAGGTATGTAGAGGCGGGGGGTTGGCTCGTGGAGGGATATGTGGTGGAAGGCTGACTCATGGGAGCGTTGGGTTGGCACGTGGAGGGTGAAGGTTGATATGTGGAGGTGGATGGTGGAGACTCAGGGTCAAGGGAATCTTGGATTTGTTGGCGAATGAAGCGGGCTCGGCTGTATAATTGTTGCTAGAAGGTGATGTCGTTGAGGGCTAAGATAAACCGATACTCAAGCGTGGCATTGGATATCAGCATCTTGATTTGCTCTCCCTCCGGAATGTTCCCCGGGACCTGCGCGGCAAGGCGACGCCAATGATCGGCAAAGGTAGAGAACTCCTCTTCGGGCTTCATCATCTCATGGGCCAGATCTACAATAGAATACTTGGGCCCAACTTGGTCTTGGAACTGCTGAATAAATCCCTCTTGTACAGCTTGAAAATTCACAACTTGCTCTTGTGGAAGAGAGAAGAACCAATCCCGAGCCCGGCCTTCCAATGACAGACCAAACAGATAAGCCATCAAGTGTTGGTCATGTCGAAATTGGGCCGACTCATAAACAAACTCATTCAAGTGCACATACGGGTCACCGACTCCACTATAACGGTGATATGTGGGAATTTGTGATGGAGGTGAGAGCCGAAGACCTTGGAAAGCGAATGGAATACTTAAGGAAGATTTGGGATCGATCCGGCGTTGAAGCTCATCAAGCTGGTGTTGGGTTTGAGCAATCATCTCCTGGGTAGGGAGAGATCAAGAAGAATATGGGCCAACTTGAGCAAGAGGTTGTGAATTACGACCAGTATGATGGTAATGGGCCGGATAAGAGGATCCGGGCTGAGAAGAAGAAGGGCCCATTCCAAGAATGGAAGGATATGTGGGCCTGGAAGAAGCATGAGCATAAGGACCCATTGGGCTGGCAGTATAAAGAGATGAAGAATGAGTCCCATTAGAAAAATAAGGCCCATTAGGAGAATGGGGCCCATTAAGATGATGAGGCCCATTAATGAGAGAAGAAGGCCCATTAAGAGAAGAAGGCCCATGAAGATGAGATGCAATAAGACGTTGGGCCTGGGCTGGGTCCATTTGGCGAACAAGGCTTGATATATGGGCCATGAGATTAGCATGTTCCTCAGAGGGATCAGAGGGACCACGGGAAGATGGGCCCGCGTGGGAAGAGGATTCCACGCGGGAATAGGAAGAAGATTGAGAAAAAGAATGATACAAGGGGTTAGAATGATACTCCATGAGGGAAAATGGAGACTTAATATAAGGAGATCAAGGACAATATAAATTGGGAAGCAAGGGCTTAATGGGCTTGAGAACAAGGAGGGACTAACCCACTAATGCAAAGACCGATGGACAACGGACCAAGGGATGATGGACTGGACAATGAACCCACGAAATGGACTGACTTAAGTGGGCCTAACAACGATGAAACATGTGGATGCAACACAAAACACCACTAATGGGCTTGGACAAGCCCAAGCAGCACAAACAATGCAATGTGAGAGTTTTCACCCAAGTCAAACAAGTTGATATGATGGGAAATATTTTAGGTATTTTAATAGACCTTTTAATGATTTGAGTTAATAATAATTCCCTCAAGATAAGGTCCATACTTTGGGTTGACTAAGGTTAACTATCTCACACTTATGCAAATGCAAGCTTAAAGGGGCGGAAAGGTACAACCGGCCCGGTGTCCGTGTGAGAATCCACGGCTCACGAGGACTTATGGAGGTCCCAGATAAGATCACCTAGTCGACTCAAAGGAATATGGAGACGAGAGGATCACTTACCAAGGTAGGAAATGGAACTATGATATGCACTGTATGGCCCTATGTGCACCGGAGTGCATGTAAATTCTAGCTTAAAACTAGAAAATCAAGACTAGATTAAACTATGCAAACATGATCCAACTAAGACAAATAGTATATGGATGGAAAGATAATACAAAGGTATGCACAACGGGCCCAAGAACAGATCAATCTGACCCCGGGAGGTCAATCAAATCACTGAGCAAAGTTACCCCCGTGAACCTGTGCGCAGACCACATGCAGATTTTATGGACAAAATGCTAAAATGATGACAATTTTTAACTAAGCAAATGAGACCCAAATGATGCAAATAAGCTATGGGTGGAAAGACAATACAAGACTATCCAATGGAATAAAAATCAGTGCAATCGAACGTCGGGAAAGAACTCAAATCACTGAGTAAAGATGTACCTGTGAACATGTCCCTGAGCCTGCCTGCAGAACTTATGCATAAAACTCAAAAAGTTGGACAATATTAGACTATATAAATGTTAACAAAATGATGCAAATGATATATGGATGGAAACACAATACAAAGGGCTATCCAACGGAAGAAAAATCAGTGCAATCGGACATCGGGATCAAAAGTTATGCTCCGACGAACATGGCCCCGTGAGCATGCGCGCAGGATGCCAGAATTTGTAACGGTCTACCAAAGGACCGTTACATTAATGTGGCGGTCTACTATAGGACCGTCACACTACCTGAGCCCTTAAAACGCCCCAAACAATAGAAGAATGGATAAAATATCACCTAAACATGCACATGCACACACCCAACTTACAAAAGAGCATTAAAACAAACGTGATGGGCATTGGTGTCCCACCGTGATCGCCAAAAAATTGTAGATTTATTTTAATTAGATTCCTATCCCGCCCCCTTTAAATACATACATGCATAAACATGTGAATCAAAGACAAGGGGGATGAAAGGATGAGAAATACTAACCGTGATCGCCACCAAGGATTAACAACGCCAAAGTATGAAGAAGTGTAAAGAACGGCGCCGTGTACCTTGGAAAGAAAACTTGATCGCGCTTGAAACGGGGTGCGGAGAGCTTGTGGATTCAAACCTCCTCTCCTTCCAGTCGGCTAGAGGAAGAGGGCCTCACGTTGTATTCATGCTCTCTTGCAAAACAAAGTCAAAATAAGGACAAAAAACCCATTAGAACATGAAGTGTAGCATCAATCCCGTAGTGATAAAATAGGGGTAGAAATTGAGGGCAAACTCACCGGGGGGAGGTTTTTAACCCCTGTGGAAGGGTGGAAATAATAGGTGGGTGTGTTGTGCAAACATGAGATTTGATTGAGAGAATAGAGAGAAATCATTGATGCAAAATGTGCAAAAGTGCATGTGTAGCATACAAGTATAGGAAATTGTGATGATTTATGATTTTGGAACTAAGAGTATAGACCATGAAATCAAGTCCAGAAGGATGAAATTGAAAGTTAATACTTCCCTCTTCAAGCCAGGGTCGAAGTTATGAGTTGGAATTGCAGCATGGCTTCGCCCCGAACCATGAAAGAGCCCCCCGTCGCGACTGCGAACTGGGCAGTTTTTATAGAAAAGTGGTGAAACCCCCAACTTTCCTCCACGAGTTTAAGAGATAGAGTCCATCAAATCTCGAGATCTATGGATCAATCTCGAGATAATAGTCAATATAAGTCATAGGAGAAAATGGTACTCTATTTGGATGAAGGATCTGGAAGATATGGCTTCTGGAAGGGAGCCCCGGAGCTTAATCTGTAGAGTGAGTTGAACCAAGACACCTAAACCCTCAACTTTTGAGTGTAATAATGAGCAAGATAGTCAATGAAATTTGGATTTATTTGGACTGAATTCAAGATAATACCAAGGAGAAACCATAGGAATAAACGGCGCTCAATTTGGAGTAGAATTCAAGAAGTTATGGACTCTGCAAGAGGGCCATGACGCACAGAAACGGAGTAGAGTCCAGCATGAATTGGACTCTCAGATGTGTGTAACGGTCTATCGTACGACCGTCAGAGTTATGTAACGGACTAGGGTAGGTCCGTCACACTCTGGGGGTCAAACGGGACGATTTCGGACAAGTTTAGTAACGCACCCATACTAGACCGTCACATGGACTCTGACGGTCTAGGGTAGGACCGCCATGCTCTAGGGGACGAACAGGGCGATTTCGGACAAGTTTTGGTGTGACGGTCTATCGTAGGACCGTCACACTTCCCTGGCGGTCTAGGGTAGGGCCGTTACACTGATGGAGGAAGATTTTGGGTAGACTACGCGTGACTTTGGAAATTGAAGCGTATCTCTCAAACGGGGCAGAACTAGCAAAAGTGGTAGAAGAAGAAATTATAGATAACTGAGAGAGGAACAACTTTTATGAAGAAAGCAAGTTGATAAAATGATTATAAGAGGGAGAAAATAGGGCTAGAACAGAGAGGAAAATTTTGGGACATAGGTGAACAGCGCAGCACGCCGGAAAAATGTGAATAGCTCACAATAAGGGTAGAACTGTCCAACAGCGTAGAATAAAAATTGTAGATCTTTGAAAGATGAACAACTTTGATGAAGATAACTTTTTGAAAAGAGGAACAGAAGGAGATGAAAAAGGACCACTTTCAGGACTGCGCTGTGAGAGAGAGCCGATTACTTGAGGGAAGCCAGCCTAAATGGGCCGTAAGTTGACTTGGAAGCTGGAATTTGATAAGATAAGCTCCAGGGCTCTAGAAAATCATGATCTCCAAGACTTAAAGGATATGAAATGGTAAAAATGGGCTTGAAATCCATCTGAGAAAGCTCCAAAACAATAGCTAATTCGGGGCATCAAAAATGATGAATAAGAGAAATGACACAACTTGTGGGCTAAAACGGGTGTCAACAGGTGTATCTTCTCGGTTGTATCTCTTAACATATATGGGCCTAGAATTTATTTTTTGTCGACTTCATCCCAGCATATTGGAGATCGATAACTCCTGCCATAAAGTGCCTCGAAAGGTGTCATTTGGATACTGGCTTGATAGCTGTTGTTATACACAAATTCGGCCAGGGGTAAGTGGTCATGCCAGCTACCGCCGAAATCTATAATACATTCCCTTAACATATCTTCAACAACTTGGTTTGTCCTCTCGGTCTGACCATCCGTCTGGGGATGAAAAGCAGTGCTAAAGTTGAGTTTCGTCCCCATAGAGTGTTGTAGACCTTTCCAGAAATGGGAAGTGAAGCGTGGGTCTCGGTCAGATACGATAGACACAGGAACTCCATATAATCTAATGATCTCCTTGGTATATATAGAAACAAGGATATCAACCGACCATTGACTTTTGATAGGCAAGAAATGAGCCAATTTAGTTAGACGGTCGATGATTACCCAAATTCCATCATGTCTGCCCTAGACTTAGGCAAGCCCATGATGAAGTCCATGCCGATGTCTTCCCACTTCCACTTGGGAATATCTAGCGGGTGCAGTTTTTCAGCGGGTTTCTGGTGTTCCGCCTTCACTTGTTGGCATGTCATGCAGCGAGATACAAAGTCTGCCACCTCCCGTTTCATATTAGGCCACCAGAAAGTTCGCTTCAAATCTTGGTACATCTTTGTTGCTCTAGGGTGAATCGTGTACCTTGATCGATGAGCTTCTTCAAGAACCTTCTTTTTCAACTCAGGGTAGTCTGGTACACATGTCCGTTCATGGAATAGCATTCTCCCATCGGGTGACAACTTGAAGTCGAGTTTCTCATCTAGCTTGTCCCTTATCTCTACAGGATCTTCTTCTTGCAGCTTCTTAATTTCAGGTAGCAAATTCAGATGTAGACTCATATGGGATAGAGTGATACACCCGTTCTGGTTATCCGTGCATACATTGTGTTTTGAGAATTTCTCCAGTAGCTTCCATTCTTGAATCATACAGTTGGCCAATATTGCTCTCAACTTTCGACTGAGGGCATCAGCTACGGAGTTACCCTTACCAGGATGGTATTGGATTGTGAAGTCAAAATCCTTGAGGTATTCTAGCCAACGCCTTTGCCTCATGTTTAGTTCCTTCTGGGAAAATAGATATTTGAGACTTTTGTGATAAGAGTACACAATGAATTGTTCTCCGTAGAGGTAGTGTCTCCAGACCTTTAAGGCGAATACTACTACGGTAATCTCTAAATCATGCACCGGGTAGTTCTCTTCATGCTTCTTTAATTATTGGGAAGAGTATGCAATGACCCTTCCATTTTGCATCAATACACACCCGAGGCCAATACCAGAAGTATCGGTATATACCTCGTACTTCTCTCCTTCAATTGGTAATGATAAGATTAGAGCAGTGGTCGAGAGATCCTTCAAAGCTTGAAAACTCTTCTCACAGTCTTCATTCCACTCATAAGGCACTTCCTTGCGAGTCAACCTCGTGAGAGGAATAGTAATTTTTGAGAAGTCTTTGATGAAACGCCGGTAGTAACCAGCTAGCCCCAAGAAACTTTGAATCTTCATTGCATTTGTTGGTCGTCCCCGGTTCTTCATGGCTTCGACCTTTGATGGGTCCACGGAAATTCCATTCTTCGAGATTATATGGCCCAAGAAAGATACTTCTTCTAGCCAAAATTCGCACTTGCTAAATTTGGCATAGAGTTGATTCTCCCTTAATATCTACAATGATGTCTGCAAGTGTTCTTCACGGTCTTCTTTGGACTTTGAATAAATTAAGATATCATCAATAAAGACCACAATGAATTGATCCAGATGTGGCCTAAAGGTGCTGTTCATTAGCTGTATAAAGGCTGCTAGGGCATTTATTAGTCCGAAAGGCATAACAGTAAATTCATAATGCCCATACCTGCTTCAAAATGTAGTTTTATGAATGTCTTCTTCCTTGATCCTCAGTTGATGGTAACCAGACCGGAGATCAATCTTGGATAAGTAGTTAGCTCCAGATAATTGATCGAACAGCTCATCAATTCTCGGCAGTGGGTACTTGTTCTTGAATGTAAGGTGGTTCAACTGCCGATAGTCGATGTAGAGTCTCATTGATCCATCCTTTTTCTTGACAAATAGCACGGGCGCTCCCTATGGGGAAGTACTCGGCCTGATGAAACCCTTTTTCAATAACTCCATTAGCTGCTCTTTTAGCTCCTTCAACTTAGCGGGGGACATTCTATAAGGTGCCTTGGAAACAGGACCAGCACCAGGGACAAGGTCGATTGTAAACGACACTTCCCTCTCCGAGGGTAAGCCGGGCAATTCTTCTGGAAAAATGTCGGGAAAATCCCAAACTACACGGATGTCTTCAAGTTTGGACTCCTCGGATTCCGTGGCAGTCACAAATGCTATGAAAGCCACACATCCTTTACTTATAAGTTTGCTAGCTCGGAGAGCTGAGATAAGAGGTGATCTTTTCTGAGGGCTAATGTAAACCAGTTCTGAGTAATCCACAAAAGTTATCTTGCTACTTCGGCAATCTATAGTTGCTTGGTGTGTAGATAACCAGTCGACACCTAGTATGACATCATACCCCTTCATATCTAGACATATTAGGTCGGAAGGTAGATTGTTTCCTTTAACCATAACCCTACAATTTGGGTAGTGATGTGTGATATCGGACTCATCCCCCGAGAGGTGTAGATATGACTAAGTCTAACCATTCGGGTTCCTTAGAAAATGAAGCAGCAAATTTCTTGGAAACAAATGAATTAGTTGCTCCGGTATCAAATAAAAATTTAGCAGCCTTAGAATAAACAGTTAGTGTATCTTCCACAATCCCACCTTTCGTCAGTTCCGTATCTTGGAGAGTTTGCAGACGGCCTTGTTTCTTTGCCGGACGCTTCTCATCTTTAGTGGTTTGCTCATTCAACAATGGGCAATCAGGGATTCGATGTTCTCGGCTCCCACATTGGAGACAGGCTCCCAGTCTCCTCCAACATTCCTCGGCCTTGTGGCCAGCCTTGTCATAGTGCTTGCAAACTTCCTTAGAAGGTACGGTGATGAAGAATGGTTTGTCATTTTTCTTAAATTTCTTTTCTTTGGAGGACTCCCCTCCATTGTCGGACCGCTTCTTGTTAAATAAAGGTTTGAAGTTTCTGAGACTTGTGACTTGCTCCTTCTTGCCCCTTCCTCGGATCTTATCAGATAATTCAGCGGTGTCCTCGAGCAACTATGCACATCGGACCATTTTTGAATAGACTTGGATGTCCATCATTGCCAGTTGGGTAATGTATTGGGGCCGAAGCCCGTTGAGGAACCTTCTTGCCTTCATCTTTTTAGTACACACCAAGTGGGGTGCATACCTGGACAGTCTTGAGAACTGGGCCTCATACTCGGCCATTGTCAAAGTCTATTATTTCAGTGCGGCAAATTCCACGGCCTTTTTCTTCTGAATGCAGTCGGAAAAGTACTTGTTGTTGTAATGTTCAACAAATTCATCCCATGTGACATAGTCACTCGGCAATGTTGCTTCTACGGATTCCCACCAACATCGAGCGTCCCGCTCCAGTTGGAAAGTAGCTAGCAAAACCTTTTGTTCATCCGTGCATTGCATTACACGGAAAATTCTTTCGATTTCCTTCAACCAGTTCTCAGCATATTCGGGGTCAGACGAGCCCGTGAACCTTGGTGGGTTCATGTTGTGGAAACCCCTGCGCCATCTGTTGTGGCGCCTGCATAAGACCTTGCACTGTGCGCTGCATCTTGCGCCATTGTGCTCTTTCAGCGGCTATAATCCCATAAGAAATTTCAATCAAATTAGTTTCATGTTTTATATTATAAAATCTTGGATGTCAACATAGGAGTTAACCCATGGCTCTACCAATCTCACCGGGTACAAGGTGAAAACCTATCCTTGGACTTGGGTTTCCTAGGAATTTGAAATCCTAGGCTCTGATACCACAGAAACTGTCACGCCCCGAGCGCGGAAGTAACCTGGGGTGCGTGACGAGTTTATATAGATCATGTCAATCAGAGCAATAAGATTTTTGACATAAAGACAGAGTGCGCAAAAGACAAGGTAATATAATAACAAGACTTAAATTTTGAAAATAATACCAATATTCCAAGGTGACATTGATCCAAATAACCATAATGATAATGACCCAAATTAAATCATAGGGCTACAAGCCTTAACATGTTCCAACCAACTAGACCAACATAATTGAAAGTGCAAAGGCAAGGACTCAAGGAAACAAGAGAGACGCGACTAGACTACAGCTCGACGATCGGTGGCTCTAGCACTCTTCACTCGATCTCATTCCCATCCATATGGCTCTCACTATCCGAGTTGCCTGAAAAATGTTGGAATGAAACTAGATGAGCGAATCGCCCAGTAGGAATTATATCTCAAGAACTAGCAATGCTTTAAGTAATTACATGTTACGTGTAATGCAGGCATAACTATGTATGATGGACGAGCAAGATATCAAGAACTTTTAGAGAAGAACATAGCATGATTTTCAAGGTATCAATAAAGTTCTATCAAGTGTTTGCACAATTCTTTTCCAGGAAAGTGAGAACCAATGTTCAAGCATGTAATATCAAGTACGTGTCACTAGAATTTGGCTATTTCAATCAAGCAAGTACTTGCCCATTCTGGGCCACGCAAGTCAAGTCAAGCACGCAAGTAATGTCAAGTATTGTCACGAGAGAGTGAGTGGAATGCTTTATATCAAGTAAGTCATGCACTTCGGTGCAATGCCACACCGTGATCAATATAGCTCCCATGGGCACAAGTATTTTTGGGTGCTCCTCCCAGAACCAGATTGGGCCCTATTAACTCCAGCATTGAGTCATGTATTTCTTTCGACATCCACTCTAGTTTATAGCCAATATAGAATTCCAAAGGGTTTAACTGTCATAGGAACATAAGGTGGATCTCATGGAACAGAGTTCAAGAACAGATTATCATGTAAGGATGAACTATGACTAAACCACATAATATACACTATATATCAGAAATCTGGGTGGAATTGGCGCCTTTAGGGCTGCCACGGATTACATAACTAGAGCCCATCAGGCAGCCATTTATTTCAAGAATTGCACCCTTAATGAGGGGTGTTCATTCTAGAAGTACAGGGAAGAACAAGCTCATGTATGCCAAACAACACACTGTGAGGGCTATGCTACCATGTTTCCTGGGACTGTATCTGCGGACTGAGATAACAGTGCCTAGAAGCCGCGGTGTAGGTTAGATAGAAGCTCGAGAAAATTTGGAAATCCATACTGTGAAAAATGGTGCCCAGACAGGTGCCATTTATTGACCAAATGGCGCCCAGACAGGTGTCATTATTTGATGAAATGGCGCCCAGACAAGTGGCATTAATTTATGAAATGGCGCATGTTCACAGGGACGCCTAATCCTCTGTGAGACAGGGATTTGGAATTGGCGACCAGGTGGGTGCCATCATTTGATGAAATGGCGCCCAGGTGGGTGCCATTATTTTACAAATTGGCGCCTATTTGCAGGGGTGCCCATTACTAAATTTTAATTTTTCATTTTTTCCTTAAAAGAATTGACGCCTATTTGCAGGTGCCTTGAGAAAACCTACCTCGTTAGCGTGAATAATGAGGTACAGGTAATGATGGGGACATCAACGTCAGCCCGCTCACTTTGTGTTTGCATCTGCGTCCTTTTGTATTTGTATGTACGCCCTTGTGATATATGGGTACACAATAGTAGGTCTTAGTGGGTTTATTTGCAAAAGGCCATTGGGTTTCTTTGCAAATGTGCATGTAGGCCCCGCAGGGGCCCCCTCCCTCCTCCTTATTGGTCCACCTGGACTCCTGGGCCCAAGGTGGCTGGTCCATGGTCCAAACTTGGACTTGGACTTAGAATTAATTAAAGAAGACAAATTCTAATTGTCTTCTTAAAGGGGGGGGCGAACCTTGTTGTTTAATGGGGTTTAATGTGGTTGTCAAACCACATCCCAACCCTTCATTAATCAACCCTTGATCCAAGAGCTTAGAATAGGTTAGACCCCTTGCATATATATACTTGTATTTTCATATTGAATGAATTAATGAAGGAAAAAAAGGCATTTGCCCCCAAGGAAGCTTGCGCCCCTCCCCTCTCTCTCCCTGGTTCCTCCACCCCCTCTCCCCTTTCTAGAGTGTAATCCCTTCCCCCTTGATCCCCTCCAGCATCTGAAGCAACTCCGGTGATCGCCGCCGCCATCGACTCGCCGCCGACGCGTCGTTGCCAACGGTTTTGGTGTTCTGTCCACTCAGGATAGACCCTTCTTCTCCGAATTCCTGCTATCACTCCCTTCATCTTATGAAGCTCAAAATTTAGGGTTGGTTCCCATCTAGAACCCTTATTCCCACAAAAAAAATCACGTCAAAATTCATCCTTTAGCTATTTTTTGATTTTCGTCCAAGTCCAAGTTCCAGATCTGTCCTGGTTCTTTTTACTATTCATCAGCTCTGAGTTTACCCCATTCGGACCACCTTTTGATTTTTTTTGGGTCGCCCAAATTTACTGGGATCTCTGTCCACATCCCTCTACCACCAGGAATTTTATTAATTTTTGGTTCACCCTCCAAGTATTTTTCAAATTTCGTCCATGTTCCCAAGAACAGTCTGCCCACAGTTTCCCAGATCCGACCCAGGTCTAGTAAAGAAATCCCAGAAAATCCATTTCGTTTCTAATCAGAAAACTAAAAATAGTCCCGGATTCCTCTCTCAGAGACCTTCAACTTTGCTGAATAAATCATTACCAGATTCGGAGGTCTTCTCCCCGGTCAACGTCGATCTTCAGAGAAGTCAGAACCTGCCCCTGCAGTTCTGGCTAGATTCCAGCAAGATTGTAAAATGCATGATCAGAAATACAGATCTGATTATTTTTTTTGAAGACCCCTACGTCGAGGTATTCTGAGTCAGCTTTCCAACGGCGCTAACCTCGTCACATTCCGACGACGGGGCTGATCGCAGCAGCAGTTTTCTCCAAGTCGCGCACCTGCAAACAGAATTTTCAGATTCGTGGCCGAGTTCCCGCGAGCGTCGTCCGAGGGCCGCCCGGCGTCCGGCGGTCGTTCCAGCAGCTCGCCATCCCAGGGGAGCACTTTCCAGGTGTCTCCACAATAGAGGAGTCATCAGGCCCCACACGACCCCTCCGGTCAACACGTGGGCCCCCACTAGCCCGAGTACGCGTGAAGCCGAAGCATTGCCCGAAACCGCCCGTCAACCCGAACTTGGTCCTCCCGGGCTCACTTGTGTCGCCCTTTACCTCCCTGCGTGGAGTGGGCTTAATTGCATTGCTGTAAACATAATGTACTAAGTTCCCGGGAGTACGAGCTTTGGCCGGGTGCCGTCTTCGCCACGCCGAGAGCGTGGAGGTATCGCCTTCACCCTTACACTTAGCATTGGCTTAATTCTTTATATGCTTGTTTATGTCGCTGCTAGAGAGCATGTGTAGGGATACCTAGCTCGCCTTCAATTTATAATATCACTACTGCGAGAGAGAGCGAAGCCGTCCCGTGACCCGATCCGGGCATGAAAGTGCGAGCCGACCACCCTAGCTCTTGCCGGTTTCTCAACCGCGCACATCCGACGCTTCCCTCGTTAAGGGACGATCGCGAGCTTGTCGTGTCCGTGGTCCCGTCCCGCATCAGGTAATAGTAGAAGAAAGAATAAGAAAGCCAAGCCCTTCACGTTCTTGTAGGTGCCTAATTTCAGACATCCCGCGGATCTCCAATGGACCTTCGTGTGAATGACGCTTAATTATTGTACTCATTTTATCGGTGTTTGAGTTTTTAAGCCCAACCCTTAACCTTTTAGCTATTGGGCCTCGTACACTTAGGGGCCCAAGAACCATTGGTCTGGGCGACCAAAGGCCTGGCCGCCCCCAATCCTGGGCGACCAGGGTGATGGCCGCCTTCCTCCTCAAGGTGGCCACAAGTTTGGCCGCCTTCCTCTGTTTACCGGGTCAGAGAATGTGGTCCAGTCCGTAGGCACATTCTTTCCCCCTTGTTCTACACGATCTCCTCCATGATTTGAAACTGGGTGTTGGATACACAAAACCGTGACTCTCCAGTGTGAGGAGGGAAGAGGACGGAGGCCATTCGGAGGGAGATCGAAGGAGAATCAGAGAAAGGGAACGCAGAGGAGTTGGAGGCATCGGAGAAGAGCCACGCCGGTCATCTTTCTCCTTCTTCCTTTGCTCCGGTTTGAACTCCATAGTCCCTACTCCCTACTTGCATCACGGCTTCCAGGTAAGTACGTAGCATTGCATGTAGCATTCCTTAGCTCCTAAACTTAAGAGGTTTCTTCCTAAAAATAAAGGGAAGGTGGGTGGTCGAAAGTCTCGGCCATCCCTCCTTCCCACCACCCCCAGGTAAGATTGCCACCATCATTCACGTTTCATTGCTTCCGTTAGAATAGATACTACGCTCACCTCTTTACTAATGGCTCGTTGTTTTCTTTTCTTTTGAGCTACGTTGCAGGACTTCAGCACGAGGGACAAGCAGGGCTCCTTGCCCTTGGCCGGCCGAGGACAAGGAAGAGGAACTCATCATCTCCCCATTTGGATCATTTCCCGCGATCATTACCCCTGTTTATCTCCACATGATGGGGACATCACCTCCCATGCCCACGTTCACAGCTCGTCTCCTCGCCCCAGTTGCATCCGGCATGATCTAGTTATCTAATTTTGAGTCCTATGTAATTTTTATTTGAGTCATTTGATGTAATTTTCATTTTACTTGAGTCATGTCCCTAGGTCTTGTGCTTATTTCCCTAAGTTTGAGAGTTATTATGTTGTTTAGTTAGTTATTGGGCCCAATTCATTGGGTTTGGCCCAAGTTCACCCCCCTACCCCCTCGGTTATTTGTCATTGAGTCTTTTGTTAGGGTCTTATTGTAAAATATGGGTTGCCTATATATAGGGCCCCATTCCCTTCATTTTAAACTAATGAATCAATGAATGAAAAACTTGCCATTTTGAGAGCTCAAACTTCTTATCTAGTGGAGAGATTCCATTATTTGGGTGAGAGACCCTAGGGGAGAGATTCCCCACCCATCCCTCTCTTAATCTCTCTTTTCACTCCACTTTCTCTCTCCTCCACACCCAATTTCGAAAATTTTCTCTCTCCTCCCTTCCCAACCACAACTCTCCCACCTACCCCCATTAAACGCCACTCCCCTTCCCCACATATCCCATTACTCCACCCCTAGTCCCAAGGGAGCATCCCCAATCACTAAGCCACCCTCCAACCACCTCATCCCTTTCCCAAGCACCCTTCCCTCTCCCCCATGCAACCCTCCACCTCCTTAGGCCATTTGAATTCAAAAATCCCCTTCCCTCCACAGCCCTACGGCGCCCAAGACCCCTCCCCTTTGGTTAGGGGCGGCCCCCTCTCATCCTCTCCATCTTCCCTTGTTCCCCTCCATCACCCCCACCTTCCACCATCTAGAGTAAGAGGACCTGCAGAAGACCTGAAGCTTGCAGCAGCGACCCTGACCTCCTCCGGACGTTCCTAGAAGCCCAAGAGCCATTGTTGGAAGCGGCTGCCTGTCTTCTTCGCAACGGCAGTGGTCTCGTCCCCATCGGAGCTCGGTGCTGCCCAGGAAGCCCATTCTTCCACGACTACGCAGATCTGCCCTAGCAGAGGTTCTGAGCCGAAGAAAGAGCTTCACCACGACGAACCCAGGAGGAATCAGGCCACGAGCTCTTCTACAAAGTTCTTCCCCTGCCTATCTACTTTCAGAATCAAGAAGTGGAACTCCATTCGGCATCCTGTAGCAGGCGTTATCAATTTTCTCCCTCAGCTTCGCAGTCCTGTTACCCACAGTCTGCACCAACCTGTCAACAGTGTTCAGAGTTCCCTGGTCCTCTCCGACATCATTTGGCCTCCCCGTCAGTTTTTCTGCGAAGAGGACTCGTCCACGGTTCCAACGACTCTGACGGTACTCGATTCTGAGTTCGGGAGCTGTTGGGGCATCCTCTGCAACCTACTGTTGGAAACCAGGAGCTAGCTCTGCAGAGATCCTGATCCGGAGAGAAAGCTTCACCACAACAAACCCCGGAGGAATCAGGCCACGAGCTCTTCTGCAAATTTCTTCCTCTCCCTGTCTACTTTCAGAACCAAGAATAGGAACTCCGTTCGGCATCTTGCAGCAGAAGTTACCAATTTTCTTCCTCAGGCGTTCGACTCTGCTTCCCACTATTTGCATCGACCACTCCTCACATTTCTGAGTCCTCTGATCTTCACCGGCATCTTTTGGCATCTTCGTTTATTCTTCTGTAAATAGGACTCACCCACGGTTCCAACGGTTCTAACGACGACTGATTCGGAGTTTGGGAACGGTCGGGGCAGCCGCGTCTTCCTGCTGTTGATAATCTGTTGCAACCCTGTTCATGCTCCCGCCCAGGCCGGCAGCAACCCCTGAAGAAATTGGCAAAATTCAGAGGCACTCCTGTTCCAGAGACGAAGAGATCGCCACTGGTCTCGCCCTCAGAAAAATTCCTGAGCAAGTTCTACAGCTGCAACACCGGCTATCTATCCTTATCCGTAGATAGTAGGCAGATTCGGTGTCATCACTTATTCCTCACTCTTTGCTTTGATTTCCCCTCCCCGCTTGGCCGGCTGAAGGCCCCTCCCTGCGTGGAGGTAGTATTGATTGTAATATCATTAACCCTTACCCCAAGGTCCCCCCTCCTGCGAGAGGTGTAGTGTTATAATAGCTTAAACAGGTCAAGCTACCCCGGTGCGGCGTGTGGGGAACCCACACTTCCCCGCTCGCCCTCGTCTCCGAGCGGGACCGGTTTCTTCAAACCGGTCGAGTGAGTGCTCTAAAACTTTGCTCTAATTCATGCTTGTTCTTCCAATATTAGTTCATAAACTCCGCTGGCCGTGACGAGAGCCCGATCCTTAAGCTCATTGCTATAAGTGATCATCGTGGGAAGAGAGTAGAACCCGTGCCCTTTGGCACTTCGTCGGACCCTTGATTTGGGTAGCCATACCCTTGGGGAATCAAACCTTGGCCTTGCTGGCCCTCTACCAGCAAGGGCCCAGCCCACACAACCTCCCCTTGGCATTGCCAAGTTACCCCCGGGTCTTAGTGAGCATCGGGTGAGCGGTTGCCATTATCGGTCCGTTTTGAATGCTTAATTGTGCTTGCTTGTTGAGTCCTAGGTTGTGTCACATCAATTGGTATCAGAGCAAGTTCACAACTTGTCTCTCCACAAGTTGGTCCTAGGGCATGTTTATGTATTTAGAGTCCTCGGTTGCATCTCCCATGTCCACTAGAATGGCCACTTCATACCCATCATATCCATCCCCATCAACTTTCCCAAGAAGCCCAAATCCTCATGGAAGCTCCATTGCCAACAAAGTGGGTAGCAACACCTCTATCATAGAAGCCCTACCTAATGTCCTTAATCGGCTTGAAGATATCATGTCTCGACTCGACCGACTTGAAGGAAATAGCCGTGCACCAAGAGTGAATGAGAGTGACCTTTGGGGAAATCTAGAAACCATATTTTTAGAACACTTGAAAATCAAAACCCCCGCCTTTGATGGATCCAACAGCCCAAGCCTTTACCTAGATTGGGAGATTTCCCTAGACCAATTCTTTAAAAGTTGCCCCTTGAACGATGAAAGGAGAATGAGGCTAGCCAAGGCACACCTCTCCAAACAAGCTAAAACTCATTGGTTAGTTGTGGAATGTTTAAGAAGGATCCGCAGGGAGGCCCCCATTAGCACTTGGGATGAGATGAAGGTCGAGCTTAGGAAAACCTACACTCTCCAACCCTGTCCCTCCTACTCAAATCACAAAAGCCCAAGGAGCACTTCAACTCCTTCATCCCCACCCGGTCAATCCAAGACCCCAATCACCCATTCCCTACCACTTCCCATCTCTCCCACCCCAACCACTACATTTACACCCCACCTCCAAGTCCACACCACAACCATAGGTCCCCATACCCAATTGGGCCCCATGGCCAACTCTCCACCTAGGCCCATGGTAACCCCCACCACTACCTCTCCATCACCCCCAAAAAGAGACACTCCTCCCAAAACAAATCAACCCAAACCCCTTCAACCCACCCATCTTCCTCTCCCTACCCCAATCCAACTCCCACCAAAGCCTCCACTACTACCCTCACCTATCCTAACCCAAGTTTCCCACTACCTACCACCCCGGATACACCATGCCCCAATCATCACCACACCCTCAAAAGCCCCTCTCACCTCCTTGGAAGAAGAACCCATGCCCCACCCCATAGTGGTGAACACTCCAAACCCACTCTCCACCTTGGAGGAAACCCAAGTCCAAGTTGAAGAAGAACCAACATACGAGGGTCTTCACCTTACATCACCATCTTTAGTTGGAGTCAATCTCATCTTAGGCGAACCCCTTGTTAGTTGGCTAAAGGAGAGCCCAATAAGAGAGATCACGGCCCACGATTTCCCACCCATGAAGGAAAACTATCCCATAGTGCCCATCTCCTCTTATCACACCACAATCCAAGCATCTTATCAAGTAGAGACCTTAGAGGATTTTCTTAGAGGCTTAGCATGGCAATTTGAGTTCACTAGCATGTTGACCCCTATGGCCGAACAACCTAGGAGCCTTGGCCTCCTACACCCATGCATCGGGTCAATCACCTCGGTCTATACCATTGGTTGCTACACTAGCGACCTCCTTTTTCTTCTCCCTATGGTAGAAGAACCCATCTCGATCCACTCCCCTACCATTGAGATCCCAAATACTTTGATCGGCCAACCCACTAGAAAACTTGGCCCAATTACCTTGGAGGAGGATGACTCACAATTTGGGAACTTTGAAGACATAGAGTGCCTCCCTCTAGGAAGACCTTTCCACGACCCCTTTGATCCCTTCCTATGGGAGTCTAGTTCTCCATGTGACCCAACCCCCTTATCCACCACCCACCTTTCACTATCCCAACCCACCATGTTTGACCCAAGCCACCCTATCCTAAACCCGGGTTACACCTTGGGAGCCATGACCTTGGGTCACATATCCCTAGGTAATAAGGTTGTGCCCCACCCCATGACGACCACCTTCTTAGATCCATTCGATCATTTCCAATGGGAGTTCAAAGGTTGTCCCACACCTATACACATGGAAGTCATCTTTGGGAAAAATATGCATGTGTCTAGGCTTACCAAACCCCTTGACATGAACACTATGTTGGGTCCATTCATTCATATCACCCACATGTCAAGTAGAAAGTATGAGTGGTCCATATTCGGATGTCATGGTCCACCCTCATTCATCATGGGTCTTAAGCATGTCAAAGGCATCTACAGATGTCCGGGTCCCCCAATATTTATCACCAATTTGTATGATAGGGCCACCTACGGGTGCCCCGGCCCACCTAGGCTGACCAAAGACTACACTGCATCATTACATGATAGGTCTACTTTTGGTTGCCCAGGTCCACCCATCACCCCTAGAATGTCTGCATTCACAACATTGCATGATGAGATCCGCAAGCACATTAGCAAGAAGAATGTGACTGATAAAAGGTTGGTCGACTCTCATCGGCGTCACCAAGAATTCCACATGGGTGACTTTCTGATGGTGAGGAAGGAGAGGCTCTCCCCGAGAGTCATCTCCAAATTGAGGCTATGTGGGGCTGGTCCCTTCCAGGTCCTGAGGTGCATTGGCGCTAATGCCTATGAGTTAGATCTCCCCGAGGAGTATGGAGTGAGTCCCACATTCAATGTAGCCGACCTAGTGCCTTATAAGGGACCCACGGTGGTACCTAGTGAGGATATTGAGCATATTCCCTCCGTTGAGAGAGCACCCACCCGTGAGGAGAGACCACCAGCCAAGAGAGCCCAGCGTGAGGGCATTGAACGAATATTGGATGAACAAGTCACTACCACCAGGAGCAAGGTATACGAGCGCTATCTCGGCAGGTGGATGGATCGGTCTCATTTGGAAGACCTGAGGGCAGTACCACTTCTACACCCTCCGAGGAGGGAAGGACACTTACTCGACGGAGTCGAGTTCTCCGCACCCAGGGAGTATGATGGGGACATCACCTCCCATGCCCACGTTCACAGCTCGTCTCCTCGCCCCAGTTGCATCCGGCATGATCTAGTTATCTAATTTTGAGTCCTATGTAATTTTTATTTGAGTCATTTGATGTAATTTTCATTTTACTTGAGTCATGTCCCTAGGTCTTGTGCTTATTTCCCTAAGTTTGAGAGTCATTATATTGTTTAGTTAGTTATTGGGCCCAATTCATTGGGTTTGGCCCAAGTTCACCCCCCTACCCCCTCGGTTATTTGTCATTGAGTCTTTTGTCAGGGTCTTATTGTAAAATATGGGTTGCCTATATATAGGGCCCCATTCCCTTCATTTTAAACTAATGAATCAATGAATGAAAAACTTGCCATTTTGAGAGTTCAAACTTCTTGTCTAGTGGTGAGATTCCATTATTTGGGTGAGAGACCCTAGGGGAGAGATTCCCCACCCATCCCTCTCTTAATCTCTCTTTTTCACTCCACTTTCTCTCTCCTCCACACCCAATTTCAAAAATTTTCTCTCTCCTCCCTTCCCAACCACCACTCTCCCACCTACCCCCATTAAACGCCACTCCCCTTCCCCACACATCCCATTACTCCACCCCCTAGTCCCAAGGGAGCATCCCCAATCACTAAGCCACCCTCCAACCACCTCATCCCTTTCCCAAGCACCCTTCCCTCTCCCCCATGCAACCCTCCACCTCCCTAGGCCATTTGAATTCAAAAATCCCCTTCCCTCCACAGCCCTAGGGCGCCCAAGACCCCTCCCCTTTGGTTAGGGGCGGCCCCCTCTCATCCTCTCCATCTTCCCTTGTTCCCCTCCATCACCCCCACCTTCTACCATCTAGAGTAAGAGGACCTGCAGAAGACCTGAAGCTTGCAGCAGCGACCCCGACCTCCTCCGGATGTTCCTAGAATCCCAAGAGCCATTGTTGGAAGCGTCTGCCTGTCTTCTTCGCAACGGAAGTGGTCTCGTCCCCATCGGAGCTCGGTGCTGCCCAAGAAGCCCATTCTTCCACGACTACGCAGATCTGCCCCGGCAGAGGTTCTGAGCCGGAGAAAGAGCTTCACCACGACGAACCCAGGAGGAATCAGGCCATGAGATCTTCTACGAAGTTCTTCCCCTTCCTATCTACTTTCAGAATCAAGAAGCGGAACTCCATTCGGCATCCTGTAGTAGGCGTTATCAATTTTCTCCCTCAGCTTCGCAGTCCTATTACCCATAGTCTGCACCGACCTGTCAATAGTGTTCAGAGTTCCCTGGTCCTCTCCGACATCATTTGTCCTCCCCGTTAGTTTCTATGCGAAGAGGACTCGTCCACGGTTCCAACGATTCTAACGGTGCTCGATTCCGAGTTCGGGAGCTGTTGGGGTATCCTCTGCAACCTGCTGTTGGAAACCAGGAGCTAGCTCTGCAGAGATCCTGATCCAGAGAGAAAGCTTCACCACGACAAACCCCGGAGGAATCAGGCCCAGAGCTCTTCTGCAAAGTTCTTCCTCTCTCTGTCTACTTTCAGAACCAAGAAGCGGAACTCCGTTCGGCACCTTGCAACAGAAGTTACCAATTTTATTCCTCAGGCGTTCGACTCTGCTTCCCACTATCTGCATTGACCACTCCTCACTTTTCTGAGTCCTCTGATCTTCACCGGCATCTTTTGGCATCCCTGTTTGTTCTGCTGTAAAGAGAACTCATCCACGGTTCCAACGGTTCCAATGGCGACTGATTCGGAGTTCGGGAACGGTCGGGGCAGCCGCGTCTTCCTGCTGTTGATAATCTATTGCAGACAATCCAAGAATTAGCAACCCTGTTCGTGCTCCCGCCCAGGCCGGCAGCAACCCCTAAAGAAATTGGCAAAATTCAGAGGCACTCCTGTTCCAGAGACGAAGAGATCCCCACTCGTCTCTCCCTCAGAAAAATTCGTGAGCAAGTTCTACAGCTGCAACACCAGCTATCTATCCTTATTCGTAGACAGCAGGCAGATTCGGTGTCATCACTTATTCCTCACTCTTTGCTTTGATTTCCCCTCCCCGCTTGGCCGGCTGAAGGCCCCTCCCTGCGTGGAGGTAGTATTGATTGTAATATCATTAACCCCCACCCCAAGGTCCCCCCTCCTGCGAGAGGTGTAGTGTTATAATAGCTTAAACAGGTCAAGCTACCCCAGTGCGGCGTGTGGGGAACCCACGCTTCCCCACTCGCCCTCGTCTCCGAGCGGGACCGGTTTCTTCAAACCAGTCGAGTGAGTGCTCCAAAACTTTGCTCTAATTCATGCTTGTTCTTTCAATATTAGTTCATAAACTCCGCTGGCCGTGATGAGAGCCCGATCCTTAAGCTCATTGCTATAAGTGATCATCGTGGGAAGAGAGTGGAACCCATGCCCTTTGGCACTTCGTCGGACCCTTGATTTGGGCAGCCATACCCTTGGGGAATCAAACCTTAGCCTTACTGGCCCTCTACCAGCAAGGGCCCAGCCCACACAACCTCCCCTTGGCATTGCCAAGTTACCCCGGGTCTTAGTGAGCATCGGGTGAGCGGTTGCCATTATCGGTCCGTTTTGAATGCTTAATTGTGCTTGCTTGTTGAGTCCTAGGTTGTGTGCACATCATAAACTTAAGAGGTTTCTTCCCAAAAATAAAGGGAAGGTGGGTGGTCGAAAGTCTCGGCCATCCCTCCTTCCCACCACCCCCAGGTAAGATTGCCACCATCATTCACATTTCATTGATTCCGTTAGAATAGATACTACGCTCACCTCTTTACTAATGGCTCGTTGTTTTCTTTTCTTTTGAGCTACGTTGCAGGACTTTAGCACGAGGGACAAGCAGGGCTCCTTGCCCTTGGCCGGTCGAGGACCAGGAAGAGGAACTCATCATCTCCCCATTTGGATCATTTCCCGCGATCATTACCCCTGTGAGGTTCAGGTAAACACCTCTTGCGATCACATTTTTACGTTCTCCTTTGTTCCTCTGTAGGTACTCAGGATACGTCAACACTCCCACCCACCTTCGAAAGTCCCAAAAACAACAAGCATCCCGACACACCCACATAACATCAATCTCGGGTGCCTACAAGCGAAGTGGCGATCACGGTGGGACCCTCTACTGCCTACTGTAAGTTCCTAATGCTTGAAGTCCAAGATTAATTAATCCATTCCTTTACATTAGTTTGATTTCCGTAGCTCTATTTTTTATTTTTTTGAAAGTTGGACAGAAGGAGGCCAGACTCTTGGCCGCCTAGGCCCCTGGGCGACCAACCCAGTGGCCACCTAGGCCATCTCCTGGGCGACCAGGGTACTGGTCGCCCTGGGCCCCAGGTGACCATCGCCCTGGCCGCCCTCCCTCCTTGTTAGAAGGCTAGTACCCTGGCCGCCTTCCTTCTTGGGCGACCTTCGACCTTGCCGCCCAGGTTTGTGGACGACCAACACTTTGGCCGCCCTCTGTCATGTTCCTATGTTATCCCGTAGCAATGTTCTATCTTGATTAAATATTGTTCCTCTTTGTTAGTTTGTGTGCTTGTGTATTGTGTGGCTGATTTCTGCAGGTTAAGGTTACGTGGTTGGGTTTAGGAAAAGCCGGCATCACCCTTATAGGAAACCTCCCGTTGGAATTGGACCCTTCACCTGAGGATTCCCACTCGGGTGCAATTGGTTCAGTCCATTCGGGAACCTCCGTGAGTCCTCGTGAACCATGGATTCCCACACAGTCGCCAGGCAGGTTGTACCATCAGAAGTCCCATTAGATCACCCTGGGTTTTTGAGTGAGGTTTCTGCTAGGCTCCCGGAGTTCATCCGACGCCTTTCGTTCCCTTCTCTCCTCCGAGTGAACTAAGAAAAGCAAAAAAAAACAAAAGTGGAAAAAGAAAAAGAAAAGAGTTGGGACGTTGCTTGTGCTTATACTTGGTTGTGTTTGGAAACATTCCCTCCTCCCCTAAACCTTTGATTTTCTTCATTCTAAACCAATTGATAATTGGTTTAGGATGGAGAGAGTTTATTCAAATCCAGGTTCTGAGGAGGAATTTCCTCCCTAATTTGACTCCGGAATTAGGGGCAATCCTCTATTTCAAATAGAGGACAATGGTTTGGATGCCTTCATAGGTATGTTTTCGGCCACACCAAATGAGGTCGTCCACGCCGATTCGGCTTCTTCTTCCCCGAGCAACCATGGTCATGGTAGCCCGCGGGCTCCAACATTCTCTCCGCGCGAAGATCAAGAATTGATTAACGTGCTATCCTGTTATTCCTCCACGGACTTAGCCACGATGACTTCTCGTGAGAAGGCTCCGGCCATCCCACACATGTCTCCACATGTCACGCCTTCCCGTGCTCAAATTCCCTTCCAAGGGTCTACAAGCCGACCCATTCTCGAAGGCCCAATCCAATTCAGCTATCCAGCACCTCCACAAAGGGTTCCTTCACCCCCAACTCCACCAACCATGGGTGCCCCTTTGAAAGGGATGGACCCGTCACTCCGGCAGGAGATTCAAAGCTACATTTGGCAGGCGGTGGCCGAGAGTATGCCAAACTCGCGTCCCCACTCGCTAGCCTAGTATTGTAAGCTCCCCAATGCTTATTACCCACCCGGATTCAAGGCTCCAAAGTACAGAAGGTATGATGGTACCACTGACCCTCACCATCACCTTTCGGGCATCCTTATGGATTCCTATCAATGGCTCCACGTTAGGATTTTATTGGTCCATCTATTTCAAAAATCCCTTAAGGGCAAGGCCCTACGTTGGTTTGCATCCTTGCCAGCTATCGATCCCGTTAACTTCGATATAGTCTCCGAGCGATTCCTCGCTCACTTTGGTCACATGTCATCCATTTCCCCTACATTGTTTGACCTAGTCACGGAGAAAATGAAGTCCGATGAGGACTTCATTAGCTTTGCAAACCGATGGAGGATTATGGCTGCTAGGACGGAGGTTCCTATTCCCAAATCCCAGGCTATCACCATGCTGGTGAACAATGCCACTCCACAGCTTAGGGCCATCCTAATGCTTAGTGAACTCCACACCTTTTACCAGCTCTACAACCGAGCTCGGATAGTTCAAGCCCAGGTAAGGGACTCTACCTTGCCTCCTTTCGTCAAGCCTCGTACCAAGGGTAGGAAGGCCCCGGCTGTCCCTACCACCAAGGGTGTCACAGTAAATGAGCAGGTCAATGCAGTTGGCCAGTCCTTCAAGACCAACAATCGCCAGGCCTCCCATCCCACTCAGGCTACGGCTAGCCAGGGGCAAGGTAATCCCAAGCCTTATTCCAACTTCCCTCCACCTCAAAGTTACGGTCCCCCTAGACCAAAAAGGGCTACTTATCCTCTGTTGCCTGAAACTTTAGGTGACATCTTTCTTGCCCTTATGTCCTCAGACTCTATTCAGCTTATCCCTCAGGGAGATCGGGTCCTCCCCAACGCCGACACCTCCTGATATTGCCCATATCACCGAACTCCCGGCCATGATATATTCAACTACTTCCAATTCCGGGATTGGGTATATGATATGAATGATGAGGGGAGAATCAATTGGGCAGATGTGAAGCTAGCTATTGCCAACCTCAAAAAGCCTAACAGGGACCTCGGCATTGTACATAACCCATTGCCAACTCATTAACCAGCTAAAGATCCATCTACCTCAAGGCAGCATGAGCATGTGAACACTGTGATTGGAATGGAACCACAAGTTCTTTGGAGGACTCGGATGTGGGGCGTAGAAGGATTCCCGGGTTGGTACGGGAAAATAGAAGTAGAAGCTCATGAACCCTGGGCGGACATCAACATGTTCACTCAATCTCGAAACCTGATCTCGCCACCCAGTCAGTCTCTGAGTGCTACCCAAAACCCACTCACCTTAATCAACCCTCCTCAAATGCCACATCAAGAGCCCTATGTCTTTCCAAAAGTTTAGTCAGTGCAGGAGCGCCCCTTGGTCCTCCTAAAGCCACCTCAGCCAAAATCAGCCCCTCCTCCTTCTCCTGTCGAACCTGGAGACGATTCTGCCTCTCTCTCATGTATATTTGGATCTCCAGCTCCCTTACATCGCTCATTCGTCCAAAACCTTTGGAACAGGATGACCCGAAGGAAGCTTCAGTCGATGTCACTCTCTGAAACCGCATCATTCCCACATCCCAAAGGCAGTCTCAGCCGGAGGAAGGGGTTAATTATCAAAGCCCTTCCGTGGAGTATGACATTCTCCAGCATCTGGACAGGACCCCTGCTAAGGTTTCTATCCTAGAGCTCCTTAGGAAATCCCCGTCACACCAAGCCACTTTACTTCAATTCCTCCAAAAAATCATGGTCAATGAAGACCTCCCAGAAAGTGGCGTGACCGAGGCTATCATGGCCCTTACATGCAGACCATCCATCTCCTTCTCTGATAAAGACCTTGCTTTGCTAGAAAGCATGTCACTCCCGTTATGCCTCATTGTCTCTCTTAACGGAGTCAAGGTTGACTCCGCCCTCATTGACACGGGAGCTTCGATTAATGTGTGTCCCATGAAGACCATCAAGAAGATTGGCCTCCAAGAAGAAAACCTAGAATAGGTATGCACCACCATCTCAGCTTACGATAATTCAAAAAGGTGCGCAAAAGGGAAGGTGAACCTACAACTTGGTTTAGGGCCAATGGTTATGACGTCAGACTTCTTTGTCTTGGATGTCGACCCTGCATATAAGGCCATCCTAGGACGGCCTTGGATTGAGCAAACCCTTGGGATTCCATCAACGGCCCACCAGTGCTTTAAATTTCCTTACAATGGTAGGGTGATCAAGATCAAGAGTATCCCGCTAGTGGAAACTCTCAATGCCATCACTTACGAACAAATCCCCTTCATGACTATTCCAGATAAGGGCTAAAAGCCCGTCCTCTCCATAGAGGGCGCGGTGGGACATTCCGCTTTAGGTCCACCCGATTCCCCTTTCCTTCCTTGGCCAATCACACATTACAACATCCCTCCTGGCAAAGGATGGGAGATCATGGCCAGGATGGGCTTCACCATGGGTAAAGGTCTAGGTCAGCATGAACAAGGGCCCATGCACAGAAGAAAACTCTGGGTTGCTAAAGGTCACACATGTTTGGGTTACTCTCCAGAAGAGCCACCTAAGGCCACTCAGGATAAAGATTTGGTGTATGGTTGCTTTGTCATAGGACCAATTCAGCCAGGAACTTGGCAGGAGCTGAGTGAAAATTTTGAAATTGTACAAAAAAAAGAAATCCCACCCGGTTCTTCACTCGAGGAAGACTTCGGTCTCCTCTCCCTTTTCCATCTGGATAAACCTCCCGACAAGGTTTTCTCCTCGGGTATCTTCCTTGCTTCGAACATGCCCGCACCTCTTCTCTTTATCCCCTTCCTATTCCATCCACCCTTTCCTCCGCTCCTCGCTTATCCGGTCATAGGGCAACCCACCCATCAGGTGTGTACCTTCACTCATGACCACAAAAAAATGCCAATTCTCAAACGTGGGCCTGCGAGTTCACTATTGAGGAAACGGCCTCCTTGGAAGATGGTTCCCTTGGCCAAGGGCCGACTCTTTCCACCTTGAACTCCCTTCCGCAAGCTTCCTTTGTACATAGTAGAGTAGAGTCTAGGGTAAGTCCAGGTTTGTACATATCATCTTTCCCTTCCAAAAAGTCTAGTGTCTGTTAGGTTCCCGCGCGTTATATCGGCCAGTTGGCCGATAAATGTGCGCAGCTTTGTCAGGTCTCTGAATTCACTTCCACTCCCATTTCCCTAGGGGCAGTCGAACTAGACGGATCTCCAGCAGATGACAGTCTAGGGGTGTACATTTTAGAAGAAGAGGATGACATAGAAGAAGAAGAAGAGCCATTACAAGATGGTGGTGATTTGATAGCTTCCTTCGTCGATGGAATCAAGAGATTTGATGAGCCTAATGTTTCCGTTGATGAATCTACCAAGGAAATCAATCTCGGCACCAAGGATGATCCAAAAACTATGTTGATAAGTGCCAATTTAACCGATGAGGAGGAAGCTGCTCTTGTGGCAGCTCTCAGGGAATTTCCCGATGCTTTCGCTTGGTCCTACGAGGACATGCCGGGTCTGGACCCGTCCTTAGTTGAACACCGTCTGGTCCTAAAGCCCGACGCTCGAGCTGTCAAGCAGAAGTTAAGGCGACTTCACCCGAAGCTCGCACTCAAAGTCAAAGAAGAAGTGGACAAGCTCCATAAGGCCAAGTTCATCAGGGTAGTTTTGTATCCGCAATGGGTAGCTAACATCGTCCTTGTTATGAAGAAGGATGGTAGGGTCCGCATCTGTATAGATTTTCGTGACCTTAATCGTGCTTGTCCAAAGGATGATTTTCCTCTTCCACACATAGATGTCCTGATGGACAACACCGCCGGCTATGAGATGCTCTCCTTCATGGATGGTTTCTCAGGGTATAACCAAATCTGCCTAGCAGAAGAAGACTAGGAGAAAACATTTTTCACCACTCAGTGGGGGACCTACTGCTATGTCATCATGCCCTTCGGTCTTAAGAATGCAGGGGCAACCTATCAAAGGGCAATGATGGCTATCTTCCATGACATGATGCATATTTATATGGAAGTTTATGTGGATGACATTCTGGTTAAATCCAGAACCAGGAGTGGCCACGCAGAAGTCCTCCGTGCAGTTCTCTAATGGTCGCGGGAGCACCAACTTAAAATGAACCCCAAGAAATGTGTTTTCGGGTCTCTTCAGGTAAGCTTCTAGGGCTCATTGTCAGCAAGAGAGGAATTGAGATCGACCCTAACAAAGCTAAGGCCATTGCCGAGATGCCTCCTCCCAAGAATATCAAAGAGGTCCGTGGTTTGATCGGGCATTTGTAATTCATCAGGAGATTTATATCTCACCATTCTCAGCGATGCAAGCCCTTTTACGACATGTTAAAAGGAGAGGCTAAATGTGATTGGAATGACAAGTGTCAGAAGGCCTTCGATGACCTGAAGAGCTATCTTTTAAATCCTCCCGTTCTGGCACCCCCGGTCCCGGGTCAGCCTTTATTGCTCTATGTTTCTACCACTAATGAATCTGTTGGAGCAGTATTGGCCCAATATGACGAGGCCAAAAGAGAGCGTGCAGTCTACTATTTGTCTATATTGTTCAATGAAGCCGAGCAGAGGTACACTCCTATGGAGAGGACTTGCGCGGCCATCGTCTGGGTCGCCCAAAAGCTAAAACACTATTTTCTCGTAAATGAAGTCAAGCTCTTGGCGCGAATGGACCCTATCAAGTACTTGCTAGAAAAGCCTGCCCTAACTGATCGTTTGGTGAGGTGGCAGAGTTTTCTCAATCAATTCGATATCACCTACGTCAATCAGAAGGCGGTCAAGGGGCACGCCATTGCTAAGCACCTTGCCCATCATCCACTCCCTACATTCTCCCTTGTCGATGAGAGTTTCCCAGACGAAGAGTTAGGAGCCATTATAGATGGTGAGCCTTCGTGGATTCTCTACTTCGATGGTGCATTCAATTCCAAGGGCTGTGGAGTCGGAGCCATTCTCCAGTCCCCGGAAGGTGTCATTATTCCCCGTGCTTGTTAGCTAACCTTCCCTGCTACAAACAATGTGGCTGAATATGAGGCACTCCTCATGGGCTTAAAGGTGGCACTGGCACTCAGAGTAAAGGAACTCCGGATCATCGGAGATTCTCAGCTCATACTCCGATAATCCCTCAGCAAGTACCAAACCCGGGACCCGAAATTGAAACCCTACAAAGACTTGGTTGGCAGGGTAGTCTGGCGGTTTAGGAAGCTCACCCTGGTGCACACCCCTATGGCTCAAAACACTCTAGCCGATTCCCTGGCATCTTTGGCCTCTTCTCTTCCAATCCCCGGTGAAAAGCCGTCATCCACTGTCATCATGGAAAGAATGAACACCCCCTCATATTCTGATCCCTGGTTCCAGCAATTCTCTGAGCTCTCTTCTCAAGTTCACGCCATCTCTCATGAGCCTGAGATCGACCTTGAAGACGGGAATCCCTGGTTCTTCGACATCGAGAACTATCTCAGGGATCGCTCCTTCCCCGATTATGCTACCGCTCCCGATCGACGTGCCATTCGCCGAGCCGTGGAGCATTTTGCCATTATAGGTGGTCTTTTGTATCACAAATCTCTTAGTGGAGTTTACCTCCGCTGCCTCGATGAGACCAAATCTCGAGCTATTGTCGAAGTTGCACATTCCAGCGAATGCGGTGGCCATGTAAATGGTCGCATGCTTGCTCAGGAACTCCTTCGTCAATACTGTCCATTTTGTCCGACATTGCGCTAAATGTCAAGTCCATGAGGACAAGGTCCACGCTCCTTCATCCTCACTTCATCCTCTTATAGCTCCATGGCCTTTCACCATGTGGGCATTTGACGTAGTTGGTCCCCTGGAGGATAGAACCGGAGAAATCCGAAGAAAATCCTTCATCCTCACCGCTACGGAATACTTCACGAAATGGGCAGAAGCTGAGGCATTCACAGAAGTCAAAGCAGCAACAGTGGTCAAGCTTATCAAACGCAACATACTTGTAAGGTTCAGCATTCCCCGTGACATCGTCACCGACAACGGACCGCAGTTCACATCCCAGGAACTCCACGATATGTGTGCTAAATATAGCATCAATTTGCATCATTCATCTTCGTACTACCCACAAGGAAACGAACAAGCTAAAGCTACAAATAAAACTCTCATTAGAATCATTAAGAAAACTTGCAAATCTCATCATTATTCAGACTGGCCAGATCACCTCGTTGAGGCCCTCTAGGCTTACCGCACTTCCGTTCGTACTCCCACGGGTCAAACCCCGTACGCACTTACTTTCGGGACAGATGCGGTACTCCCATATGAAATATTCGTTCCCTCACTAAGAGTGCAGTTGGACCCTGAGCTCGATCCTGAGCAACGTCGAGAAAACCTATTGGCCCAGCTAGAACTATTAGATGAGAAACGGATGATCCCGGCCGATCACGCTCAAGTATATCGCAAGAGAATTGCACGTTACTATGCCAAGAAAGTTCTAGAGAGGAAATTCAGGGTAGGTGAACTGGTTTTAAAAAGGAAAATCACTAAAACCACCGGTTTAAAAGCAAAATTTCAAAAAAATTGGGAAGTCCCTTTTGTTATCAAAGAAGTCTACTCAGGTAATGCTTACAAATTGGTAGACTCCGAAGGAGTAGAGCTAACATATCCATGGAATGGGGGTGTATCTCAAGAAACTCTATTCATGAGACCTTGTACATAACTATTCAAAAACAAACAAAAAATTTGAAAAAATTTCAAAACAAACAAAAAAAGAAGAAAGTCAAAATCAACGCCTGGTGATCGCCACGCTGTCCAAACTCATTGCATCAACCCTTCATGCTAGATAGGGACCGTCAAGATGTGGTAAGTATCGGGTCTTGGTCCGCCAGAACCGTGGAGATCCCTGTCCGACCACGTCGGCCTATGTTTATAAGAAGGAAAATAACTTGCACACACTCACGTGTTTTATCCAAAATGGGTAGTGATAAGTGCCCATTTCTTATGACAATTCAATGCATGTACACTATTTTATGTGCATATAATTAGGTAATTATGCATATTTCATAGTTACCCTCAACTCCGCATTTAAATTGGAGCTTTCACGTAAACTGATTAATTCGATTATCTTATTTAATAATAAATTAAAGTTGAGGGTCATGAGCATTAATTCTCCATTTCCTAATCATGAGCATTTGAGATTTATGTGCACATTGTGGTAATTTTTCTGGACTAAAGTGTAATTATGTGTGTGTAGGACACCGAAGGCAATTACAAAAGAAGTCGGGGGCAAAACTGTCACCACTACTTTGACCAAGTCAAAAGCACATATTTTGATTGGAGGGAAAAGAAATTTTAAAAAGTTTGAAATTGAGGAAAAGAAGCACATATTTCGGTTGGAGGGAAAATTGAATTCAAAGTTTGAAATAAAGGAGAGACATGATGAGCCTTGGGAAAGGGGGTGCCCAAAGTCCAAGAAAGGCGGTGCCCACCTACTTTCCTCTTCCCCATGCATCATATTCCACTTAAATCTCAGCCATCTATCTCCTTTTGAGCCAATCTCCATCCTTCATCTACCTAACTTTCCCTATAAATAGCCCATGACAAGGAGAAGAAAGGGAGTTCTTCTTTTGGCAATTTTCACCCTCTCCCTCTCACATCTTAGGTCACCGATTTCGCCCTCTTCCATCCATATTCTCTTCTTGCTGTCTTCATAAAATTTTTTTGTTTTTAAGTCCTCTACAACTTTTTCTTCTACATTATCTTCTAATTCCTTCGGGTTTTTAAGCTATTTCATATTTTTCACTGTGCTATCTTGTTCATCTGTGAACCAGTGTTTCTCTCTGTTCTTCCCCTTATTTCTCTATCTTCTAGTCATTTTCTACTCTTAGTGTCTTCATTAAAGTTCTTTGTTTTTAAGTGTTCTACAACTTCTTCTTCTACACCATCTTCTAATTCTTTCTAGTGTTGAAGCTATTTCCTATTTTTCAACTTTCTATCATGTGTTTTTAATATTCATCCGAGGTGCAAGCTTTTTTTATTCCTCCATTTTTAAGCCCTTCTGCTCTTCTTCGCTATCTACGTTCTTCATCAAAGTTCTTTCCCTCTCCCTCCTCTTTAACTTCTTCTTCTTCAGCATCCCCTAATCATCTTGGTTTCAAAGTCATTCTCCTCCAAGAGTGGCTTCAACGACGAAGGTGACTTCCTCCCGGCGTAGACAACATCTTCCGCGAGGTGGTTCGTGATCCAAGACCAAGAGAGGACGGCACCATCATCACCATTGCTACTACAATCTCCAAACTCCAGACTTTTCTTGTTCTTATTGCTTTTGTGTTATTTCACTTCATTGTAATCTCGTTGCGTCATTAGTGTAATCTTGTTTCACATTTCATGTACTCTTTCTTTTAAGTTAATGAAAGGAGTTGTTCTTTTGATCTAGTTCTTGCTATTCTTCCCTCTCTACCCCCTTCTTCTATCTCTTCTTTCCACTTCATGTAATTATTTTCTGTAGCATAGGCACATAGTCATAGACATTTTTAATTAATTGTTAGAATCGTTCTTTGTTTCATCACTTTTCTTCAAGTAATCAAATCGCAAATATTTTCCAAAGGAGTTCAAGGTTTTTAACTTTAAAAATATCTTCTTCCCTGTAGATTCGACCCGTGCTTGCCATAGTACTACGTTCTTTTTTGATCATTTATGCGAGTTCAGTTTTAAGATTGTTAGCGTGCGTGTAGTAACGACATACGCTTCCGCATTATCAATTTTTGGCGCCGTTGTCGGGGAAGAATGATGATTTTGGATTTAAGAACTTTATTTTCCTTGTGTATATAGTGTACTAATAAAGCTCTCTTTACTTTTTTTTACAGGTTAAAAATAAAATCTAAAAAATAGAGGTAAGTTTGCATTTCTTTCTTTCATCTTTTGAGTTTGTCATTCATTTCAAAAAAAAAAAAAAGAACGAGGGATTGTGCATCAAGTAAGTCTTCAAACCTATTCCTCTCATTTTGTGTTATTTCTTTAATGATTCTTGCATATTGTGGTTAGAGAGGTTCACAAAAAAAAAAACTCTTCACTTAAACCCAATAAAAATCTTCATTCCAAGAGTAGAAATCACACTTTCATGTTCTAAGTCATGCATCATTTAAGATAGAAGTTTTTTTTCTTGTTGTTTAACCTTGGCCATTACATTTTGAAGATTGCGAGGGGCAAGGTGAGTTCTTTTCTAAATCACATGCTCATGCATACTTGCATAGAACCCCTTGTTTGAACTTGGTTTGTTGCATATCATTCTAAAATATTCTAAGGGCAACACCCATAAGTAAGATAAGGTGGGGATTTCATCACCCTTCCTTAGCCCACAAATCATAATTTCCTTCATCTTTGCATCACCTAGACCCTAAATAAAATTCAATAGACATTGGCCCTAGGTTCACACTGTGGTTCTTGTGTTATTTGGGCTTACCCTCTTGTGAAAACCGGTGCCTAAGGCAAGACGGTCGGACGGCAAACGTCTTAAGCAGGCTAGTGATTTGTAATTAGGTCCCTACGAAAGTAGGGGGAGCCTCCCACTACCCCACCCCTTACCTGGCCGGTGGAAATATTGAGGGTGAACTCAAGTTGCACTTTAGCCATTTTGTGAAACCCAATTTGTAGGTCTAAGTCACATCTAGGTCATTAGGTAATTTATGTGACAACTTGTTTGTGTTTACATAAAAAAATAGAAAAAATAAAAATAAAAATAAAAATAAAAAAATTCCTCATCTTCTCTCTCTTCGTCCTAGTTTGTGTCAAAACCAAAAAAAATCATCATAAAAAAAATCTCTCTCATCTCTCTCTTCGTCCTAGTTTATGCAAGGAAGAAGATCACAACATCCAAACCTACTAGGACCCATTCAGGAAATAGAGAGAGTCTCGTATCCAAGAGACGATGTCCAAGAAGATCTTATGGCCGAAAATCAAGGACCTCACCACCAAAATCTTATGGCCGAAAATCCCAATCCTCCAAAGCAAATGAAAGATTACTTCATTCCCAACCAATATCAACCTCCATCTTACATTTACATTCTTCAAAATCAAGCCATCCATTATGAGATCAAGTCAAGCACAATTCAAATGCTCCCCTCATTTTATGGAAATACCAATGAGGACCCCTACAAGCACATTGATGAATTTTTAGAAATTTGTTCCACGGTAAACATCCAAAATTTCTCGGATGATGCCCTTAGATTGACCCTCTTTTCATTCTCTCTTAAGGATAAGGCTAAATATTGGTTAGGCACTATAGGGAAGCCAATGAGAACTTGGGTCGAGATGCAACAAGAATTTTTGAAGAAGTTCTACCCTATAGGCCGCACCAATACCATGAGAAGGGCAATCACGGGTTTTACCCAAACTCCAGGGGAACAAATGCATGAGTCATGGGAAAAACTCAAGGAATTACTTAGGAAGTGTCCTCACCATGGGTTGCCCAAATGGCAAATAGTCCAAGCTTTTTATGAGGGTCTATCCGATCAATTTAGACAAATGCTAGATGCATCATGTGGAGGGGCATTCATGAGCAAAAGTGAGGATGAGGCGTATGATTTGTTCGAAATGCTTAGTGAGAATTCTATCAATCATAATTCTTTATCATCCTATGAGAGATTCATTGGGCCCTCCAAGCGGGCCGGATTATATGAGGTCAAGGCCCGGGGTGATTTTGAACCAAGATTAGACATAAGTCTCATCACTCAAAAGTTGGATAAAGTAGAGAGTCTGACTCAAAAGTTAGACCAACTCTTGACTTTGAAAGACCCTTCTTGCCAACCATCATCTCACTCCTACTCGGGTCAATCTGTCACTCCACATGAGACATGCACTCTATGTGCAAGCCCATCCCATCACATCACGGAGTGTCCAATTGCGGCTCAATTACCCCCTGCCATCCAGGAGCAAGTCTTTGCAGCCCAAGGATTCTCTAAGCCCAATAATGACCCATTTTCAAACACATACAATCTGGGCTGGAGGAATCACCCGAACTTTTCTTGGAAATCCGAACAAGCTCTACCTCAAGCAACCAACCCCTCTATTCATCAAGCCCAAAAGAAACCCATGCAAAGTCAATTTCAAACCCAACCCAACACCTTCAATCCATTTGGTAGTGGTCCACAAGCTCAATTCCTTCCTATGGGATATTCACATTTTCAATCTAATCAAGGCCAACCCACTTACCAACCTCCGTCTCAATCCAACTTTGAAGATAAATTCAATCAACTCCAACAAATCATCTTGAATCAACAATAATTCATTTCCAAGTTGGAAAGTCAAATAGGACAATTGGCGGAAGCTACAATGAGAAGAGAAGTGGATCAACTTTCAAGTCAACCCGTGGCCAACCCAAGAAACCAACCCCTGGGTTTTCCTCCACAGCCGGGCCTCCTACCTCAACCCATCCCACAAGCCCAACCTAAAGGCCCACAATTTGAAAATGTCAAGGCTATTTCAACTTTGAGAAGTGGGAAGGTGTTAGATGACCCATACAAGGATGGAAAGGAGTTGCAAGATTCCATAGAAAAGAATCAAGATAATGAGGATGCAAGCAAGGAGGATTGCACTCAAGATAAGTTGGGGGGAGATCCTAAAGGGAAAGGAAAGGCCCATGAAGATCCAAATTTCTATCAGCCCAAGGTCCCCTTTCCTAATGCCCTAGAACCCAAGCCCACTAAGACTAGGCCGGCCTAAAATGAGGAATTCATGGAGCTCTTTTCACAAGTTCGCATCAATATTCCACTCCTAGATGCCATAAAACATGTTCCGGCCTACGCCAAATTTCTCAAAGAGCTTTGCACTCCAAGAAGAGGGCCCAAGTCGACCCCTAAGAAAATTTGGCTCTCCGAGGATGTTAGTGCGGTCTTGATGAACAATCTCTCTAGAAAGTTGATGGATCCCGGTGCTCCCCTCATCTCATGTGATATAGGTGGTGTAACCTTTGACCGTGCCCTCCTCGACTTAAGAGCTAGTGTCAACCTTTTACCCACCTCTGTTTATGAGCAATTTGATATAGGGGAACTCAAGCCAACCCCCGTCATTCTCCAACTGGCCGATCGCTCAGTCAAGACCCCTCGAGGTTTGATAGAGGATGTGATTGTAAAAGTCCATGATTGCTACTTCCCCGTTGATTTCCTCATTCTTGACATGGCCTCCTCCTCGGAGCTAAGTCACACCCCAATCATCCTAGGCCGCCCATTCCTTGCTACTGCGAAAGCTAACATCAATTGTGCTACGGGGATGATGGACATCTCATTCGGAGGACAAAAAGTTTCTCTCAATGTGTTCAAAGCCTCCCAATATTTGGACCTAGATGAAGAATGTCACTTCATAGACATCTACGATGAACTTATTGAGAATGATCTGGGCATGGGTCAAATAAGGGAGGTCAATGCTCTTCAAGATTCCCCTCATCATAGTAGCATTTGCCATAAGGTTGAACCACTTCCAGCTTTGCAAGATGAACCAGCCCTTCCATCACTTAAAAGTCCTCCTAAACTTGAGCTTAAGCCCCTTCCGGACTCCCTCAAATATGCATTCCTAGGCCCTGATCAAACCCTTCCTATTATCTTAGCTTCCAATCTTATCCCTACCCAAGAAACACTTCTCCTAGAAGTCCTTAGGACTCACAAGGGTGCCATAGGTTGGACAGTGACCGATCTTAAGGGGATAAGTCCGTCTATTTGCATGCATCACATTTACATAGAGGACAACGTCAAACCTAGTCGGGAAATGCAAAGGAGGTTGAACCCGATCATGAAGGAGGTGGTGAAGAAGGAGGTTGTCAAATGGCTCGATGCGGGAATTATTTATCCCATATCGGATAGCCAATGGGTGAGTCCCACTCAAGTGGTTACTAAGAAATCGGGACTCACCGTGGTCCAAAATGAACAAGGAGAAGATGTGCCCACTAGGCCCACCACGGGATGGAGAGTGTGCATCGATTATAGGAAACTCAATGCCATGACCAAAAATGACCATTTTCCACTCCCCTTTATTGACCAAATTCTAGAGAAATTGGCTAGCCAAAGATATTTTTGTTTCCTAAATGGATATTCTAGGTACAATCAAGTGGCCATTTATCCGGAAGACCAAGAGAAGACCACATTCACTTGCCCATATGGAACATTTGTCTTTCGGAGAATGCCATTCGATCTTTGCAATGCACTGACCACTTTTCAAAGATGCATGATGGCCATTTTCTCTGATATGGTAGGAGAATTCTTGGAGATCTTTATGGATGATTTTTCTGTGTTTGGGGAGTCATTTGAAAACTGCTTGGAAAATTTGAAGAAAGTGCTTGCGAGATGTATTGAAACCAACCTTGTTCTTAGTTGTGAAAAGAGTCACTTCATGGTTCAAGAGGGCATAGTTTTGGGCCATATTGTGTCCGAACGGGGTATAGAGGTGGATAAAGCCAAGATCGACCTTATTTCTAATCTCCCTCCTCCGACCTCTGTGAGGCAAATTCGTTCATTCCTCGGCCATGCCGGTTTTTACCGCCGGTTCATAAGTAACTTTTCTAAGATTGCCCGCCCGTTAACTCTTCTCTTGGCCAAAGACACTCCATTCCATTTAGATGCTGCCTGCCTTGAGGCTTTCAATACCCTTAAAGAGGCTTTGACCAAGGCACCCATTCTTAAATCTCTTAATTGGTCTTTACCTTTTGAAATCATGTGTGATGCCTCCGACTATGCTATCGGGGCAGTTCTAGGCCAAAGAATTGACAAGTGTCCGGTGGTGATATATTATGCGAGTCGCACCCTCGCCGATGCTCAGCTTAACTACACCACCACGGAAAAGGAGCAGTTAGCTGTTGTCTTTGCCCTTGAAAAGTTTCGATCATATCTCTTAGGAGCAAAAGTTATTGTGTACTCTGATCACTCAGCTCTCAAATATTTGTTCTCTAAGAAGGATGCCAAACCTAGACTCATTAGGTGGATCCTCCTACTCCAAGAATTTTATCTTGAGATCCGAGACAAAAAAGGTTCTGAGAATAAAGTTGCCGATCATCTTTCTCGGATTCTCACAACTGATAATGCTCCTTTGCAAGATTCATTTCTAGATGAACATCTCTTGACCATCACCCATAGTCAACTCCCATGGTTCGCAGACATTGTCAACTACTTAGCTGTGGGATAAATTCCTAATGGGTGGTCTAAACATGAAAAAGAACATTTCTTTGCCAAAATCAAACACTATTTCTGGGAAGATCCTGAATTGTTCCACGTAGGTCCAGATCAAATAATTAAGAGATGTGTCCCAGAGGAAGAATAACAAAGCGTCCTGAATTTTTGTCACACTCTAGCTTGTGGGGGACACTTCGCGGGAAAGAAAACAGCCGCCAAAGTGTTGCAAAGTGGATTCTTCTTGCCCACTCTCTTCAAAGACGCCTATGAATTTAGCAAGACTTGTCTTAGGTGTCAAGCCATTGGAAACATGAGCAAACATGATATGATGCCACTCAACCTCATTCTAGTGGTCGAAATCTTTGATGTTTGGGGAATTGATTTTATGGGGCCCTTTCCGGCATCATTCGGACATGAGTACATTCTTGTGGCAGTCGACTATGTGTCTAAATGGATTAAAGCCATTGCCACCCAGACTAATGATCACAAAGTTGTCATGAAGTTTGTCCGAAAGAATATATTTTTAAGGTTCGGGTGTCCGAGGGGGATCATTAGTGATGGAGGTTCTCATTTCACTCATGCCCAATTCTGAGCTCTTCTTGGGAAATATGGGATCACTCATAAGATTGCCACCCCCTATCACCCCCAGACAAGTGGCCAAGTGGAGACATCTAATAGGGAGATCAAAAATATCCTGCAGAAATCTATTAGGCCCGATAGGAAGGATTGGTCCGAAAGATTGGATGACGCTCTTTGGGCCTATCGGACAGCATACAAAACCCCCATTGGAATGTCTTCATATCAGTTAATCTTTGGAAAAGCTTGTCACTTACCCGTTGAGCCTGAGCATAGGGCCTATTGGGCTATTAAACAGTTCAATTTTGACTTGGCCCAAGCCGGATCTCATAGGGCCCTACAACTAAATGAGTTGGAGGAGTTGAGGAATGAAGCCTATGAAAATGCCAAGATTTACAAAGCCAAGACCAAACCTTTCCATGATAAACACATTGTGAGAAAATCATTTCAACCTGATCAAAAAGTTTAGCTCTTTAATTAAAGGTTGTGCTTATTCCCCGGAAAATTAAAGTCTAGATGGGATGGACCATTTGTTGTGCTCAAAGTATTTGATCATGGTGCTGTTAAAACTCTACATCCTAAAAATGGTCAAATTTTCACTATCAATGGTCAGCGTCTCAAACTCTACTTGGAAAACACACAACTTCCATCAAAGGAATCAATCCCACTGAGTGACCCATGATAAATACAAGAATGTTGTCTAGCTGAAGACGTTAAACTTAGCGCTTGTTGGGAGGCAACCTAACCATTTCTCTTCAAAAATCTAGTGAGTCATTTTTATTTGTGTTTGTAGGAGCTGAAAGAAGTCGTTCGAAAAATTGCCTGCCAAAATAGCCACGTCTGTGCACCCCAGGTTGTACATTTCCTTCCCAAACATTCATGTATGTATTGTCATGTTCATATATTCTACATGCCATTGAGGACAATGTCATTCAAGTGGGGGGGGAGAGAAAAATTTTCATGATGCATATAATACAACCTGATAGGAGTTCCGTCTTGCATGTCATCGTTGCATGGAAGAAGAAAGATGTAAGCCTCATTTTGAGTTTCATGATTCATGCTTAAATTAAAAGTAATTCTGGAATAGAAAAGACTAGGGAAAATGATGATGGGAAATTTAGTCAATCTAGTAATAGAAAACTGATATAAGAATCCCTTTAAAGTTCATATGCACTTTAGAAAAAAAAAATTCACAGTGCACACTAATGAAACAAGCAAGACAAGCCCCCTACCATTTTAGGTATGATGTCTGATATTCTGCACTTCTTAAGAAAAGAGATCTTTTTACAAAGCTTTCTGTCAAATTATCCATCAAATAAGTGCAATGGCATTATGAAAAAAAAAGAGAAGATAGAAAAAGAAAAAAAACCATGAAAAATACCCATAATCTTAATAACCGGGCCTACTTCACCTAAGACGTGTTGCGGTTCGCATAAAACGGAAAAGGGAACCTGGATCTGCAAAACTAGGCATGCTTCTCCTAAGGTAAGAGTCGAGGTTCACGTTGAGCAGTGAAGATAGTGCAGCATCATGTGTGGTATAAAAGATCCCAAAGTGACAAAATAATAAAGCAGATAAAAAGTTAATATACTTAATGCTCTGATCTAAGAGGTGCAGGGTTGAAAGGTATTTGCTTGGAATAGCGAATGGGGGATGCAATAGTCTAAGCTGTGGATTTGATAGTTACACATGCACAAGTGCTATTGAGCTTTAATTTGAATTCTTAATCATGTACTATTAAGTTTCTACATAAGGCTAGTGTGTATTAATGATTCCATATTCATAATCTTTGGTTGATTCTATGAAGGGATAACTGAATATGAGAGCATGAATTTGGAAAACTCTTGTTAGTCCTAAAATTTAATTTATTGGCATTGCTAAGGGACTAGCAATGAGTAAGTTGGGGGGTGTGATAAGTGTCCATTTCTTATGACAATTCATTGCATGTACACCATTTTATGTGCATATAATTAGGTAATTATGCATATTTCATAGTTAACCTCAACTCCGCATTTAAATTGGAGCTTTCACGCAAATTGATTAATTCGATTATCTTATTTAATAATAAATTAAAGTTGAGGGTCATGAGCATTAATTCTCCATTGCCTAATCATGAGCATTTGATATTTATGTGCACATTGTGGTAATTTTTATGGACTAAAGTGCAATTATGTGTGTGTAGGACACCGAAGGCAATTACAAAAGAAGCCGGGGGTAAAACTGTCACCACTACTTTGACCAAGTCAAAAGCACATATTTTGATTGGAGGGAAAAGAAATTTTAAAAAGTTTGAAATTGAGGAAAAGAAACACATATTTCGGTTGGAGGGAAAATTGAATTCAAAGTTTGAAATAAAGGAGAGACATGATGAGCCTTGGGAAAGGGGGTGCCCACCTACTTTTCCTCTTCCCCATGCATCATATTCCACTTAAATCTCAGCCATCCATCTCCTTTTGAGTCAATCTCCATCCTTCATCTACCCAACTTTCCCTATAAATAGCCCATGACAAGGAGGAGAAAGGGAGTTCTTCTTTTGGTAATTTTCACCCTCTCTCTCTCACATCTTAGGTCACCGATTTCGCCCTCTTTCGTCCCTCTTCTCTTCTTGCTGTCTTCATAAAAGTTTTTTTTTAAGTCCTCTACAACTTCTTATTCTACATCATCTTCTAATTCCTTCGGGTTTTCAAGCTATTTCGTATTTTTCACTGTGCTATCATGTTCATCTGTGAACTAGTGTTTCTCTCTGTTCTTCCCCTTATTTCTCCCTCTTATAGTCATGTTCTGCTCTTAGTGTCTTCATGAAAGTTCTTTTTTTTTAAGTGTTATACAACTTCTTCTTCTACACCATCTTCTAATTATTTCTAGTTTTGACGTTATTTCCCATTTTTCAACTTATTGTCCTGTGTTTTTAGTGTTCATCCGAGGTGCAAGCTTTTGTTATTCCTCCATTTTGAAGCCCTTCTGCTCTTCTTTGCTATCTATGTTCTTCATCAAAGTTCTTCCCCTCTCCCTCCTCTTCAACTTCTTATTCTTCAGCATCCCCTAATTCATCTTGGTTTCAAAGTCATTCTCCTCCAAGAGCGGCTTCAACGACGAAGGTGACTTCCTCCCGGCGTAGATGACATCTTCCGCGAGGTGGTTCGTGATCCAAGGCCAAGAGAGGACGGCACCGTCATCACCATTGCTGCTACAATCTCCAAACTCCAGACTTTTCTTGTTCTTATTACTTTTATGTTATTTCACTTCATTGTAATCTCGTTGCGTCATTAGTGAAATCTTGTTTCACATTTCATGTACTCTTTCTTTTAAGTTAATGAAAGGAGTTGTTCTTTTGATCTAGTTCTTGCTATTCTTCCCTCTCTACCCCCTTCTTTTATCTCTTCTTTCCACTTCATGCAATTATTTTCTGTAGCATAGGCACATAGTCATAGGCATTTTTAATTAATTGTTAGAATCGTTCTTTGTTTCATCACTTTTCTTCAAGCAATCAAATCGCAAATATTTTCCAAAGGAGTTCAAGGTTTTTAACTTTAAAAATCTCTTCTTCCCTGTGGATTCGACCCGTGCTTGCCATAGTACTACGTTCTCTTTTGATCATTTTGTGCGAGTTCGGTTTTAAGATTGTTAGCGCGTGTGTAGTAACGACATACGCTTCCGCGTTATTCGGTAGCATCACCTACGATAAGGCCTCACCTGAAGGTCTCCAGACAAGCGGCACTCTTTTATTCTTCTTCTCTTCGACCAAATGAGAGAGCCGGCGCCCTTAAAATGTTGAGCATGAGAAAGCCGAAGTACATGATCCTTAAGGCGAGAGTAGGGTTCATCCCCTCGAGCCCGGGTCAGAGCATGAGAAGAGGGCAGTGTCCCCGCAGGAATGAAAAGGGAAATTTCAAAACAAAATGACAATATTCTTCTCCCCAAAAGGAAAAAAGAATGGAAAATTATGATATGTGACGAAGTCACATGAAAAAGCCTGGTCATGACCGTGCCTGACCTTAGCAGATGAAACCCCTCCTATTCAAAGAATCAAATCAAAGTTTTCCATAGCAGGGCCATCTAATGTCATAATGCTCGGGGGATGGTCCGAAATTGCCCAAAAGGAGAAAGTCGAGTAGGCCTTTAATTAGCTCGCCGGGTTAATGGCTTTTCTAGGTCCTCTCATGAGGTTTACCCCCTACATTCTTCCTTCTCCCCTCAAAAGATGTAAAGCTTGATGGAGGTCCTGAAGGATGAACCCTGTCCATGTTGCAACCTTATTTGAGAAAACACATTTATGGTTGTCCACTTCGAAATAACAAAAGCCATTGTTACGAAGGGGTCTCTATGTTTCTGGCTGGTCAAGACCTCTATTTACCACCCTTAACGCTTTCTCACGTTACCTCGGGCTTAGGTCAATGCAAGTGCGTCACCTATGGGTGCGACGGCGTCTGATTCCGGGTTAGCGTCGCGCGGTTGACAGTTAGGGTTCCAAGGTGTTCCATCATATACCATCTAGAGTTGTGAGGAAATGGACCTGGGTCGGGCAAATCATTTACCTGGGAGGCAATGATCGGAAGCAACTGGGAGCATAAGCTTGGCATGACGGCATTGTTATCAGGATAAGTCTTAATCGGCGGGACCATCATTCGAGGAGTCCAGAGGCCCAAATCAACTTAGTTGTGCGCTTAGGATACTTGGGAGGCAATCAAGAAAACCCATGTCTCCATATAGGTCAGGTGCCATATGGGTGGTCACCAGGTGTTCCGCAAAAAAAATCAAAATCAAAACCAAAACCAAAAAAATTAATATATTTAAATCCCAAAAAAATCTCAAAACTCATAACTCAAAGAAATATATAAGAACAAAACACCAAAAATGCGCAAAAATTCAAAATCTCAAAATATGTTTTGCATCCGCATGAGCATCGCATGATCATGTTTCCCTTTCTGCTTGCATTTTTACTTGCTTGCATGCGCATATCACGTTTCCTTTTTTTTAAATCTTGTTAATAAGATTTAGCCCTCTGACCCTGCATCGAGAAAGGTACTATCTGCTTTTGGCAGGGGGCTAAAAAAACATACTAGACTAACCTTTCCCTTTAGTGTGGTTGAAACAGGTAAAAAGGGAAGACGACGTCAAGCCAAATCGAGATAAGTACATGTTGACACCCATTTTTTGCCGACAAGTTGAGTCGTTCCTCTTACTCCCATTTATTGATGCCTCGAGTTGTCCATCACTCATCGGGGCTACTTTTAGGCACGTTTTGGGCCAGTTTTATGGGTTGCCTCCCTCCTCGGCTAGGATTGTTTCAATTCAGGGCTTAATGGGCGTTGGTTTTGGTTGATTGGGCTTTGCTATGAGTTTCAGCATCCACGTGCATGAACGGTTCATCCCTGACCGCTCAACCAATGTGCGGTTGACTATGGGCCGTCCATATATTTTGGAGTACTTTGGGTTAATTTTTTGAATTTTCACCGACAAGAATTTATGCGGTCCTAACCTAGCCATTCCACATGATGCACGGACGGATGGCGACCGCTCATATCTCAGAGTCCTGTGCTCGATGGTTTTCTCAGATAATTATCCAATTAATCTATTTATCATCGACAAGGCTAGAACGGTTCATCCTTGGCTGCTCTACTTTTGAACGGTTCTATCTGAACCGTTCATATATGAGAGTCCAACGGCGAACGTTTCGGTCAGTTCGATGGATAATTTGGATTATTGATTATTTATTTTGAATTTCTACCGATAGGGTTGGACGGCCATTTCGAATTTCTACCGATACGGTCTATCGTATGACCGTTCATCCCGTCGATTCCTGAATTTCACCAGATTTTATCTCTTTTATCCGTGGTTTTATCCCCAACTTCTTTTATCATTTTCTCCGCGGATAATCAACTATTTTAAGTACCATTTCGACTGGATAAAAGTTGATTCATTTATTTACGATTTTTGTTTGATAATCTCGACATGAAAATGACTCTAAACCCTAATTTCGGGGCTGGCTTTAGGTGCTCTATAAATAGACCCTAAAGGCCGAGCTTGAAGAGGGGGGGAGATTTTTGGTCGACGGCGAAGCCCTGCCGCATTCTTGAGCGACCTAGCACCAAGGGGGGAGGCTTTCTACGTCCATATAAGCCTCCGGTCTAGGGAGTAGTCCGGTTTTGAGTCTATTGTGTCTTATTGGTTTTGTCCACTTTTCCATTGCATGCACTAGTCTCTTCACTTTCTCCACGTCCTCCTTCATTTTTCATCACCATGCACACATCCACCTGCGTTTTTGACACCCTAGGGGTTTAAAATCCCCCAGGTATCCCCCTTTCCATTTAGTCACGTTCATTCCTTATTATTTTGCCATATACTACACCATTCAGTTCTAATTTATGTTTTCTTTGTGTCTTCACGTGGTTTTACAGGTCAGCAATCCTTAGCACGAGGCCCATCCTCTCTGGCCGACTGGAGAGGGTGGAGGTTGGACCCCTTGGCGACTTCTGGCTTAGTGGTCTCGAGCGGTTCTATTCTGCCCATTCAAGTAGATGTGCGGTTCATACTGGGCCGTCCTTCTTCATCTTGCGGTCGATACAGAGCCATTCAACTCCCAGGAGCGCTTCATCCCGCGTCTTCTGCAGTGCCCTTAGGTGGTCTATCGTAAGATCGTGCAAGCTTTAGGCGGTTCTACGCGGACCGCTCATCTTCTCAGTGCTGCAGCCAGGCGAGTGTCTCTCCCTTTTTCCAAGGCACGGCGTGTTCATCACGTCCGGCACTTTGGTGGCGATCACGATTTGTTACACTTCCCCTTTTCATTTTGTCTTCATTTGTTTCTCATGTCGGATATGGTAGAATAGACACTTGGGAAGACATTTGGAAAAGGAACGGATTCGGGAGGAAGAAAATATATCTACACCCTTCTTTTGTGGTGATCACGGTGGGACACCTAGTGCCCATCGTGCTTGTGATTTGCTGACCTCTTCTTCGTTATGTTAGTCTATTTTTTTGGAGTGATTGCAGGTTGAGGCGTGGTTTCTGTCTTCTGAAGCGTGAACGGTTCTCCTCGAGCCGTTTATTCCATGAGCGGCTGATCGTCCACCGTCCCTCCCTGCGAGCAGCGCCTGTTCCTCTGCCAGCGTTCTGTCACAGACGGCTTACCATCGACCGTCTAACCTTCTGCATGGCTTGTCCTTAGCCGTCCATCTTTCTGGCACAGGTACGCTTCTGGGTGTTCTGACTGTAGGTGCGCGGCTGATAGAGATCCGTCCCAGAGAATACACGGCTGTCCACAGACCATTCTTCCTGGTACGCTCCCCATCTCTGCCGTCCTATATTTCCAGCACTCCGTGATTCCTTTTACAGTTATTCTGTCATTCTGTCGCTCCCTGAATTTTACAGTCCTTTACATACCGTCTGTCTCGTTGAGCGGTCCCATACAGACCGTTCTTGTGGTGTTACAGTTCACTCATTGTTCATTTTCATTGTCATATTCCATGAGATTTATGAGCTTTGGTGCTGGTTGTTGATCTCCTCCTGCCCTCATTTCACTGTTGCATGATCGTTTACATTGCTTATATATTTGATTGATCATTGCTTGATAGTTGATAGGGTAGATTTTGCATGCACTCCGGTGCGCATAGGAGCATCCATCTCTTACATAGTAGTTGCATTCCTACCGAGGTAGGGTTTCCTCTCGTCTCCATACTCCTTGGAGCCGACTAGGAGACCTTGCTGAGGACCTCCGTAAGCCCCCGTGAGCCATGGATTCCCACACAGACGCGGGACAGGTTGTACCGTATCCACCCCACAGTCTAGGGTTTGCATCCGCGAGTGAGAGATCCCTGTAGAGTCACCCAGTTCCTCATTTCCCTCCCTGATCAGGTACCTTTGTGGTTGAGTAGATTCATACATTAATTAATCCACTAAGGTACTACAAGAGGAATTTAAAGGAAATTATCGTGCATCATTCAACAACTTGATTGCTTGGGTGCTTGATTCTTCTCTCATCTCTTCTCTCCATTGGGTGCTTGTTTGTTTGAGGTTTTGCTTTAGTTAGGTTTGTTTGCCCTAGTCTTAGTTGTTTAATGTATGTGGGGTTGTCTTTTTCCCTCAGGGTCATCTCTTAGGGTTAATTCTCACTTCCATTCCCATTTCAATCCTTTGTTTGAATCAGCATCATCTGCCATGTCGTCATACGACTTCTCCCAGTCCCACTAGGACTCTCTTCCTCGTGGCCTTCTCGAGGACCCATCTAGGGTCACCCATATGCAGGGAGGAGAGGGGACTACCCCTCCACTCCCGACCATTCTTGGCGAGGGTTCCCAACCCTCTCGTTCCGATCCATCTATTCAGAATCCCGCTAACCAAACTCTCAATATGATGGCCCAGCTGGACCCTACCCAGCTCCATCTCATCCGGCAAGCCTTGCAGGGGGCCGACGCCCCGACTTCAGTTCCTTCTCGTGGCATGACTGTTGTTGCCACTTCATCTTATGTTGCTGGGACCACCTCTATGGCCCCCATTGACCTTACTCCCACTCGTCCTCAGATCCTTCGATACTCCAGCATGGAAACGGGCTAGGCTTCTACCTCGGCCCATCAGCAGCTCGATAAGGGGAAGGCTCTGATCCCCTCTGTTCCTTACCTTGATCCCTATACCACTGTTTCTCCATCGCCGCAGGCCCTTGTAGCCCCGGTAGATTTCACTCTGTTGCAACTAGGGGCCGAGCAACTGGCTCATGCTGATGTGGGACCCTCCCTGGTCCATTATCCATCTTACGAGTTGCCCCCTCAATCAACTTTTCCTTTGGCTATGTATCCAGGTGCTACTCCTCCTGCTCCTTCTCCTCCATCCCGGGAACAGGAAATTCTTGATAAATAGGCTACTATGTAGCAACAAATTGACCTCCTCCACAAGCGGGTTGGCCCGCAATCTTTAGCTAACATCCCTATTCCTAACTTCAGGGACATTCATTTTCCTTCTCAGTCTGAGCTCCCCGTGTACCGCAAATATGACGGGAACGGCAACCCGTTCATTCATGTTCGGGAGTTTCTTTACGAGTCAGCACAGTTCCAACATGACGACCGCCTGATGGCTTATTTATTTCGCCGATCATTAGAAGGGGTCACCTTGAGTGGTTTTACACCTTGCCTCTGGAGGAGGCCGAGAATTTCAAGACTGTTAAGGAGAGGTTTATTCAGAGGTTCCAAGATCGGGTCGGTCCCGAATATTCCTTCACCGACCTAGTAGCAGAAAAGATGAAGCCGGAAGATGACTTTGCAACCTATGTGGATCGATGGAGGCAGATGGCCTCACGTGTGCCCGGTCAAATCCCAGAAGAAGAGAAAGTCAAATTGCTGATCTCCAATGCCACCCCGACATTCAGAAACATTTTGGCAATGAATGACATTTCGAATATGCACCAGTTATATAGCAGAGCTCGCTTCATACAAACCCAATTTAAAGACTCCCCTATTCATTCACTATTTGAGGCCCAGAAACCCAAAGCCGTCAGGAAATCCCAGGGCCCCGTCACTGAGGGAGTGCAAATCAACGAGCAGGTCCAGGCTGTTCAGTTCCCCCACCAAGCCGCTCCACCTCGCTTCCCACAGCCTCCACGCAACCCCCAGTTCACTGCTCCACAAGTTCCCCAACCCACTTTCCCGGTCCCTCAATACCCGCAACAACAACCACCACCATCACCCCAACAGCCTCAGCGGCCGCCACAATATAATAATGTTCCTCCACCTACCACTTATGGACCTGCTCGACCGAGCCCAAAAAGGACCCATTACCCTCCTCTTCCTGAGACTTTGCCCGATATTTTCTCTGCATTGATGTATACTGGTGATATTCACCTGCCTCCGGAGTGTCAGAATTGGAATCCGGCCGCCGATCAGTCCCGATATTGCATATATCATCGGCAGCCCGGGCACACAATAGAGCGGTGCTATCAATTTAGAGATCTAGTGTATGACTTACACGAGGGCCAGAGGATTGATTGGGCCTAGATGCACCAGCTAATCGAAGACATCAAGCAGAGGCAGAGGCAAGCCAGGCCGCAGCAGGCGACGCCCCAGTAACAGCAGCAATAGCAACCCCAGCAGCAACATCAACCCCAACAACAGCAGCAACAACAGGACCTTGGGATCCATCAGAATCCCATGCCAGTCCATCAACCCGCTCCCCAGCAACAACAACAACAGCCGCCGGCACCGGCACAAGTAAACATTGTCCAGCACCCAGCCCCCAACGCTGGGTGGACTTTTGATGATGAAACCCCCGCACACCTTCTGGCCTTCCACCATAACTATTCCCCCGCACCTGCTATCCCCTCCATTCTTAGACCCACCGTTCTGACCACCACTCCACCTGGTATTCCCTCCGCATCACCCATCAGGCCCACCGCATTCCCCTCCGCACCATCAGTCCTTTCGCCACCCCCATCATATCCCCCATCATCACCCCTCCACTTAGCCCTTCGCCCATCTCCCCTTCGCCAGGGCCCATTAGGCCAACTTCCGCCATCCTCACCCCCATTTCTACACCTTCCACCTATCCCACCGGGCCAAGCGGGGGTCCATCTCAGGCCGTACCGGCACCACATTGCGCCCTTCAGAGCGGGCGTCCCTTCTAAAGAGTTTTTCCTTCCTCTGGTGCGTCTGCACCCAACCTCCAAGTTCCCTCCCCTGTAGCTGAGACAGAAGAAGTAGACCCCGTGCCAAGCATGAAGTATGACCTCTTACAGCACTTGGACCGGATGCCGGCAAAGATTTCAGTTTTTGAGTTGATCAAAAGGTCGCCGCTACACCAGGATGCTTTGAGAACTTTTCTACATAAGGTTATGGTGAGCGAGGATGTGGCAGTAGATAGCTTGCCGACAGTGTTGGCAACAATTACAAAGGGGCCTTCTATTTCATTCTCTGAGTCAGAGCTAGCGCCCCCTGAGGCACGGCAGATGCCGCTATGTATTACCATCTCTTTGAACAAAGTGGCCGTGGAGTCTGCCCTTGTGGACACGGGAGCATCGATAAATGTGTGTCCATTGAGTACCCTTCATGCCTGCAACATTTCAGAGGATATGCTCAAGCCAACACCCACCACCATAGCAGCATATGACAACTCCAGGCATGCTTGTCACGGGGTCGTGACCGTACAGGCCGAGCTAGGGCCTTTGGTTATGGACGTGGAATTTTATGTATTAGACATAGACCCAATGTTCAAAGCTATTCTGGGTCGTCCATGGATAAACAGCCTGAACGCCGTGCCCTCGACTGCCCACCAGTGTTTGAAATTCCCATTCCAGGGGCGGGTGGTCAAGGTGAAGAGCATTTCCATGGTCCAGAATGTTGATGCGATAACAGCCAAGATTCTCCCTACATTATGGCCGAGCAATAGGCCAGTTCTGTCAGTTATGGACTTGAACTATTCATGGGCATATGCGTCACGTAAGCCCGCTACTGCGCCAACAAATGTCAAGATCAAGTCCAAGATGAGATATTCCAAGGGGAGGCACATGATTCTGAAACTGGGCTATCAGCCGGGCCTGGGTCTCAGTGCACAATTGCAGGGCCGGACCAACCCCATCCCTAAAGGTAGGAAGATGGGCCGCCGAGGCCTTGGCTACCGTGATTCCTCAATGTCAATCCTTGGAGACTTCGGGCCGTTAACATGGGACTATCGACAACATTTTTTGAAAGGCCCATTGCAGCCTGGCACTTTGAAGAAGCCGCCACCCAGTCCGGATGTGAAGGTTGATGCCGCAGGTGATACTTCTGACCCACCGCTGCCGCTGAAGGGGTTGGTGTGTGATATAGAAGATTTTGCTGGTTGTTTTGAAAAGCTGTTCAGCAAGAGAGAAGACCGTCCGAAGAAGAAGGAGACGCAGTTGGTGAAGCATCCTCCAATGCAACTGGTCCGCCGGGGGCCACGGGAAGTGGGGAGCTCTATCACTACCTATTCTCTGTCCCCGTCCCGTCTTGCCTCTTGGTTTCAACGATTAGGGTTTGTCCCCCTTTCCCCTCTAATCTTGGTCGACCCGTACTTCACGGAGAGACCACCTGAAATTTTATTTGTTCCCTATGCTTGCGGGCGCTGCCTGCCTATTGATCTTTCAACCTTATTTACTCCTCCTCCCCCCGGTGCTCAACTCCATGAGATGTGGTTTTTTTCCTCCGATCCGTTCTTTGATTGCATATTCCCTGAATTATTACCCATGCAACTCCCTCCTCCTCCATCCTCTTCCTCGTGCTACGTGATCTCCTCCGGCCTCCAAAAAAAAATGCCAATTTCAAAACGGAGGTTTCAGTGGAAGATTACGTTGTGTTCTGCTCAGATTCCCAGGGGTGTGAGACCCCTGTTCCTTTTTCGGTAGATTTCCTCTCTCCTAGGTTAGATGTACATTGTGCAGAGTCTCCTAGGTTAGTCGAGTCGGTTGGGGTAGAGTCTAGTTCGAGTCTAGTCAGCCCGTCCTCATCGATAGCGCGCCCTATGACGCGTCGTCCCAAATCCATCCCTGATAGGTTTCTACGAGATTTGGCCGAGAGATGCCATGCCCTTCTTAGGTGCCCGGAGTTTGTGGAGACCGCGATTGTTTTGAAAGAAGATGGGGAATTGGACGGGGAATGGAGCAATGACGGATTAGGGGTATATGAAATTGTGAATGAGAAGGATCCAGCTGATGAAGAGGAAGGCGATGTGGATGGCACTGCCGACTTGTCCGCACAGGGTTTGAAAAGGTTTGACGAACCGTCCTCGGTAGTGGATGAACCCACTAAGGAAATTAATCTTGGAACGGAAGAGGACCCTAGGCCCATACTGATTTCTACTAATCTCCCTCCTCAGGTTGAAGAGGAGCTCATCAAGGTTTTGAGGGAGTATAGCAATTCATTTGCCTGGTCCTACGAGGACATGTCGGATCTTGACCCCACGTTGGTTGAACATCGACTGATTCTTAGACCAGGGGCAACACCCGTTAAGAAGAAAGCGAGAAGATTCCACCCACAGATGGCCTTGAGAATTAAGGAAGAAGTCAACAAATTGCATAAGGCCAGGTTCATCAGGGTTGTTCTATATCCGCAGTGGGTGGCCAACATAGTCCCGGTCATGAAAAAGGATGGCAAAATTCAGATTTGTATCAATTTCAGGGACTTAAATAAGGCATGTCCGAAGGATGATTTCCCGCTTCCTTACATTGATGTATTGGTTGATAACACAGCTGGATATGAAGCCCTCTCATTTATGGATGGTTATTCTAGATATAACCAAATCTGTCTGGCTCCTGAGGATCAAGAGAAGACCTCGTTCACCACGCCCTGGGGCACATACTGCTATGTTGTCATGCCATTTGGATTGAAGAATGTAGGTGCTACTTATCAGAGGGCAATGATGGCTATCTTCCACGACATGATGCATGTCTATTTAGAAGCTTCCGTGGATGATATTTTGGTAAAGTTGAGGTCTCAAGAGGAACACCCCGCCATTCTAGCCAAAGTGTTGCAAAGGGCTAGGGAGTATAAGTTAAAGATGAATCCAAAGAAATGCGTGTTTGGAGTTACATCAGAGAAGTTACTCGGGTTTATAGTTAGTAAACGGGGGATTCAGATTGATCCAAACAAAGCAAAGGCCGTTATGGAAATGCCGTCGCCTAAGAACATCACTGAACTTCGAGGTTTGATTGGGCGTTTACAATTCATCAGGAGATTTATATCCCAACACTCGCAAAGATGCCGTCCATTTTATGAATTGTTAAAGGCGGGCGCAAAGTTTGAATGGAATGAACAATGCCAAAAGGCCTATGAGGAGCTTAAGGTTTATCTTTCTAATCCCCCGGTTCTGCAACCACCCGTCACTGGGAAACCCATGATCCTATACATTTCTATAATTGAGGACTCCCTTGGAGCTGTCTTGGCGCAGGTAGATGATGAAGGAAGGGAAAGGGCAGCATACTATCTTTCGAGGTTGTTTAATCTCGCTGAATCCAAGTATACTGCCATGTAGAAGACCTGTGCAGCGCTAGTATGGGTAGCTCAGAAACTCAAACACTATTTCCTTGCCCATGAGGTTAGGCTGATCTCTAGAATGGACCCCATCTATTATCTTTTAGAAAAACTTATCCTTTCTAGCCGATTGGCTCGCTGGCAGAGCTTCCTTTCTCAATTCGACATCACCTTCGTCGTCCAAAAAGCGATCAAGGGATATGCTATTGCTGAACACCTTGCTCATTCCCCCATCCCTCACACTGATTCAATCTAGGATGAGTTCCCTGATGAACACTTGGCAGTACTCACTCGTCTTCCTTTTTGGTCTCTCCATTTTGATGGTGCTCTCAATTCCCAAGGCAGTGGAATCGGCACCGTTCTCCTTACTCCGGAAGGGGTAACCATCCCTATCGCTTATCAACTCTCATTTCCTGCCACCAATAATATAGCTGAGTATGAGGCTCTCCTTGTCGGTCTGAAGCACGCCTACATCATGGGCGCGTGATACCTTAACATCATAGGAGAATCTTAGTTGGTGTTGCGCCAAGTTCTATCAACTTACCGCACCCGTGACCCTAAGCTTAAGCCCTATCAAGACTTGGTCACGCTCTTGGCTAGGCAATTCCGGAAGCTTATCTACATTCACACTCCTCGTTCTCAGAACATCTTGGCTGATGCCCTGGCATCACTAGCTTCTTCTCTTTCATTTCCCCTCAGTCGTGCCACTGAGACCATTGTGGTCCAACGGTTAGACGCTCCCTCTCTTCAGGATCCCTGGTTTGACAACCTTAGGAAATCTGTAGAAAGGAAGGCAGAAAGAGAAGAAGTGAGGGAAGTCTCATTAACTGAGCTTGAGGAGATCATAGAAGAAGAAAAGTTGTCGTGGTATTATGAGATTGAGCAGTATTGTAAGGATGGTTCATTCCCGGAGACGGCAAATGCTGAGCAGCGAAAGTCCATTAGAAGAGTCACCGCAAGATACACGATAGTTGCTGGAGAATTGTATAGGCGGGCCCTCAATGGAGTTCTGATGAGGTGTCTAGATGATGATGAGGCTTGGAAGGTAGTAGAAGCAGCTCACTCCAGTGAGTGTAGAGGGCACGTAAAAGGGCAGGCGTTGGTGAAGAAGATTCTTAGGCAGGGCTATTACTGGCCAACCCTAGAAGAAGATTGCTCCACCTATGTCCGTAGGTGTCTTCAATGCCAGCTCCATGCTGACAAGATCCATGCTCCTGCTTCTTCTCTTCATCCTCTCTCTGCTCCCTGGCCATTTTCCATGTGGGCCTTTGATATCATCGGACCTCTCGGTGACCCGAATTCCGCAGTCAAGCAGAAGTCCTTCATCCTAACGGCTACGGAGTACTTCACCAAGTGGGCGAAAGCTGAAGCCTATGCAGAAATCAAAGCCACCACAGTATGCCGCTTCATTCTGAAGAATATCATCTCGCGGTTCAGAGTGCCAAGTGATATCGTCACCGACAACGGGCCTCAATTCGTTTCTCAAGAACTCCGGGACCTTTGTAAGAAGTTTAATATATCATTGCATCATTCATCACCATACTACCCCCAAGGTAATGGCCAGGCTGAGGCCACGAATAAAACCCTTCTTAAAATCATCAAGAAAACATGCGAGTCACACAAATTTGCTGATTGGGCCGATAAACTGATAGAAGCTCTATGGACTTATCGCACCTCCGTCCGTACTCCCACAGGGCAAACCCCTTTTGCTCTCACCTATGGGATGGAGGCAGTACTCCCGTGCGAAATCTTGATCCCTTCCCTAAGGGTGCAGCTGGATAAAAAACTTAATCTCGACGAGCGTCGAGAGGCGTTAGTAGTCCAACTGGAACTCTTAGACGAGAAGAGGCTTAACGCCGCAAATCATGTTTCGATTTATCAAAAGCGTGTCTCGCGGTATTTTCAAAAGAAGGTTATCGAACGAAAATTCCAAGTGGGTAATATGGTTTTGAAACGTAAATTTATCAGATCAGCAGGTCCCAGGTCAAAGCTGCAACCCAACTGGGAAGGGCCGTTTGTAATTAAGGAAGTCTATCTGGGTAACGTGTATCGTTTAATCAACGCGGAGGGTGAAAAGTTACCAAATCCGTGGAATGGGCTATATTTAAAACGCTTTTGTCCATAGAGTCAAACCAGCAAACGACTTGGTGGCGGGGTGCGCCTTCACTTGATCACGAAAGGAAATCCCCGGTTCAACATTTCACACACTAAACGACCACCTATGGTTTGGTTTTTATTCTTTCGCGCAACGCCGTTTCTCCCTTGGCCATGCTTCGGGGGGGGGGGGGGGGTGAAGATCCTTGTTTTTCCTTCTCTCTCGGTTGAAAATAGGGGCAAAGGGTGAATAAGGGGGAGAGAACCGATCTAGCCCCCCAATAAAAGAGGTCTCAAATAGGGGCAGTCCATTATGACCTTATTCCGTAAAAGAATAAAAAAAATGAAGAAAAGGGGCAAAAATCAAAGCTAAAGGCTCATCCAAAGCCCAAAGCTCTCAAAAGTTTGAAAGTCCCCAAATAATAAGACTAGGCACGACAAGAGTGGCAATACAGTTTCCCCGTGGGACACTATGAGCCCGGTCGTATGCGTGCCTAGAACGGAAGTAGGTTCGATGATGGACACAAAGCCCCGTCGCAACAGACCAAATTCTTTGAAAAGGGGGGTATCGCGAGAAGAACTCAAGCCCTAAAAATCTCTATACCTATCGCCAGCTTTTCTATTAAAATCTGTTTTGTTTTCCAAGGATTGGATCCTACCCCGTGTATGGCCTCGGTAGAGGCACCGTCAAAGCAAGGTTAGCACCGGCCACGGGCGGTCCTTTATATTGCACGTTGAACCCGGGAGGCCCCTGGTGAGATGGGAGGTTCCCTGTCGTCAGGTCTAAGCTGGTTTCAAAATCCACAAAAAATCAAATATTTTAAAACTCAAAAAAATCAAATATTTCAAAACTCAGAAAAATCAAATATTTCAAAACTCAAAAAAAATCTAATATTTCAATACTTAAAAAATCAAATATTTCAAAACTTAAAAAATCAAATATTTCGAAGCTCAAAAAAAATCAAATATGTCAAAACTCAAAACAATCAAATATTTCAAAACTCAAAAAAATCGAATATGTTCAAAACCCATAACAAAATCAAAATATTTTGAAAACCCAAACAAAAATCAGATATTTTCAAAACTCCAAAAAAGATTTTCTTGATTTGCATTCATAGCATACATCACATCCATTTGACATGTGTTATTTGCCTATTTGATAAGGCTTACCCCCTTGACCAAAAATCAAGAACTGGTCGTTTCCTAACTTGTTATAGGCAAGGGGTTAAGCCTAAAACAGATTTAATCTATTTTCTATATTTGTGTATGTGCAGGGACAGGTGGAAGCTGAAAAGTGCATAACCATGTGAATGTCGAAATCTTATCCCAACCTATGCAATCACATCAAGCCCAAAGCTCAAACTTAATCCGATCATCAATTTTATTCATTCCATATATCAAACTTTCTAAAGCACAAGTCCTATCCATCATCATCATGAAACACAAAAGAAAATCACTCAAGTCCTCCGTTGGGCATCCCCACGGGGATGTATCTCCCTCAGCTCTCTAATATAGGCCTGGCGCGTCGCCGGGATCTCTGCAACCTCTGCTGGTAAGGTAAGCACCCTGCTCACCTCCCACATGATCAGGGCACTCTTGACCGCCTGCTCGTCCTCCTCCGTGCCAATCCTCCTCGCCTGTAGTGCGGGAAGGTGGGGTAGTGCTGGTAGAACAGTTCGGGGTAGTCCGACCTGTAGGTAGCACCGATGCGGGCTATACATCGCCAGTGCAGTGTCGCTCACGAGCCTCAAGTCCAAGCCCGACCTCCTGGGAATTCTGACAGTGGTGCCACGGAGGAAGCCCGGGCGCATCACGAATCGATCTAGGGGCAATCTGTTGATGAACAGTCGCCACTCGTCTCTAGTCTTCATCTCAGCTGTCCTGCACTCTGCCTGCGGAAAGAATCCGAACGCGCCACCTATGAAAAAGAGGGGGTGGCTCCCAAAGATCCTACTAGCTGAAGCGACATCCTCCCTATAGATGAATTTCATCCTGGCACCCATCCAACACTCTAGAAGGATCATAGAGCCAAACAGGGGACGACCTAAGGCTGCTGAAGTAAGGCCCTCGTACAAGTAAGCTAGGATGGCCTGGGAAATGGAAAGACCCTGCCATAGGCCGCTAATGGTACTAAGAAGGGGCATCTCTAGCACGTGGTCAACTGAAGGAAACAAGATGGCCCCGCACAAGCAAATGGACGCAGCCTTAGCTATGGCTTCATCCCACCCACACCTGTTCTTACAATGCTCCACTACCCACTGGCTAAGAGGAAGAAGGTGAATCTGATGTGGGCCTACGAAAGTGTGGACATCCCTGCTGTCTGGTACGAACCCTCCCAAGATAAGGCTAGGATCTATAGAGGCAACAGTATGACACACTGAATCTTCCCCTCCCACCTGGGACCTGGGTAAAGAGAAGTAGGTCTCTACCTCCTCTAGTAGGATAGTTGCCTCGAATGATGGGAAGATGAATGTATGAGTTTGAGGATGCCAAATTTATACTAAGGCTGAGATGCTATGCCAATCAAGGGAAAGCTTTGGGTAGTTCTGACCCAACACTAGGAGAGGTTGTAAGTGCCAAGATCTCAGGATGGATGTCACTCCTAGGGGCAGGGCGCGGACCATGGGAGCCAACCACTTCAAGGTGGAATACCGCCTCGCGCCAGGAAGAAGCTGAGGTTGGAAGAAAAGAAATTGAAGAAAAGAGAGGAAGGAGAAGCATGTAAGTAAATGAAAGAGAATTGAATTGAATGAAATCATGATTAACTAACCTCTCTCAGAGGGCTCGAGCTCAGGTGTCGCGGGATCGCGATAAGTCGTTGGAGCACTTCCCGCTCCTTCCTGACTGACTTTGGCCCTTCAAAAGATGCCCCCTCCATAGAACTCCCCTTTAGGGCCCTCTTCATGATGGTTTGGTGGTGAATAGCAAAGATTTCAAGGCTTAGAAGGAAGAGGATGTGTGAATCATGAATTTAGACTCCCCTCTCACTTATAGGGCTTGTTAGGACGCCTAGGTCTCCTAAAGATCGGGTTGGATAAGTCTAGGAGGGGTTAAGATGAGGTTTGGATAGGTTCAAAGCGTTTTACCCTCGGGTTGAGGACTCTCCAGGAGAGTCCCGTTCAGATTCGCAGGATACCCATTTGGACGGTCTTACGATAGACCGCCCATCCTATTGAGCGGTCCGTGAAAGACCGTTTATCATCCTCCAAAGAACCCGAGGGCAAGAATTTAAGTGGCCTGGTCTAGACCGTTCTTATTGTTATACGGCCCATGGTAAACCGTTCATTATTCCGCACGGTTAATATTCAACCGTTCTATTCTCTTTGGAATGGTCTTCCACAGACCGTATATCGCTTTGAGCGGACCACTGAGAACCGTTCATCGGATCCGGAGCCCTTTGTCAACCTGCCCAACTAGTAAGTCGTGCGGCCCCTCATCTCACTCATTTGACACCCTCATCTCACTCATTTTGGCGTCTCTCATTTCACTCATTTGGCGTCCTGCCTTTCACTCATTTGGCGTCATCTCACTCATTTGCATCTCTCATTTCACTCATTTGGCATCATCTCACTCATTTGCATCACGCATCTCACTCATTTGACGTCTCTCATCTCACTCAGTTGACGCCTCTCATCTCACTCATTTGGCGTCACTCATCTCACTCATTTGGCATCTCTCATCTCACTCAGTCGGCGTCACTCATCTCACTCATTTGGCATCACACTCTCTCTCTCTCACTCGGAGTCGGTGTCCCTCTGTCTCACTCGTGCTCGTGTCGCGTCACACCCGTAGTCATGTCTCACCCGTAGTAGTCTCTCACTCACGCACTCGTGTCGAGTCAGTAGCCGCATTCATCCATTCATCCATTCATACATTCATACATTCATTCATCCATAAAAACAAAAAACAAAAACAAAAAAACATGCATATCTTTATCATATCATATCATGTGTACAAAAGTCGGGCTGAGTACAAAAGTCAAGCATGTCCCTCTCCGTGGCCCCCGTCACTGTCTCCACCACCCTCGTGCCTCTTTAGGGGAGGCATCGGTGAGGTCACCTCGTCACGCCGTCGCCGGCGTCGCTCCTCCTCCTCATTCCTCCGGTGGCCGGAGGAACCTGTAAAGTAACTTCTAACAGAGCCATGGGTGCCGTGGCTGCCGCTCGGAGTCGCTCGGCTGCGCTCCCGACTCGCCTCTCTCATGCCCTCCACCTTGCCCTCCAACCTGGCAACTTGTAACCGGGCCTACTCTGCCTCGGTTTGGTAACGCTCCGCCTCGTCCTGGTAGCGCTCCGCCTTGGTCGCACTGGATCGAAGTTGCTCTGTCTCAGCCCAGTAGCGGTCCACCTCGGTCGCGTTGGCTCGGAGTCGCTCCAGCTCAGCCCGAAGGAGCGCCATCTCCAGCGCGTCTGCTGGCCGGCTCTGTGCTACCTCCTCCTGCACACGGGCCACGTCCTCCCGAGCCGCTGCCCGGCTCTGCTCTAGCTCGATCCTAAGGCGCGTCAGCTCAGATGTCTACATGCACATGTCATTGTCAGTCAATTGCATTTCGTACATGTCATAAGCATAAAGTAACAAAGGGAAAGTGTAGTGATTTGCGTACCCTCTCGGTGAGCGCCACCTCGGCCGCCTTGGCCCGCACTACCATCCTGGTGAAGTCGGCCTCCCGCTCAGCCCGATCTGCGGGAGTCTGGGTAGAAGAAGAGGAAGGAGCATCAGCCCTCTGTCGCTGGGTACCCTCGGCACGCTGCATCCAAAACTCCAGGTCAGTCACATGCATAATCATAATCATAAGCATTTGCATAATTTAGAGAGTTTAGGATTCAGAAAACTCACCAGTAAGGCCAGAGCATGCCGGGCCTCGTCCCGCTCCTTGATGGTAGAGTGTAGGAGCCCCTATAGCTCCGCCAGTCGTCCCGCAGGGTCAATCTGCCTTTAGAAGTCCAAGTGTCAGTGCATCATATAGGAATCATAAGCATAATAGACAGAGTTTGAGTTTAGAAGTCGTACCGATCGGTGGGCACCCCGGAACACCTGGTCCCGGTAGTGTCTGGCATATGCAGTGTAGTACGCTGAGTCACTCTCCGCTCGGGCGGTCACCACTCGCCCAAGAGCTGTCCAGTCGGCCACCTGCGCAGCGTTCCTCGTCGACCAATCAAATGTTGCCGCTAGGCCCCGGGTCGTCCTCGTCACTCGCTCCCCCGCCTTCTCAGGCGCTGGGAACTCCACCGCAGGCTGATGGACCCCGATGGTCCTCATCACCAATCTATAGTGTAGTGGCTGCACCACGTTCACACAATGAAGCCACACGTCTCGTCCGGCAAAAGCAAGGGCGCCGGCCACCCAAGGCTGACCCTCCTGGCCCTCCTCTATATAAGGTGTCCACCGTACCTACAAGGGATAAAAAGTCGCATCAGCATCATCATCATATAAGAATTGCATTTAATTAAAGAGCCCGAGTTTAGAAGCATACCGACGCATATGGTAGAGCGTCCAGGTCATTCTGCAGCTCTCGGACCTGCCGTCTCAGGGCTACAGTCTCCCGAGGTGCTGTCCACCTCCGCGCAATTGGTAGGAGCCCGGGACAGGTCTCCTCGCCTCTACCCAACCCACGTAGGTACACGTAGGCCCACACCTACATCATAGCATTATATCAGCATTTAGAAACATATAGAATTGCATAATTGAGTCTAGGGTAAGGGTCGTACCTGGAGTACGGGGGAGAAACCCCCTAGCATCGTCCGACGAGCCATCGAACTCAGCGTGTCAAAGAGGAAGGCGAGGACTGCTGCTCCCCATGCATAGTCACCCACGTGGCTCAGCTCCTCGAAGAAAGGAAGGAACCGACAGCTCATCACATCCGCTCTAGTGGAGAAGAGGAGTAGCCTAAACATCAGCATCAAGAATCACCTCAGCACTCTGTCCGCCTCCGCTCCCGGTCCTGCAGCTACTCTCGGCCGCGCCAGCTCCACCAGCCGCTGCAAGTGCTCCTCCGGCTGCTCTCCGACTGCAACTCCCACCCATCGCAATCCCAGGCTGTCCTGGAGACCAGCCCAGGGGAGGAGGGTCGACTGCCTCTCAGGGCGCCGCAGCTCTAAGCCCAGCAATCCCCGAGCCATCGCCCGATAATCGGGAAAAGTGGTCCCGCTAACGGGTGCCCCGTGCACTCAAAGGCCAGTGAGCCTGGCCACATCCTCTAGCGTGGGGACCATATGCCCCCACGGGAAAAGGAACGTCCGACTCACTGGGTCCCAGCGGTCGTGCAGGGCGTAGAGCAGAGCTGCGTCGAATCGACACACCTCAATGCTCAGGAATGGGGCGAACCCCATGGCAGCCAACCGCTCCCTCGGGAAGTCCGGCAGTGCTAAGTACACTGCGCAGACCTGCAGCCATGAGGTGTGGGTCCTGCGCTTTCCCTGCATTCATTTCATTCATTTAGATGCATTTTAGTAATTTATTTGAGCACTTTGGTTCATATAAATAAAAGTATCAAGCTTTGAATCTCTGTCAGAAGAGCGGCTCCCACAGGCCGCTCGTCCCTTGAACGGTCCCATGTTCACCGTTTTAATTACCAGGTTCTATGTTTTGGACGGTCTGATATTGACCGTCCTTATCTTGATCGGGTCATCATGCACCGTTCTTCCCTCAGGCTTCTTAGGGTCGGACGGCAACTCTTGGGCCGCATGAAGGTTGGGCGGGCCTATGGGGACCGCATTGTTCTTTGTTGACCTGTTTGGCACGGACCGATGAGGCCCGTTTGATTGTTTGTACAGTGAGACTCTCACCATTGTTGTTTGGTCCGGTTCTATTGTTGTGAGAATTTGAACGGCTTATCCCAAGCCGTATGAGTTTGAGCGGTCTGATGTGGGCCGCGTGTTTTGGTTTCTATGATTTCTGTTCAACCGCCCCACCGTCGTCTTCTCCGACGACGATGGCGGTTCCCCACCGGCAGGGAGTCCACCATGGCCCCCAAAACCGCCCCCTTTAGCCCTCTAATCCCCTTTAACTAACATGCATGGCTTAAAATTGATCAAAAATGAAATTGGGGGTTTAAAGGACCTACCTCGGGGTCCCGTGACTTTTTGGCCGGCTTCTCCGCCGGTGGCGCCTCTCCGGCGAGTTCCTCATCGGCTGCGTCCGTTCCTGGCCCTTCCTCGGCTATGGGCGGTGGAGGGAGCGCATCCCCCTCCGCCGTGGACGTCGTCGCCACCTCCGTCGGAGGTGGCCCTTCGGTGTTTGCCGTCACGGCGGCGGTCGGCGGCGGCGGCGTGGTCACTCCTTCTTCGGCCATCCCGGGGCGTCGGGCTTGGTGCTTATGGCGCATAGAGGACGAGAAGGGGGGGTTTTGAGAAGAGAGAGAGCTTGGGGGGGCGAGAGAGATTGAGAGAGGGGGGTTGAGAATGGCTCGGTGCCCTTCGTTTCTCCCCACCATCGGTTACTGTGGAGGGAGGCGAAGGGTTTAGTTTTTCAAAGTTGCAGACGTCGTGCGGTCTAGAGATAGACAATCCTTCTCTTGCGCGGTTGATCTGTGGCCGTTCATCTTCAACGGTAAGCTTTTTAAGTCGGTTCAAATTCCATGATATATACGGCTCTCCCCTAACCGTTCTTCTTTGGGTGGTTTGTACTTAACTGTGCATGTTTGAAGTTGTTTGACTCCCTATATCTGCACTTGGTGTTCAATTGATGAATTTTGATGTTATTGCAAATATTGTTAACAAATTTGTATGCAGCCTCCAAAATTTCACTTGTCGTTTCGCCTACACAGGTAAGTCAGGTATGGCATTCTGGTCCCTACGTCCTTTATTGCATTATTATATGGTACTATAACATATTATCTCGAGAACCAGTTGGTTACTTGAGTGTTCCAGGATCTGATGTTCCCCTTCAACAAAAATGATGATGATCCAGGTTCGTGTGTTTAATCTTTGGATAGGCCGTTAGGTTGGGATGTCATGGGGAGGATGGTTCTATCCTGCACGCTGTGGTTGCGGATAGTATCTTGACTCTGATTTTCCCAGCTTAGCAATATTATTCTCGAGTATTTTATATTTTAATCTCTCTTTGCATTTGTTTTAAACGATTTCTTTTATTTTAGCCCAACATGCATCATACGCATCTTTTTGAGCTTTCATGACCCATGGTTTGCTTGAAGAATGTCCCATCAGTGATGGTTAGCTGTGCATTCAGTGTTTGAGTAAGAGGAACTAATTCCACTCTGAGTTGGAAGGTTCTCTTTGGTCGATTCGTTTGGTTTGATTGATTGAAAGGTCCCCGTCTGGAGCTTTAGCCTGTTTCCTTTACTTTTGACGCCTACTTTTGTGGCCTCCTCATTGGACCGCGGGATTGTGTCCCCCATGAGGTTGGTCTTGTCGATTTATTTCATTTAGTTTAGTTCCTCCAGACTGGTGTCGCTTTTGATTTTAATCATTCCTTGTGTTTGGTTCAAAGTTTTCCGGAAGATTCCCGTCGCTTGTTGGTAAAAACGGGTGTCGTTTTACCTTAACGCCCACTTTTCCTGTCCACTCTGATGCATCTCCGCTTCATCTCCATGTTCCATGTCACTTTCGCTTCACCTTCGCTCGCTCCCCTGCCAAGAGGACGTTAAGGAGGGGCATCTGTTGACACCCGTTTTTTTCTGACAAGTTGAGTTGTTCCTGATGCAGGACGGACACGGGAGACCGACTCTATATGATGCGGACCTCGGACTCTAGATGGAGATACGACTAGCAACACACAAATTGGAGGGACTTCGGCCCGACACTATGAGTTCCTATGGGCTATACGTCGCTAACAGAAACATAAGCTCACTCATCGTCCCAAGCGAGGGAAACGCGGATCGTGCGCGGTTGAAGAACCGGCAGAGTTCAGGGTAGTCCGACTCAACTTCCGTGCTCGGATCGAGCCACGGGACGAGTCACTCTCACACTCACAGCGGTGACATGGACTCACAGGCTAGTTTCTGTCGCACTCGGCAGCTGCATATGACCGTATACTAGCTAAGCAAGTAAATGCCAAGAAGGTGAGACCGTTACCTCCACGCTCCCGGCGTGGGGAAGATCACCCCGGCAAATCACGGACTCCCGGTTAACAAAATTTTACAGTAGTATAAAAGTTTGACCCACTCCACGTAGGGAGGTAATAGGTCACATGTGGGGCCCAGGAGTCACGACAATCGGGTTGACGGGCAGCATCTTGATGTCATCCCATGTGGTCCCTGACAAGACACCTCAAAAGGTCTCCCAGACTCCTATTGACCACCTCGGTCTGACCATCTGTCTGGGGATGATATGCAGTGGGAAACTTGAGGTGAGTACCCAACATATGCCACAATGTCTTCCAAAAATAACTAGTGAATCTAACATCACGGTCAGACACTATGGTACGAGGCAACTCGAACTTGCACACCACATGAGTAAGAAAAAGGCGGGCTACCCTCGAAGCATCCGAAGTCTTCGAGCAAGGAATGAATAAGGCCATCTTCAAGAATCGGTCAACAACCACATTGACCGAATCATGCTTCCTGGAGGTACGTGGCAATCCCAAGATAAAATCCATGCTAACATCCTACCACGGGGCATCCGGCACGGGGAGAGGCGTATAGAGGCCCGAGCTTTGCTTCTTCATCTTGGCTGTAGCACATGTATGGCACTGAGCCACAATGTGAGCAACATCGCGCTTCAAGCTCGGCCAATAAAATCTATGCTCAACTGTCTCAATAGTCTTGTTCCGACCAAAGTGGCCGGCTAGACCTCCCGCATGTAGCTTTCATACTAAGAAGTCTCGAACTGAAGCTCGGGGAACACAAAGCCTGCCACCTCGAAAGAGTTAGCCCTCCTGGAACACATAATCATCAAAGTCTCTCGAGGGTCCGGCCTGGAGAGTGGTATAAATCTGACCGAAGTCAGGACAGTCAACATAGGCCTCTCTCATCTTCTCTAACCCTATGAGCTCGGCACTCATGGTGGTAAGCAAACACGCTCGCCGACTCAAGGCATCGGCCACCTTGTTCTCTACTCCAGCCTTATGTTTAAGCACAAAGGTGAACTGCTGGAGATACTCAACCCAACGACTATGACGCGAATTAAGCTTCTTTTGGGAATGGAGGTACCTCAAAGCCTCATGATCGGAGTATAAGATGAACTCCTGATGTAAAAGATAGTGCCTCCAATGCCTAAGAGCCTGAACAACTACGTAAAATTCCTTATCATAAGTGGAGTAACGCAGTTTCGTGTCATTCAGCTTCTCGCTGAAATATGCGACCGCGTGGGACTCCTGACTCAACACACCTCCTATTCCAACACCCGACGCATCACAAGAGACCTCAAACACCTTCGAGAAATCAGGCAATCGAAGGATAGGTGTCTGGGTCATGCGCTCCTTGATGTCCTTGAAGGCGGCAGCTGCGGCCTTCGTCCATACAAAGGTGCCCTTCCGGATACAATCCGTGATCGGGGCGGTGACAGAGCTAAATCTGCGGATAAAGCGACGACAGAACATCGCAAGGCCATGAAAGCTGTGGACATCATGGACCGTACGGGGTTCCGGCCACTCAACAATGGCCCGGACCTTCTCCGGATCTGCGGAGACCCCAGTACTAGACACAATAAAACCCAAGAAGGTAAGTTGAGGTGTCATGAAGGCACACTTCTGTGGGTTCACAAACAACTGCTCTCGCCTAAGAAGAAGACAGACCTGCCGAAGGTGGTCTAAGTGGTCCCCCGTGGTGTGACTATAGATAAGGATATCATCAAAATACACAACCATAAAGACTCCAATAAACGGTCGAAGGACCTGAGTCATGAGTCGCATGAATGTGCTAGGGGCATTGGTCAACCCAAAAGGCATGACCAACCACTCATATAGACCATCCTTGGTCTTGAATGCGATCTTCCACTCATCACCTGGTCTAATCCTCACCTGATGGTAGCCACTCTTAAGATCAATCTTTGAAAAGATAGTGGCACCAGCCATCATGTCTAGCATGTCATCCAAGCGGGGAATAGGGAACCTGTACTTCACGGTGATTTTTTTGATGGCACGGCTATCAATGCACATTCTCCATGTGCCATCCTTCTTCGGGGCGAGTAAAGCGAGTACAGCACATGGACTCATGCTATCCCGAACAGATCCTCTCTGCATCAACTCATCAACCTGCCGTTTGAGCTCGGCATGTTCCGTAGGACTCATGCGATAATGAGGAAGGTTGGGCAATGAAGAGCCCGGAATAAGGTCGATGGCATGCTGAATATCCCGCATAGGTGGGAGTCCCTCGGGAAGCTCATCGGGAAAGATATCAGGAAACTCCTGCAGAATGGGGACAACCTCGGGTGGGAGCTTACCCTCGGAGTCTCGCGCTACCTCTCGGACGGCAATGGCAAACACGGGGCAGCCCCGACTAGCCTCCCGCTCCATTTCCTGGGAGTTAATCAACATCAATCTCCTCGTCGAGGGCTCACCTGGGCCAGATGTAACGGTCATAGTCCGAGCTAGGGACGGGGTACTGGGCCCGGGGATGGAAGGCTCCGGAGTACTAGGGCCAGTAGGACCCCTAACGGATGGGCTCTTGGGCCGATGGGGTTGGAGAGTAATCCGTTGGCCATCATGGTCGAAGGTACAGGTGTTCGACCGGCCATGGAGTGTGGCATCCCGATCAAATAACCACGGCCTACCCAAAATAATATTGCCCACCTCCATGGGTAGGACATGCAAGACATCTCCACTTTGTCAACCGGTTGTTGCGATTGAGTAGCAAGGGACTCCTCGTCCGGGAGCTCCGAGTTGAAGGGTGAATCGTCTGTCACTGGATGGGCTGCCAAGAATTCAGCCATACCCTGTCCCTTGATTGCTTTCCTGGGGACATAAGTAATGTCGTACTCCATCAACAAAAGAGCCCACCTTCCCAGTCTGCCTGAGAGGATAGGTCGCCGAAGGAGATACTTCAGGGGGTCATGCTTGGATATAAGCTCGACTTGATGGGATAGGAGGTAATGCCGTAGCTTCTTAACCGCAAACACCAATGCCAAGCAGACCTTCTCCATGGGGGAGTAGCAGTACTCGGCACCGATTAGCTTCCGATTGAGGTAATAGAGGGGCCGCTCTTTACCTTCTTCATTGATTTGTGCCAACAGAGCTCCTAGCGAAGCGTCCATGGCGGCAATGTAATGAATGATGGGTTTAACCTTGATTGGTGCCCCCCAGGACTGGGGGAGTAAGGAGGTACTCCTTGATTTGCTCGAAAGCCACCTGGCATTACGAGTCCCATGTAAACGGGGTGTCTTTCTTCATCAGCTTGCTGAAAGACGCGCATCGACCGGAGAGGTTAGAAATAGACCTCCGAATGTAGGTTAGCCTCCCTTGGAAGGACCTAAGTTCAGTGATGTTGCTGGGTGGTGGAAGCTCCCGGATGGCTTTGATTTTACTGGGGTCCACCTCCATTCCTATGTATCTGACGATGAAGTCGAGAAATTTGCCGCTGGATACGCCAAAGGCGCAATTCATAGGGTTCATCTTGAGCCCATATTGCCAGAGACGCTCGAAGACTTGACGAAGGTCGTGCAAATGGTCTTCTCACCTTTTAGTCTTGACGACGAGGTCGTCGACATAGCATTCGACGGTGTTCTGTAGCATCTCGTCGAATATTTTGGTCATGGCCCTTTGGTAAGTAGCACTGGCATTCTTCAGATCGAAGGGCATGCGCTTATAGTTGAAAATCCCCTTGGGGGATCTAAAAGCTGTATGGTTCTTGTCTTTGAGGGACATCTGGATCTGGTTATAACCGGATGACCCGTCCATGAAAGATAGGGCTTCATGACCGGTGGTCATGTCGACCATCGTTTCTGTGATTGGGATGGGGAAGTCGTCCTTCGGACAGGCTTTGTTGAGGTCTCGAAAGTTGACGCAGATGCGGACTTGACCATTCTTCTTCTTAACTGGGACTATGTTGGCGAGCCAGATCGGGTAGATGCACGGCTCGATGAAGTTGACCTCCGCCATTTTATGGACTTCGGCCAAAACCTGGAGCTCCAGCTCATGGCGCATGCGCCGCTGTGGTTGCTTGACTGGAGCGACTGAGGGAGAAAAGGCTAGGTCGTGCTCCGCTACGGAGGGGTCTAGCCCTAGCATCTCCTTGCATGTCCAGGGAAAGCAGTCCTTTAACTCGAGCAGGAGTTGCTTGTAGTCCTGCTTCTCTGCCTCGGTGAGGATAGCACTGACAAATGCAGGCTAAGGGGCTTCATCTTCGCCCAAATTGATTTCAAAGAGCTCATCCACGGTGGCCTAGCCGCCGTCCTCCAGCTCGGGAGGAGCAGGTTGGAAGTCGATGAAATCGTCATTATCAGTGTCAGCTTCATGTATTTCTTGGTTCTCGAAGCCACCGATTGATGCTGAAGGGACCGGAGAGTGGTTGTCACTGAGATCCACGGAGGATTGGTCTGGGACGCCAGCTTTTGGCCAGCAGTCATCGACTGGAGTTGTTGAGGTCTCTCCAGGGTTGCCTGGCGAAGCTGACAATCTTTCGCAGCTAGGACCAGCGATATCCCCCCCCCCCCTCAGGAGGGTTTGTTGAATTGGGTCCCTCAACTGGCTGAGAGATCGGAGAAGCTTCTCTTGTCCCTTTGTCTTGGCAGGGAGGCAAAGAAGGTTCCCCGACGGCTTGAGCCAGGGTTCTGGCTTTGACGGACATTGGGATCAGGATTTGCTCTTCCTCATCCTCGGAGCTATCGAATTTGGCTTCGACTCTATCCCCATCGTCGGATGGTTGCGCCAAGCCTACGACGTTACTGCATAGTGGACATGAAAGTCTGGGTCTTCGTCGTAGCCAAGTCCCCTAGTGTCCTTGTAGAAGGACGGGGGTTGCCCCCGAACCTGGGAAGGGGTCCACAGCTGACGGAAGTATCTCTGCTGTGCAGAGGTTTGCCGCAGGGGAATGTTGCTTTAAACACATTTCTTGAATATGCGGGGACAGCTCGCTCCACACCTAAACTGCTTCAGGGGTATCATCGGCTTGCCTGGACCAGCCGAAGTCGTCGTTTGGCGGGGCTTGAGGGACCATGTCTCCCTTATAGAAGACGATGGGTTTGTCCCTGTTAGCCTTCTCCTTATTTCAACGTTGTCGCTTGAAGGTGACAATGAAGGTTGTCAGCGACTCGACGTTGTGTTTGTCAGACGCGCCTGGAAGTTGGATGCAGTCTGGTGGCAAGCATATACTCTTGCCGATGGCTCGGCTAATAAGATTAGCCTCAAAGTCGATCTGGCGCCTTTCAGGGTGATCTGGGGTTGACTTGGAGCCGAGGCACAGTCGGTGAAGCTTGGCCTTTTCCTCATCAACATAGAAGAGATCATCATCATCTTCCTCTGAGAGCCAACCGTTGCTTTTTCTCTTAATTACAGGGTAGGGACTAATCCCCTTGAAGTAGAGCGCAGCGTCAGCTAGGTTGCATTCTGTCGATGTGAACGGTAACAGGTCTGCAAAGACCTTATGTTGCTCTCCATCCTTGGCATACTTGATGCATTGGTGAAGAGTCGACGGGACGACCCAATTTTCATGTAGCCAGGGTCTGCCCAGTAGCATCTTATAAGACGTGTTGGAGTCGATGATGTAGAATGTCACCTTGGAGGCGAAATCATCAAGCACCAGGTCGACGTCCACCCGGCCGAGGACGTCCTCGGTGTTCTGGTTAAAGCCGGATATCTTGACCGCTTGAACCTTCTGGAGGTATGGGGTCAGATATAGAGACTTGAATGTCTTGAGCGGCATGATGTTGACAGCGGCACCAGCATCCACCAGGATCTGGTTCACATCATGCCCGTTGATCTTCCCCTTCATGTAGAGAGGACGGTTGTGGCACGGAGGAGAGAGCAGCATGTCTTTTTCCGTGAAGGAGATGGCAGCCGAGAAGGCTCCATACGCAATCGCCTTCATTTCCGCGGCATGCGCTTCATAGACTTTCGGCTCTTGGAGTATTTTGATAAGGGTTTCCCTTATGTCCTTACTCCAAGCAATGGCTTCCCAAATTGAATAATACTAGCAGGGAAGCGCTTCATCTGGTGGAGGACCTTTCGGTCAGCTCGGGCTCGAGCATCCTCTAGAGAGGGTAGTATGTCAGGTTGAACCTACTGCGAACTGATGTGATGTTCCCCATCGGGGAGTTGCACTGCCTTGCCCTTACCACCGGGGTCAGATTGACCTCGATCACCAGCAGGCTCTTAGAACAGGGATGCCAGTGATGGCTCTTCTGGGGGTGATTGGCAGGCTGGCTCGTCCTTGCCGGACGGTCCTGCTTGCTCTGTCGCAGTCGTCGGTACTGGTGTAGGGGCTGGGAGGCTGGTAGTGGCCTCGTCAACGCTGGAAGGATCGAAGATACTGAGTCCTTTCTGAATTTCTACTTCCAGAATAGGAGCCGGTTCCTCTCCTCGAAAGAGGATAATTCGCTCCGGGTTGAAGGTGGATGGAGAGATAGGTAGCTCGAGGGTTCTCCCACGGCCTCTGCAACGTCCCCGGCCACGTCCTCGGCCACGACCGGTGTGTTCTGGAGCTGGCTGTATCCCAAGAGGGGCAACAGTTCTTTGTCTTGTCCGGGAGGCTACTGGCTCGCCTCGTCGAGAAGCATTGATATTATCAGGAGGTGGAATGGCCACCATCTTGCAGGTGCAGCACCAAAGCATTTCTTCTAACTGCTCTGCGGTGATCTCCTTGTCTTTATAACACAAGGATAGCTCATCAGGGATCACGAGTCTTTCACCATCCTTGAGCTTTTGGATCATCTCTTGGACCCAATTTCTGAGGTGAGCTCGTTTCTGCATTTCTTCCCACGGGATGTAGCTGTCGAGTGGGAGAGCCCCGGTAGGACGAGGAGGAACGTATTCCTCCAGGTCATCAATGAGCCACTGGAGCCTTTGGAGAGGCATTGGCTCAGCCGGATATTGTAGGGCGGCGGCTTGTTCAGCTTGTTTCTTGAGCCGCCTTCTGAGATTCTTCCTCCTATTTTTCTCTTGTCTCTTGGCGATAGCCGTCTCCAAGGGAGTAGGAGGGAGAGCAGCTGGAGCCGGAGTTGACAAATCCTGATGAGGATATCTCCGAGCCGATGTCTTTGCAGGGCGAGGTCGATGACTCTTCCTTGCCCGGATTTTGATCCAGGCGCCTTCTGGTTGTTGTATCTGGAAGGTGGCATTAATCGCCTGCTCGATTACCTCTAGCGGCAATTCCTGGTATGCCGAATACTGGGACTGGCGTCCGAAGACGTATGCGCGGTTTGGTGCCTTAGCTGCGGTGGCGACAGGAGCCTATGAGGAGCCAGTAGGCTGGTTCTAGCGTCCGAAGATATATGCGTGATTTGATGCCTTAGCCGTGGTGGCGATGGCTTTTGTTGAGAAGCAGACAGAGGGGTGTATTGGTCATCTTGCTCCTTAGCCTTGCCTTTGTAACCATGTTGAGGGCTGGGTCTGGCGATGACCAATGGCGTCGCGAGACATTGTTGCTCTGCACAGTTATCTTGACTCTGCGGACCAGCTGAGCCTTGTGGCGGTGGGCCCGCCACTTGAATTGAAGCCGCTGAAGACTCCGAAGATGTCTTCTTCGTACTCCGAATTGTGTCAACAGGTAGGTGGGGAGGACCCAACGGCCCCTCCACAAAGGAGGTGTGACGAGGTTGAGGCGGGGCCTCACCTTGCTTTTGCTTTCCCTTCCTATCCATGGCTGCCGGAGGAGGAGATAGGACGGGAGGATGACGAGAGAGAGATGAAGAGCCCATCGTCGTCTCACCCACCAGAATGTCCTCTCGGCCGAGAAGGACCTGGAGGAACCTGGCAGTGTCTTCTTCAGGGAAAGGGAGAGACTTCAGCTCCCGCCAGGACCGCCACCGCGTGGCCGAAGTGATTAGGGTTGGCTGGCTAGGTGCTGATGTCTGGGAGCCCGAGGGAGCTGAAGGAGCAGGAGGATGGATGACGTTGACCGAGAAGTTGGTCAGCTCCGTCTCTTGACTGGCATCCTGCTCCGTACGCCTCCGCAATCGCTCGAGCGCCTCTCGGTCGTTAGTCTGCAACTCGAGCCATTTTGGAGGATGCTGGTAAGGCAGCCCGTGCCCATTTTCTTGAGGGGAGTCTGGCCACTCTGGCGCACTCCTAGAGGTGCTCAGGGTCTCTTCGATAGCTTGCCGAAGCCTGATGAGCAACATGGAGTTTCCTTCCGCATCGATCTGCTCCCATTGGATTTGTTCCTGAATGAGGCATTAAACTTCCTCACAGGACTCGATCGGGTGGCAGATTCTGGCGTGGAAGGGGCAGTATTGAGGGTGACTATGATCCCAATGGGTGTAGTTGGCAGGCGAGTCGTGGGGCATGATTTGCCCAGTCTTGACGAGGATATCGAAGAGTCACCGAGTTCTCTCCCTGGGAAAGGAGAGTGGTCTCTGATCATGCCAAGGCCTCCACCCTGGATACCAGATGGAACGGCCCCTTCGATTGGCGCTGGGCTCCTCTGAATCGTCATCAGAAAGAGAGAATGCGGCCATCATGTGGATGACATTGGCTGAGGGGTGAGCCACGCGAGCTGCCTTAGCTGGCCTGGCCCACGTATGTGGTTGCGGAGGATCGACGAGACCGCTCTTCATTTTGACAAGGCCGTCTCGGATCAGCTTATGCGCCTGAGTCTTGAAGATGTAGCAATCTTCAATTGAATGACCCAGCATACGATGGTACAGGCAATAATTGGGATCGTCGGTCTTCAGAGCCTCATCTGGCTTGCGGATTTCGGGCAGCTCGATGATCTTCTGGGCTATACAGAGGTCGAAGATCATCTTCGTATGTTCCTTCTTGAAGGAGAAGGGTGTCTTCATACGCTCCGAGAAGGAAGGAATGGCCGACTTATCTGCTGGCTTTTTATCAAAGCCATTGAATTCGGCCCCCTTACTGGCCTTGACGATACGGGTGAATTCTACGATATTCACCTCCTTATCAGGCTGGCGTTCTCGCGCTTGTTTACCCTTTGTTGCGGTATAGCTCGGGTTATCGGCGAAGAACATCTCTATTTCGGTGACCGCCGAATTGAGTTGGTCGAAGCCTTTGATATTGGTGCCGAGAAGCTTTCCGCTCACCTCGACAGCCAGACCTCGACGACATATAGTGATGGCGTCCTCTTGAACGGGCAGATTGACACACCTCATGCTAAGGTCTCACCTTTTTTTATAAAGTCGAGGGCACCCTCGCCCTTTTTCTACCAAAGATAACAGAGTTCGTCTAGGGAGACTTTTCGCTCGGCCGTTTGAAAGCGGTCGAGGAATTTCTTCTGGAGATCGGCCTAGTCGATGACTGAGTTGGGCTTCAGACGGGAATACCATTGGAAGGCCGTTCCCGTGAGTGACGTGGTGAAGTAGCGGAGGAGATATGATTCGTCCAACGCTAAATCACCCATGGCCGTAACATAGTAGGCCAAGTGTTCATGTGGCGACCCCTGCCCGTCGAACTTTTACAGCTTCGGGGGCTTGGAGTATTCTGGGGGAAGCTTTTTTAGCTGGTGATGAAGCGGGTAGGGCACACTGTAGAGATCTACCGTGACAGTCCCTTCACCATACTGGGCGAGCTTTGTCTCAATAATGCGCTCGATCATCTGGTGTTGCGCAAAGAGATTCTCTGGCGCTGGCATGTTGGAGGCTCGTGGTTGAGTCTCAACCGGGGGCGTGCCAAACCCAGTTGCCAACGGGGTTCGGGCAATCGCCGCTGAGGTGTTGGAAGCATCGCGGGCCGCCGGGGGTACCGGCGCCTCGGCCTAGGGCCTAACAGGTTGCTGAGGATGAAGGTCATGTTCCTGGAGGAGATCCTGCAGGAGGGCCTTCAGATGCTGGTTCTTCTTCATGAGAGTGTCGAGGGTCACTTCTTGAGCCTCGTTCGTAGGAGGGTCGTTGTTGACCGGTTCTGCGTTGATAGGAGGGTCTCAGTCTTCCACCGGGACTTCCTCCACACGTTCTGATGCTTACAGCCCGGCAGAAGTACCGATATGACCTGTTGGAGGAGGCAGCGGAGCCTGATGGCGTAGCCTCCTGAAGTGGGACAGAGGCTGGTTCAAGTCATCAGACTGGGTGTTTGGCTGGTGTCCGATGGTGTAGCACGCGAACACTCGAACCGCATCATTGATGAACCGGGCCATCCGCTTCCCCCATGGACGCCGCTCGGGGCGGATAGGTGTCCCTAGTCTGTCAAAGACCGAGATGCGTTGCGGAGAGGGCTCGCTCCCGATGTCAACCAGAGGAGAACCCTAGACAGGTTGTTGGAGGGCCCGAGGACGGGCTCACCTTTGCCTCCGCTTGCTTGCGCGGGGGACATTGGACGACTAGGCGTCGTCAGACGATGCTACTGCAAGGCCAGCCGCATCCCGTCTGATGCCGCGTCTGAGTGCTCGCAGGGGGTTGGTGATACGTGCCTGTGGATGTATAAAATTGTACGTCCATATGTCCCACCAAGTCCCGCATTAATGTCAAAGTCAGAGAAAGAAGACCCGGAGAGACTGGCCATCCAGGGCTCCGGGAGAATACCACCGTTCGGCAAATCCCCACAATTGCACGGACGCATCAAGAGACCAAGGAAACACAGGATGCCCTCCTGAATTGATACACTGCTATAGACCCCCCCCCTCCCGAGTCCCTAACGGTGATGAAATATCTCGAAGAATGTACAACTTAAGTTCCTGAATCAAGTGCTGGTGCCCCTTTCAGCGGCACGCTCCAAACAGCCCCAGCGGCACGATCCAAACAGCCCCAGCGGCACAGCCTCCAAGCCCCCAGCGGCACAGCCCCTCAGCCCCCAGCGGCACGGGCGTTCTTCCCTCCAGCGGCACGGCCCCTCAGCCCCTAGCGGCACGGGCGTTCTACCCTCCAGCGGCACAGCCCCTCAGCCCCAGCGGCACAGCGTGAACTCCCCCGAATGGCACAAGCCGGCAAGATACACAACGGTCATTAGGGAGGGGCCCTTGGCGCGCAGTGTGGCCATGTCAACGCCAGCTAACCCCCTGCCTTGGTGTCGCCCTCCGGTTCGGTGAGGGAGATCTTCACCTGACGAGGAAGATACCAAAGTCAACCTCGGATGGCAGTGCCATCATGAGGCCCCTCGTCAACGGCCTACGTATAAAAAGGCCCTCATAGAGAAAAAGAGAGAGGGGGAGCAACAGGCGAAGGGCCCGTTCGAAGAAAGCACCAGAGCAGAAGAAGGAAGAGAAGAAGAAGGTAGAAGAGAAAAAAGAGAGAGGGAGAGCATGCTGTGTAGTGGAGAGGGAAGGATGGCAGTGAAGGGGATGATCACCCTTCCTCATCCTAACCCTCTCCCCAAACTTTTATTTCATTCTCTTCCCCATTTCTCCCCCCGTCTTGTTCGGATGTATTGTATTACGTTTGGTCTTCTGGCCATGATTTTTGTCATCTTGAGTTCGTCATGAATGAAACACCTTTTGGCTTTGCCTCTCTCTGTTGCATTTGCTGTCTTCTCTTCATCCTTAGTCTGTGGTTTGCATCTTCCCCCCCCACCCAGGGTCTTCTAGCTCCGTTATGTTTTTTTCCTCGTACCGTAAGTCGGCTTAGCTCCACTAGTAGGGATCCATCTACGAGCCAAGAAAGAGCCTTCCCTCCAAGCCCTGTGGCATACGCTGCCATTCGAACCCCCTCAGTCATCGTACCATTCAAGTTCTCTAACAGCCTGCCATCAACCCCCAGTGGTACACCCTTGAGCTTCCCCAGCGGTACGCCCTTCCTTGGGCTTGTCCAGCGGTACAACCTCCCATTCTCTCGCTTGGTGGTACCCCCTTGGTTGTCCAGCGGCACACCTCCTCTATTGGCCTACCCAGCGACACACCCTTGGGCTGTCAGCCCAGCACCCCTTGGCCCTCTTCTCTCCGGAGTACTCGTGGTTTGTCTCAGCCTACTGGTTTCTCGTTCGGTGTTTTCCCCGAGTTTTCTGAAGTTTCTCCAAAGGTGGCTGCCCAGGCACCCACCTCAGTTGTCGGTTCATGTCACTCCCTATGGACATGTCCCTTGTATTCCCTTACCTCCCGGGTCAAGGGGAGACGCTGCCGAATTTTCGTCAGGAATAACAATAAATTTAAAAGATGAAAAGAAGCAGGAAACGGATGGACTAAACGGCAATGAGACACTCCAATCAACTAAAAAGACTGCATAAAATTCAAGGAATTGAACTGAACAAGACTTCAAGAACTACATCGCTAAATATAACTTGGGACTCAATCTCATGACAGGGAACTGAAAGCTTAGCCATCTAAGATTCTTCATCATGAGCTGAACAAGGGACCCTCTCTTGAACCCTGGCCCATTCTTTGAGCGGCATGCCTTGCTTGGTCTTGCTCTTCATCTTTCCCGGCGGTACGCTCCTACTTGCCTTCAGCGGTCCGCTCCCCCTTTACCAGCGGCACTGTCCACTTCTCTCAACTTGTCAGTAGCATGCCCAGCTCCCCTAGTCCCTTCAGCGGTACGCCTACCCTCAACTCCCAGCGGCACGCTCCCTCACCCTTCAGCGGTACGCCTGCCTTCAACCCCCAGCGACACGCTCCCTCACCTTTCAGCGGTACGCTGCCTTCAACCTTCAGCGGCACGCTTTTGAGTTCCCCAGCGGTACACCTCATTATCCCTTTAATAAATACACGCGTGGGATAAAATCTCATAATAAAAAGGGGTAACAGATAGTAGTGATGGTGGTAAAACATAGAGGGAGTGATTCTAGTAAATGGGCCCTAATAATAAACGCCATGCGAAACAAATCACAAATATAACGACATGGTCTTCGTCTCCCCTTTTTTTTTGGATTCCGAATCTGGGAATATTGATGATGCTCTTGTAAGCCGAACTTCACCCTTGGGAGTCCTCCCTCTCACCATGGTGACCGCTCGGTCTTACCTCCAGCCAATATCTCATCAGGGTCCCCTCCCTCACTGGGATCCGACTTTCACCACTACATTAAAATTGCCATCCCTCGGCAGACATCCGTACGGGTTCCCCCCCGTTACCGTCTCACTTTCCGCATGAACTTTCGTCCAAACATGGAACGGTCCATCGGTGACCGACATAATCCGAGTATTCATGCCCTCACGCCGGCCTCTCCTTGTGGCCCGTCTACCTTTTCCTTCCTGCTTTGAGTAGTATTTCTTTCGATCGTGGAGCCCTTATTTCTGGCAATTAATCAAGGGTATTCCCCTCTCCGAGGGGATGTAAATGACATTGTGACCTTTATGGCACAACGGGTCTCAGTCCCGACCCGAACCACACAATCGCCTGACTAAGTCAGATCGAGCGCACCATGGGTTCTTCGGAGCCCGAATAAATCGTCACTTCGTGACTTGCACGCCCACGCACTTAATAAACCAATAAATAAATAAATAATGATTTTAATAAAGAAGTGCGTCCACAAGTCTGGCACGCCCAGTGGGACTGGATCACCCTTCATCTCTTTGCCAGAATTAAGGGCTCCACGGCCCCCTTCTCGTAATACTAATTCCTTGATTTGCAAATGCAAGTTGCATCCCAAACGTCAAGATGGCCCTCACTTTCGGTCAGCAACTCGTCAACAGTCACGTGCGGAACGGCTACTTGGCCGTCCCCCTCACTTTCGGGAGCTTCCCTCCCTCGGTTGGCTTCCCCAACTTTTTGGGAGTGGCCTTCACGCACCTGTTGGACGTGGAAGCGTCTGACGGGATCAAGAACAACGCCTCCACCCAAGGGGCCGCCGAAGCTGTCGCCGGTCGACCAATGGTCGGACCTCCAAAGATTGCTCCCGTGAAGACATTGGGCTGCCACGTGCACCATGTGCACGAAAGTGCTTGCCCGTCTTGTCAAGGCTCGGCTTTCCACCAGAGAAGGCTCCGGAGGAGCCAAGCCACTGCATCACCTCGAGGCCGGGTCTCCAGCACCGGCAAGTCTACTGTCATCGGAACGTTCTGGGTGCATCTTTCCGGGCAACGCTCCGAAGTGATCCCAGATCGCATCACACCCACTATACCAGTGCGCAACTCTTTCCAGCCACTGGAGAAGATGAAGGGCAGGACGACGCCCATGACTCCAGCCACAGTCCCACAGCACCGACCGGCCCCTAGGCCGACCAAGGGCAAGCAGGCATGGGTTCCCAAGGCAGCCCGGATTACTTCACCAGCCCAGGCGGGACCCAGCACCTTTCGCCCAGCAAGGGCTCAACAAGCAGACCGGGTCGGGACATCGGCCCCCGTCTATCAGCCGGTATCGGCCACACTGGCCCCACCGGAACGCGCCCACCGTCGATGCCACGGACGTCACCATCAGGACGCCCGTGCGGAGCCTGCAATCTACATGCCCGTTGCTGGCAACAGAGCAGCACCACCCGCCTCTCCTCCTGATCAAGACTGGGAAGGAGTGGAGCAAGCCATGAGAAACTACCTGCGGGGCCCAGGGAGCACTCCCTTGGGTCGCCAAAGACTGCTGGGGGCAGTAGCCTCTGCATTCGAAGAAGAAGAAATCCGACCCGTGCCTAGTGCCGAGTCGAGGAACTGCTCCGAGGAGCGCTATCAGTCCCCGCTGAGGGAAGAGGTGAGGCCACGGGGGTCGGTCTTTGACAGATTGGTCTTCCCAGGCAGGCCGTCGAGAAGAGCAGCAAGAAGAGGTAGAGACCTAAGGGTCTATACTTGCAACATGGCAGGGGTATTAGGCCGGTATGGGGCCTTGCCGATCGAGCCTGAGGAAGTGGCCAGACTTGCAGCGAGGCCAGGATCTCTCACCAGAAGAGGGAAAGCAACAACTGAAAAGACACAAGCTCACGCTGAAGGAACTTACTATGGGGAATCGTCAATGGCCCTAGCTGCCAATGTCATTACTGAAGGCACCACGGGAGGACCGTCCACTTCGTCCAAAGAGACGCCAGCTGAAGAAAGAGGGGGCACCCCTAGCCTCTCCATGAGTGACCCAGCTGTATTACTTATGATGCAGCAATATCAAAGGGAGATCGAGTTGCTAAAGAAACAGTTGACCGACAGAGCTGCTCAGCCCTCGATGTCCGGGCTAACCGAAGCATTACCAGAGACCCCTGGGGGCAACGGTCAAGCCTCGGAAGCTTCTCCACAGGCGATGGTGTCTCCACCGATCCCCAGCTACACCGAGGGCATACCCCTGCATCAGCCGCAGCACACAACTCTGGCCCCGCCGCCGAACCTACCATTCCAAGGATCCACCATTGCACCTCAGGCGACAGTGTTAACAACGCCGCTGGCGCAACCTGCTCATTTCTACCCGAACCCGGTGGACCCGGCGATGGTGAACAGACTGATGTTGGAACAGATGATAGACATGAAGCTGGCAGAAAGGAGCGATAGTGGTTGCACGCCCTTTGATGTGCATCGGGTACCTTATCCGGCACACTATGCTGCGAGGAGGCTCCCGGCCGGTATCACCAAGCCGCCGAAATTTGAGAAGTTTAATGGGCAGGGGTCTCCTAGGGAGCTCATTGCCTACTATGTGAATGTTATGGGAGATCTAGCCGCAGATGAAGCCTACCTCCTCAAATTCTTTGGCTCAACACTTACCCGGCTTGCTTTCGAATGGTACTCGAGCTTGCCCGCCGGGTCCATTGCAGACTGGCCTGACATGCAGAAGAAATTTAAAGAAAGGTTCTACATAGCTGAACGGGAGGTCACTGTGGCAGAACTCTACGCCACGAGGCAAAGAAATGATGAGTCGGCACTCGACTACATAAAGAGGTGGAGGAACCTCAGCATGAGATGCATACGTCCCCCGCATCAGGAGGACGCGGTGCAAATCTGTAAATAGAACCTGAAGAAAGAAATCCTTGAGAGAATGATTGGTGCCGAAGTAAGGACATTCGGCCGTTTAAACAATATAGTGGCAGAGATTGAGGCATTCCTTGCTCAGTACTCTTCCGCTCCAACTGTATCAAGTCAAAGGGCCAGGCAGGCCGAGAAGAAGTTGATACCATCAGAAGTCCACACATTGGACTTTCAAGCTTTTGAGAAACAGACAGAGAAAGCCAAGGAGGCAGCCAATTCCTCTCCAGCCAGGTCTACTGAGCGGCGGGAAGGTCCTTACTTGCGGGAGAAAATGAGGAATAAGTTGTATTCTTTTCCTCGAGATAAGTCCCGGATCTTATTTGAATGGGCCACTAGGTACAATAAAATCACATTGCCAGAACCAAAGAGGCCTGGCGACATAAAAAGAAAGGATTATCTTCATTTCTGCCCGTACCACCAGATGTTGGGGCACACTATTGAGGAGTGCTATATCTTTAAGGATGTCATTGAGTCCTTGATTAAGAAGGGAGAACTGGACATGGGGGAGCACAAAGTGGATCCTCCGCAGCCGCATGAAATGCCAAACCTCGGTACCTCTGTTAATATGACCTCTCTTTACCAGCAGCTGCCTGAAGAATGGAGGCCAGCACAACTGCAACATATGAAGCCTTCGTTATGGCACCAGCTCAAGACCAAGGAGGTTGGCAGGCTACGCCGACAAGGAATAAAAGAAGAAGGCAAGCCCCCCGGCCCATGCCGGAGGTTCACATAAGGGGTGTCACACCTCGACCAGCTCTGCCACCAGTGACGCCTGTTTGGCACGACACAGCCCCCCGGCTGGTCGTAAGGCGCTTCACTAGCAACAAAAAGAAACATATCCCGGTGCGGGTGCACAAGGAGACCAGTCCCGCGGTGGAAAGACTCTAGGCCATTATTGATGGGCTCAAAGATTATGAACAGCCCGAAATCTAGCCTGTGGAGTTGAAGGAATATGTCCCTTGGAAGGAGTTCGAGTTACTCGAGCTAGCTCCGGGGGCAGAGGCCGACGCAAAGGAAGAGCCTCTCTTATGGGGCGAACCCCCCGAAGGCCAGTTGCCTGTCACTGAAGAAAAGAAGAAAAGGAAGCAGAGAAGGCCCAGAAACAAGAAGAAGAGCGGGGTCATCCTTTCTTGCAACACCCTCTCAGCATTGTTCGACACTGCCCTCTCCCTGGGGGAGGAAGAGCAAGAGACGCCCATTGATTCGTCAGAAGTAAACCAGGCCGAAACATCCACCTCCCAGCATGCCACGAGGTCGGGAAGGAAATGGGGACGCCCTCCTTAGGCCAACCACAACATCCTGCTAAGGGGAGAACAGCCATATCATATCCCTGAACCTAGGGTCCAAGGCATGGAGATTCCTCCTCTCTCGGGTCTCTACCCCGGGGAGCCGGCCGGTCAGGACGCCCCTTCATTTATTGAATTTCTCATGACTCAGGGAGGAAGACAGTCATGCCCCCGCGAGTCTCGGCAGACCAAAGAAGCAAGTGGCCTTTCGGCCCCGCTAATAGTGATTCCTTCTTGGTCAAGGGAAGAACCTGACAACACCCCGAACCTTGCCAAGTTCATGCAACATAAGGAAGTAACCCAACAGGCCCCTCAAGCTCAAGTGATACCTGACCCGATGGAGGAAGCACCCGCTGAGCCAGCTCCCCAGGCCTAGACTGGGGGCAGGCGCAATAGAGACGAAGAGATGAAGTTGCTAGAGGTTCGAGCTAGCAACAGAATAGTCAAGCACCTGAAGAAGATCCCAGCTAGATTCACCGTCTGGGAGATCCTGTCCCTAGATGAAGAGACACGCCAGGCCGTCATCGTAGCGCTCCAGACACCAGCATATGTGGAAGCCTGCCTTGTAGAAATGCCACCCGAGGTAGCTGTGGCTTTTACAGAAGAAGATATGCTCCTATCTACCTGCAGTCACAACATGCCACTCTATATGAGGAGGCAGTTGAATGGGCATCCCATCAACAGAGTATTGATTGACCCTGGGGCGGCGGTGAACATACTCCCCTACCGGATATACCAGAAGCATTACTTTTATGTACACCTGATCGAGGTCAAGAATGTCAAGATTGCTGGCTTCAACCAGAAGTGCGAGGTCCCCATGGGAATTGCAGAGTTTAACCTCTCTCTCGGGGATTTCACAACTAAGGTCTAGTTTCATGTGATTAACTCCAGCACCTCCTACAAAGCATTGCTCGGCCGACCTTGGCTGCACCAAAACAGGGTAGTGCCGTCTACTCTGCATCAATGCATCAAGTACCCCGACAACGGGAAGGAGGAGAGGATCTTCGCTGACCTCCACCCTTTTGAGGTGTTCGAATGTCATCTCTCAGATGCCAATTTGTATCTAGAGAAGCCGAAGCAAGCTCCCCAAGTCACCCTGGACAAGGGAAATAAGAAGGTGGAGCCCGACAGCTGGTTCCCTCCACCGCTGCCAGGCTATGTAGCTCCCCGTCAAGTGTCATTTGTTTCTGGGGCAGAAGGAGTATTCAAAGCAACTCCCCTTTCCATCTACCCTGCACCGGGGTTGCCATACCTCGAAGACTTGCTGGAGGACATCAGGGTCCCGCTTGGGATCATCAAGCCTCTCGCATAAGCTGACTGCCAAGTGGTTGAACCATTGAGGACCTTTGAGGTGCCTAACCCCGGAGGACGGTCCACTATTTTCTATGTGGCTAATGACCACCCGGTCAGAGGGGACGATGATTGTAAACTCCCCGACGAACTGCATGACCCACTCGTCCCGATCACGAGACTGCCCAACATGACTGGCCGTGTAGCCAGAATGACCAGGAAACAAGGGATCCCCTTTTGCCAGCTCTCCAGTCGGAAGGACATGTTTAAGAAGATGTGGAACCCACCAAACTTGGACCGGAGATTGCTGCAAATCACCCGGCATCCAGGATTAGGTTTTTCACTGGAAGACTCCTACGAAGCCGACATGATATCAGTCTCGGCTCCGAATGGCAGCAGCCTCACAGGCGCCGTAGGCCCACCAGAGGTTGAAGGTCGCCAACACCTTAAGCCTTCAGCCAATGAAGAGCAGGATGAAGAGGTATTCCTATGGAATCCACCCCCCTGTAGGAACAAGGGGAAGGCCCCATCCTCCCCTGAGGGACCAGCCCTGAATGACTACAGCAAAGGGCCGCCGTTGCCTTCGTCTGATACTGATGCAAAGGATGGAGAAGCAAGCTGGACCCCGAGCCTCCCTCGGTGCCACTCCGCCCTCTTTGCCCTGTGCTACCAGCAACAGCAGGAAATTGAGATGTTGAAGGCCCGGTTGGCCGAAGTGACTGCCCTCGTGTCTGACTTAATCGGAGGGATCCTCCGCCAGTAGAAAATTGGCATGCACCAGTCCCCGAGCACCACCCTGAACATCCCTATGCACTGGAGAAAGGAGGCCAGAGGCGCAACTGTTTCCCCAGTCTGACGGCCGGTCGACCGGAATCCTACATTACAAGAGAGAATGCAGAGGCCCTACTCCTTCCCGAGGAATAAAACCCGAGGGATCTTCGAATGGGCCTGCTATTATGGCAAAGTCACCCTCCCAAGGTCCAAGAGGCCGCAAGATGCTTGCAGAAGTGGTGACCCTTTGTTCTGCCCTTATCACCAAATACTGGGCCACCCCATCGAGGATTGCTACGTCTTCAAGGATATTGCTCAGGATCTGATTGAGACGGATGAGCTCAGAATGGGGGACTATATAGTGGCTCCGCCACGCCCCCACGTGACAAACAGTCACGATAAAGGCATTCACATGGTGTCGGTTCAGTACCAGAATTTTGAAGATGCAGCTGAGAACCAACCCCCGGTGGGGCATTCAATTACTCCAGCCCCTGCCGAAGCTGTCTATGACGATTACCAAGAAGGCCCCGGAGAAGTCCTTTGTTTCTCCGCACAGGAGAACCCCTCGGAGCCGCAGCCCGCAAGCCCGGAATAGAGGGATACCAGCAAAGCCTCATTGCCCAACGAGGCGGAGCTGGGCGATGCCTATGGTGTTCTCAAAGCAGAAAATGGTGAAGATCAGGATTTCGTCGACCTGTTACCAGCACCACCAGAAATTGAAGATGGCGTTCAGGCCACTGTAGATGAACTTGTTGAAATTAACTTGGGCACGGAGGGTGACCCCAGGCCGACCTTCCTAAGCGCCCTTCTTCCTCCACAAGAAAGAGAACAATATGTCAAATTGTTGCAAGAGTTCCGGGATTGTTTTGCCTGGAACTACAAGGAGATGCCCGACCTAAGCCCCGGTGTGACCCAGCATATTCTGGCCATCGACCCCAAAATGGAACCGGTGAAGCAGTCTCCCTGGCGCATGAGGCCAAAATTGATAAGCCAAATTTGCAAGGAAGTTGACAACCTCATAGATGTCGATTTTGTAGCTGAAACCCAGTACACCACTTGGCTGGCCAACATTGTGCCGGTGAAGAAGAAAAATGGGCAGATCAGGATTTGTGTGGACTTTCGCGACCTGAATAAAGCCTGCCCGAAAGATGATTTCCCGGTGCCCATCACTGAAGTCATGATTGATGCAACTACTAGCCACGAGGCCTTGTCCTTCATGGACGGATCGTCCGGCTATAACCAAATCTGGATAGCTGAGCACGATCGAATTCATACGGCCTTCCGGTCACCCAAAGGGATATTCCACTACAAAAGAATCCCCTTCGGCCTCAAGAACACCGGCGCTACTTACCAGCGGGCGATGACCAAAATATTCGACGAGCTGCTATATAACAAAGTCGAATGCTACATTGATGATTTGGTCGTCAAGTTGAAAAAAAGAGAAGATCACCTGCAAGACCTCAGAGTCATCTTTGAAAGACTCCGACAGTATGAGCTGAAAATGAACCCGATGAAGTGTGCCTTCGGCGTCTCCAGTGGGAAGTTCCTCGGCTTCATTGTCCGATATAGAGGGGTCGAGATCGACCATTTTAAAATAAGAGCCATTCAGGAGTTACCTCCTCCAAAGGATCTGGGAGAGTTGAGATCCCTGCAAGGCCGACTGGCTTACATCCGAAGATTTATCTTCAATTTCTCAGGGTGCTGTCAGCCATTCCACAAATTGATGATGAAGAATGCACCTTTTGACTGGAACCAGGAATGCCAGAAGGCCTTCGATCAGCTTAAGGACTACCTAAGAACCCCGCCTATGCTGGGGGCACCTGTCAAGGGGAGGCCGCTTATTCTATACACAGCCGCCACCGAATGTTCACTAGGGGCAATGCTCGCCCAGAACAATGACGAGGGAAAAGAGCAGGCTCTCTATTATCTTAGCCGAAGGCTAGTGGGGGCAGAAGCAAAATGCACCCCGATGGAGAAGGTCTGTCTCACCTTGGTCTTCGTAGTCAATAAGCTGAGGCATTACATGCTCTCCCATGAAGTGAGCCTGATCTCCAAGGCTGACCCAGTTAAACACATCCTCTCCCAGCTAGTCCTGAAGGGGCGTCTCGGCAAGTGGGTTGTGCTGCTAATGGAATTTGATATCACCTACGTGCCGCAGAAGGCTGTTAAGGGTCAAGCCGTGGCCAAATTCTTTGCAGCACATCCCGTGCCTGAAAATTCCCCATTGACTATAGAGTTGCCTGAAGATGAAACACTGGAGGTGGACCTAGTCCAATAGGCCGCCTGGCAGCTGCACTTTGATGGGGCTTCGAGAATTGAAACAACCCCGTCCGGGCACGCAAAGGTACGGGCAGGGGCCGGCATCGTCCTTAAATCCCCTGAGGGAGAAGTATTGCATACGTCCTGTTTGTTGAAGTTAGATGGAAGGCTCTATCACCATAGGATGTGGATCTAGAGGGGGGGTGAATAGATCAACTGGCTATTTAAAATTTAGCCCTAGAATCAAATGCGGAATTAGAAGAACACTAAAAGAACACAGCCAATGCACCGAATAAAACACACACGATCTGCTGAACAAGCAATCAAACACACGAGAGGCACAAGGCTTTTAGGTGGTTCGGTCAATCCCACCTACGTCCACCCAACATTCAACTCGAATGTGGATTACTGCTGATACACAGCTTCAATCTGCTGGGCACTACAGATTGCCAACAACGGCTGGGGCTTACAGCTTATCCCGACCAGAGGAACACCTCTACAACAGCTGAGCTTCACAGCTTGTTCTGCTGGGCACTACAGCTTAGCCGACCAGAGGAACTCCTCTGCAACCCGCTGCCTCACAGCTTGAAACCGCTAACTAACAGCTTGACCGAACAAGAGTTTTCAAAGGAAAATAACAAAGACTGAAAACAAACAAAAACACAATCGAATGGAAGAAAACCAAAATGACTGTAGCTCAAAGTTGAGCAATATCAACTCTGGTAACTGGACCAAGAGACTGATTCACAAGCTCTCATATAACTCTCTCTCAACTCATCTCTTCTCACTTTCTTCTTCTCTTCTTTTCTTCTTCTCTGCTTTTCTTCCTCTCACAGTGGATCTCGGTGGCTGCTGCTTCAGACTAGATGTGTAGACTTCGCCAACTTTGATCAGTCTTCTTCTGTGGAACAAGGCTCATATATATAGCAGCAGCAGCAGCATGTGACCTCCACATTTACCGCCCAATCGACTCTGCCACGTGTCAGTATCTCAGCTCCTTAGATCACGTGCCAGACACCTGCAAGACAAATGAGAAGTTCAGTCGATTAACAAAATCAACTGAAGACAGTGTATAGACTTTATAACTCATACTGTAAAATGCAGTGTATAGACATGTGAAAGCGCATGCATTGTACAGACTTAGTGAAAGGGAATGCATGTAATACAATTCTTTTAAATACCCAGAGACTAGTGCGTTCTCGCACGGGAGCATATGAAGTCTCAGGGGAGCATCTATGGCCTCTGGACAGCATCACCAGCGTCAGGGGAGCATGTGGAGCACATGCTGTCTCTGGGGAGCAATCGTTGCTCCAGGGGAGCATCCTCAAAGTTAGGGAAGCATTAGCAGTCACTGGAGGGCATACTCGGTCTAGAAGAGCATCCGGGGGGACAGGCGAGCATGCACGTCTGATGTACAGACTCTACCAATGTATAGACTTGGTGGATAGTGATGCATAGCCAAACGTATGTACAGACTTCACTGTGAATGCATGAATAGTGAATGAGTGTATAGACTTGATCAAGAGAGACGCTGGCCAATCGGAGCATTAACAGTCACTAGAGAGCATACTCGGTCCCAGGAGAGCATCCGGAGGGACAGGCGAGCATGCGCGTCTGATGTACAGACTTGTGAAAGACTTGAATGCACGACCGATGGATGCAATGTACAGACTTTGCAAGATGTGAAGGAGTTGAATGTATAGACTTCACGATGTGAAGACTTGTCCACAAATGATTGTACAGACTTGAGGTGAAGACCGATGTATAAACTTTCTAAAAGAACGGCTGTATAGACTTGAAGCAATGGAAAACATCAACTGTATAGACTTTGAACTGTAGCGTAGGCAAAGGCATCGATGTATAGACTTTGAAGCTGAACGTAGGTAGATAACCCAATGTGCAGACTTTGAATCGCAACGAAGGAACAGATGCCAATGTCCAGACTTTGGCAACAACGATGTATAGACTTGGCCAAACAGTCCAATGTATATGCTTTCAAGCCTGAAGGTCAATGTGTGGACCTGCATGAGATGCTCAATGTACAGACTTTGCCTTAGACTCTAAATGAGACGGACAGTGTGTAGACTATGAAATGCACTGTGGATGTATGGACTTTGCAATCGACAGGCAATGTACACACTTGCTAGGATGCTGCAATAGACACGGACAGTGTACAGACTTACGTTGCTGGAGCAATGTATATACTTTGAGACTTGAGTGTGTGTTCAGTGTGAAAACAAGATAAAATGCATATAACACAAGACAATCTGATAAAAGTAATTTTATCAAAACATAAACAGTGTTGCCAATCAATCAAAATAATGTGTTGCCATATGAAGTAAGGTTGCATGTCAACACCATCAACATAGAGGAGTCACAACAATCTCCCCCTTTTTGATGATGGCAACCCCCTATCATATAGAGTAGCAACATCCTGTCATACAGATGCAATTTTTGATGAAGGACATGATTTATTATTCAGATTGTCATGCAGATGCATGTAGATGCTATGAATGACATGCTGCATGCTACAAAATGTGAGCAACTCCCTGCTAACAAAATTTCCCCTTGCCATACCATGATGCAGATGCATACACTCCCCCTGAATGCAGAATTCTCAATTCTGAATTCTCCCCCTGAACAGAAGGAATGAATTCAGACAATATTCTCCCCCTTTGCCATCAACAAATAGGATGGAAAGTGAGTGCAATGGAAGGAAAAAGAAGGTTTAGCTAACTGGCATTCTTAGCAAGTAGTTCAGAAATTAAGCAACTAAAGCACAGAATCTTCAGTCATATGAACTGAGAAACGGCTTAGAAATTGAAATTCTGGTTTAAAGGTTATAAAAATGAGAGTTCATGCACTACAGTCATTGGATAAGGTAGATGTGCATGATAAAACAATAAACCAGAGTCATATTTACATGAGAGATTCAGTTTCAGAATATCTTACTTTCATAGACTCAGTAAAATGTGTTAAGAGAAACCAGGTCATGTATTGAAATTAAACAATTGACATCCATGAAATTTCTTTGAAGGAACAACATTTTCAATGTTATTTCATTTAGGGCATTCAGGTACCAAAAGTCTTTTTGCGTAAGGGTATACATTTATCAGACGTCAATACCCCTAGATACTCAACATGATGGACCGTCTTGCCTATGATCAAACTCAATAGAATTGATTGACACCTTTTTGTGTGAGGGTACACGTTTATTAGACGCCAGTTACCCCCAGGTACTCAGTGAAAACAACCTACTGTTTTGATCATTTTGTACAGAGATAGCTGATACACCTCATGACATGAGTGGTGTCCACTTCTTTGATGGATCACTCAGTTTCTCAGTGATTTACCAGTCATTGCTCTGTCAATGCTATTTTTCAAATAATTTTCAATGTTTTTCAATATCTTTCTTAGCTGCCCTTTATTTGTTTCAGAATGACTTGTTTAAGGACAATACACATACCTAGCTTCTCTAACATGATTTCAGATGAGTTTTCAGATTTCAGATATAATTGGCTTTGTCTGACATGAAATAAGATAAGGGTTGAGAGGTTTATCAATTTTCAGCATCCTTATTTACAGATTGTAGTCTTTCAACTCTAAAGATTATAAATTTAAACCATTAAGTCAGTCTGTAAGCAATTAAAGTTCTTATAAGAGAAGAAGTCTATTTTCTATTGCTTAATATTAGAACTGACTAAAAGATTGCCATACTGTCAAACTTAACTCTGAATTATATGCAATACTCCCCCTGTCTATGTGCATGTGATCTTGCAGATGTGGACTGAACAAATGATTTTGAAAATAATGCTTACTCAGACTAACTTATCGTGCAGTATGACCCATGGTACTAGACGGAGAACCTGGTCATAAGGACCATCTCACACATAGTAAGAACCTCCAGACAGATTTCCCTGCCCTTTGGTAGCTTACCATTGGATATACCAGGGTAATGCAAGGAGATGCAGTGCAATACAATCATGCAGAAATATAGACATAGCATGCATCTAGACATATATATGCAATGATGATCATGAGTGCAATAAAAAATATGAGAGTCATGCATTATCATAAGTCTGTTGCACAATGTTTATTCAATCTATCAACAGCAAGTTCAAATCAGAAGTTTATTCAAAGCAGCTCAAAAGTTTTATTCAAGTCAACAAAGATTTCATTCATTATGCTAAAATTTACACAAGCCAAGTTCTCTTCTAAAAAATTTAAAATTTTCATTTCCAAGTGACTTAGTAAAGATATCAGCAACTTGTTTGTCTGTTTCAATGAAGTCCAGTTCAATTTCCTTTTTGTTCACAGCATCTCTTAAAAAATGATGTTTTATTTCTATGTGCTTAGTCCTAGAATGATGAACAGGATTTTTAGCAAGGCATATGGCGCTAGTATTATCACATAGAATTGGAATACATTCCAGTTTTATCTGATAATCATTTAGTTGGTGCTTAATCCAAAGTACTTGGGCAGCATAATTACCTGCTGCAACATATTCAGCTTCAGCTGTAGACAATGCTACAGTGTGTTGCTTCTTAGATGCCCAAGATACTAGACAGCCACCAAGGAATTGACAATAGCCACTAGTGCTTTTTCTATCTACTCGACACCCAGCATAATCAGCATCAGTGTAAGCTAGAAGCTCTAACTCACACCTAGCAGGATACCATAATCCTAGCTCTTGGGTGCCTAGCAAATATCTAAAAATCCTTTTCACTGCTTTAAAATGATTTTCTTTAGGACTGGCCTGAAACCTAGCACATAATCCTACAGCGAATTGAATATCAGGCCTAGATGCTGTTAAGTAGAGAAGGGATCCGATCATACCTCTGTATAACTTCTGGTCAAATGGGTTACCTTTAGTGTCTTCATCCAAGCTTGTAGAGGTACCCATTGGAGAAGCTATCTCTTTAAGGTTATCCATCTTGTATTTCTTGAGTAGATCCCTTGTGTACTTGGACTGAGCTATAAACATTCCATCCTTTGTTTGTGTAACCTGCAGTCCAAGAAACAATTTGAGCTCACCCATTGAGCTCATTTCAAACTCATTAGTCATTGTTTTGGAAAATTCCTCACACAATTTGGGGTTAGTTGACCCAAAAATGATATCATCCACATAAATCTGTACAATAAGAATTTCAGAATGACTCACCTTTGTAAACAAGGTCTGATCAACTACTCCTCTAGTGAAATTTTGATCAGTGAGGAACTTGCTCAACCTGTCGTACCAAGCTCTGGGAGCTTGCTTAAGACCATAGAGAGCTTTATTTAATTTGTAAACATGATTAGGGAAATCTAGACATTCAAACCCAAGGGGCTATCTAACATAGACATCCTCATTAATTTCCCCATTCAAGAATGCAGATTTTGCATCCATCTGCTGGAGGATTATACCTAGGGAACATGCATAAGCTAATAAAATTCTAACAGCTTCTAATCTGGCTACAGGGGCAAATGACTCTTCAAAGTCAATACCAAACTCCTGGTTGTACCCCTGAGCAACAAGTCTGGCTTTATTTTTAACAATATTCCCTAATTCATCAGATTTATTCCTGAAAACCCACCTAGTCCCTATGACTGTTCCATGATCAGGAGGTGGGACCAAGTGCCACACCTTGTTCCTGTCGAACTGATTAAGCTTCTCATGCATGGCATTAATCCAATGCATATCCTTGAGGGCACAGTCAATGGACTTGGGTTCAATTTGAGAGACAAGAGCATATGCATTTAATTCATCCTGAATTCTAAAGTGACCTCTAGTTCTAGGGGGATCATTCAGATTGCCAATGACATTATTCACAGGGTGATCTTTAAGATATCTAACATTAACAATCTGAGTTTCAGGAATTTCACTTACCTCCCCCTGAACTTCAGGTTCTTCTTCATTTTGCTCTTCTTTATCTTCCTCACCATCAGACTGATCTGCAGAGTTTTCATCTTTCAAAATGTTCCCATCTTCGTTCCTACAATAATCATGGTTAGTTTCCATCAAGGTTTCATCAAAGATAATGTGTGGAGATTCTTCAACAATTTTTGAGTTTAAATTGAACACTCTATAAGCCCGGGTGTTTTCATAATAACCGAGGAAGATTCCTGGTTCACCTTTTGGCTCAAATTTATCAAGGTCCCTCTTGTCATTTATATGTATAAAACATTTACAACCAAAGACCTTGAAGTGGGCGATTGAAGGTTTCTTACCTCTCAAAATCTCATAAGGGGTTTTCTGGGTGGAAGATCTTACCATTGCCCTGTTAATTACATAACAGGCTGTGTTGACTGCTTCAGCCCAAAATTTTCTTGGCAGTTGACCTTCAACTAAGAGAGTTCGGCCCATTTCCACTAGAGTTCTGTTCCTCCTCTCGACAACACCATTCTGCTCAGGTGTCCTGGGTGAGGAGAACTTATGATGAATCCCACTTGACCTGCAAAATTCTTCAAAGTATGAGTTTTCAAACTCACCTCCATTATCAGTCAAAATATTTTTAATTTTTTGATTTATTCTTATACAGAACTCCTGAAATTCTGAGAATGCATCATTCTTATGTGACAGAAAAAATACCCAAGTATACCTAGAAAAATCATCTACTAAGATAAACCCATACCTCTTCCCTGATAAACTGACAGACCTGGTTGGCCCAAATAGGTCCATGTGTATCAGTTCATAAGGTTTAGTGGATAGGTTTTCTGTCCTAGATTTGAATGATTTTCTAGTCAACTTGGACTGAATGCATGCGTTACAAAATTTATTATCCTTTTTAAAAGAGACTTCAGGGAGTCCTCTAACCATGCTATGCTTGTTTAGTTTATGCAAAATAGTATAACTAGCATGGCCTAACCTACGATGCCATAAAATGCTAAATCTTCTCTATTGGCAATAAGACATAGGTTAGAATGCTTAATATCATCTAGATCTATCATGTATGTATTATTTATTCTTTTTCCAGAGAATTTTACAATTACTGAATCAGGTTCAAAAACCTTGCAACATTGAGAATCAAATAAAACCTTATGACCCTTATCACACAACTGGCTGATACTAAGTAAATTGTAAGCTAACCCTTCAACCAGCATAACATCATCAATGCAGCAGGTAGAGCACTTACCTACCTTACCTGATCCAATGATCCTACCCTTTGTGTTGCTTCCAAAGGTGACAAGGCCTCCTAGCTTTTCAGTTAGCATGTAAAACTTGGCCTTATCTCCTATCATATGCCTGGAGCAGCCACTGTCCAAGTACCACAAGTTGCTCTTGGCTGCCAGGCATACCTGCACACACAATTAGGGCAAAGAGTTTGGAACCCAAGTCTGATTGGGCTCCAGAGGAGATGAAAAGCAGTTAAAACAAGAAAGCAGATTTTTAGGAATCCACATTTGTTTGAAGCAGTTCTGTTCAGTGGATTTTCCAGATTTCTTTTTGTTTTGCTTTTTCTTGTTGACTTTCTTCTTATTTTTACCAACAGAGTTATTCACAGAATTATTTTTATTGTTCCAGTGCTTCGGCCAGGTTGCATTCATAAAGTTTTGGCCATAGTAGTTCCTGGGCTGGCTGTGGAAATGTTGGTAATTCCTAGGCATCCGACTACCATACCCATTTTCCCAATTTCTGACATAGGGTCTGTAAAAGTGTGTAGGTTGATGAACTTACCCTGTATACATCCCTTGAGTTCTAGTCCACCCACACCCATTAGGATAGATTGGTTGTGTGGGGTAGTAGGACTGAACTCTAGGTGGATTGAATTTGTTGGGCTGACTTCTGAAACTATTTTATTTTCCCTGCACCCTTGACCCTGCTGACCTATTCATAGGTTTTGGTTGGGTCCTTTTCTATGATGATGGTGGTGAAGACTTTTTGGCATTGACATGGGGTTTGTTTACCTGAGCAGGCTGACCCCTAACCTTGGACTGAGCACTAGAGCTAGGTTTGGAAGTCCCAATTTTACTAGGCTCACCTACTTTCTGTTTGCCCTTCTCCTCTGCATTGGGCTTTTTCAGATTCACATTTGTTTTCACAGCATTATTAGAATTCATCTTAATCAGAGGTCCTCTCTCCTTTTGTGCAACGACGGAAATAGTTTTCATTCCAAAGCTCTTAGTTGCACTAGAGTTAAATCCTAGGCCCTCTTTTCTGAAATTTACCTTTGACCCCAATAATGCATCTAAATTTTCAGATCCTTGGGTCATTTTCTCAATTATTTTTAGCTTATCCTCATTATCTTTCTGAACTTCATCAATAGATTTTTTCAACTCATTATTCACATTGAGGATAACTTTATATTTTTCAGAAACAATTTTTATCTCATTTTCATAATTCTGAATTTTCAGTTTCCATGCATCAATTTCATTGTCTAATCTCACATTTTCTTCCTTAGAAATTTTCAGTTCTTTATTGATTTCTTCAAATTCAGAACATGTGAGTTTCAGCTTACTGTTCTCAGTTTCTAAGCAAGCAATTTTATCAGACAATGAAGTATCATTTTGCATGATTTTAATTTTTCTTCGTAGATGCCTATTTTATTTTCTGACCTCATCTACTCTATCAGTAAGTTCATCATAAGCAACCATCCAATCAGTAATAGTAACATTTTCATAGCGAGAGGATACCTCATCAGATTCTTCCTCTCTATCTTCTGAGCTGGTTGCCATGAGACAGATTGGCTTCTCAGCTTCAACTTCACTGTCCGAAGTGACGCTCAAAGATCCCTCATCCTCATCACTCCAGGTACTCACCATAGCTTTCCCTTTTGTGTTCTTCTTCTTGGACTTATCCTTGAGGTTCTGATTTGTCGGACATTCAGCTTTAAAGTGACCCGCCTTCCTGCATTGATAGCAAACATTAGTTTCAGCTTTCTTTACAGGGTTTGATTTATACCTTGTGTCTCGGCGGCCACTGTTGGGATTTCTTCGACTGAATCTTCTTCCTTCCTTCTTGAGAAATCTCCGGAATTCCCTAGTAATCATGGCAATATCAGCATTTGCCACTTCTTCTTCAGACAAGCTCTCTTCAGTTGATGATCCGTTGGGGCTGGATCGACTGGATCTGCTAGCACCAGCCTTCAGAGCTATAGGCTTCCTCTTTCTGTCAGCCTCCTCTATCTTTGGCATATTCATCTCATAAGCCATTAGAGATCCGATCAGCTCATCTGCCTTAGTATTGTGCAGATCTCTTGACTCTTCCATAACTGTGGCCTTGGTGTGCCAAATTGGAGTCAAGGATCGCAAGATCTTCCTGACTACATCATACTCAGAATACTTTTTCCCAAAGCCTCTGAGACCATTTGTGATAATAGTCAGCCGAGCATACATTTCTTTGATCATCTCATTAGGCTTCATCTTGAAAGCTTCGTATTCTGAAACCAGTAGATTAGTCTTAGTCTCTCTGACTTGTGAAGTCCCCTCATAGATGACTTCAAGTGCATCCCACATTTCCTTCGCTGAGGAGCAGGCAGATATTCGTGAGAACTCGGTGAGATGCAGAGAGCACTGGATTGCCTTGATTGCACTCCAGTTGAGCGGGGACTTTCTTATTTCCTCCTTAGTCCATACATCTTCATTTGGGGACAGCTCGAAAGGTCCCTTGCTAACCACCTTCCAAATTTCATAATCTTTAGCCCTCAAGAATACCTGCATACGGTGCTTCCAGTATGCGTAGTTGGTTCCATCGAAGTACGGGGGCTTGGATGTGGAGTATCCTTCAGCTATCATCCCTCTTCCGTCCATCTGTGCTTATCCTCTTCGGGCGGTAAGTCCCTGTAGAAGAGTCTAGCTCTGATACCAAGTGTTGAAGTTAGATGGAAGGCTCTATCACCACAGGATGTGGATCTAGAGGGGGGGTGAATAGATCAACTGGCTATTTAAAATTTAGCCCTAGAATCAAATGTGGAATTAGAAGAACACTAAAAGAACACAGCCAATGTACCGAATAAAACACACACGATCTGCTGAACAAGCAATCAAACACACGAGAGGCACAAGGCTTTTAGGTGGTTCGGTCAATCCGACCTACGTCCACCCCACATTCAACTCGAATGTGGATTACTGCTGATACACAACTTCAATCTGCTGGGCACTACAGTTTGCCAACAACGGCTGGGGCTTACAGCTTATCCCGACCAGAGGAACACCTCTGCAACAGCTGAGCTTCATAGCTTGCTCTGCTGGGCACTACAGCTTATCCGACCAGAGGAACTCCTCTGCAACCCGCTGCCTCACAGCTTGAAACCGCTGACTAACAGCTTGACCGAACAAGAGTTTTCAAAGGAATATAACAAAGACTGAAAACAAACAAAAACATAATCGAATGGAAGAAAACCAAAACGACTGTAGCTCAAAGTTGAGCAATATCAGCTCTGGTAACTGGACCAAGAGACTGATTCACAAGCTCTCATATAACTCTCTCTCAACTCATCTCTTCTCACTTTCTTCTTCTCTCCTTTTCTTCTTCTCTGCTTTTCTTCCTCTCATAGTGGATCTCGGTGGCTGCTGCTTCAGACTGGATGTGTAGACTTCGCCAACTTCGATCAGTCTTCTTCTGTGGAAGAAGGCTCATATATATAGCAGCAGCAGCAGCAGCATGTGACCTCCACATTTCCCACCCAATCGACTCTGCCACGTGTCAGCATCTCAGCTCCTTGGATCACGTGCCAGACACCTGCAAGACAAATGAGGAGTTCAGTCGATTAACAAAATCAACTGAAGACAGTGTATAGACTTTATAACTCATACTGTAAAATGCAGTGTATAGACATGTGAAAGCGCATGCATTGTACAGACTTAGTGAAAGGGAATGCATGTAATACAATTCTTTTAAATACCCAGAGACTAGTGCGTTCTCGCACGGGAGCATATGAAGTCTCAGGAGAGCATCTATGGCCTCTGGACAGCATCACCAGCGTTAGGGGAGCATGTGGAGCACATGCTGTCTCTGGGGAGCAATCGCTGCTCCAGGGGATCATCCTCAAAGTTAGGGAAGCATTAGCAGTCACTGAGGGCATACTCGGTCCCAAGAGAGCATCCGGGGGGACAGGCGAGCATGCACGTCTGATGTACAGACTCTACCAATGTATAGACTTGGTGGATAGTGATGCATAGCCAAACGGATGTACAGACTTCACTGTGAATGCATGAACAGTGAATGAGTGTATAGACTTGATCAAGAGAGACGTTGGCCAATCGGAGCATTAACAGTCACTGGAGAGCATACTCGGTCCCAGGAGAGCATCCGGAGGGACAGGCGAGCATGCGCGTCTGATGTACAGACTTGTGAAAGACTTGAATGCACGACCGAGGGATGCAATGTACAGACTTTGCAAGATGTGAAGGAGTTGAGTGTATAGACTTCACGATGTGAAGACTTGTCCACAAATGATTGTACAGACTTGAGGTGAAGATCGATGTATAAACTTTCTAAAAGAACGGCTGTATAGACTTGAAGCAATGGAAAACATCAACTGTATAGACTTTGAACTGCAGCGTAGGCAAAGGCATCGATGTATAGACTTTGAAGCTGAACGTAGGTAGATAACCCAATGTGCAGACTTTGAATCGCAACGAAGGAATAGATGCCAATGTCCAGACTTTGGCAACAGTGATGTACAGACTTGGCCAAACAGTCCAATGTATATACTTTCAATCCTGAAGGCCAATGTGTGGACCTGCATGAGACGCTCATTGAGATGCTCAATGTACAGACTTTGCCTTAGACTCTAAATGAGACGGACAGTGTGTAGACTATGCAATGCACTATGGATGTATGGACTTTGCAATCGACAGGCAATGTACACACTTGCTAGGATGCTGCAATAGACACGGACAGTGTACAGACTTACGTTGCTGGAGCAATGTATATACTTTGAGACTTTGAGTGTGTGTTCAGTGTGAAAACAAGATAAAATGCATATAACACAAGACAATCTGATAAAAGTAATTTCATCAAAACATAAACAGTGTTGCCAATCAATCAAAACAATGTGTTGCCATATGAAGTAAGGTTGCATGTCAACACCATCAACACAGAAGAGTCACAACACTGTTCGATCAGCAAACCTTGCACAAATAACGAGGTAGAATATGAGGCTCTGATTATCGATCTCCAAGTCACTTTGCAAATGGAGATCAAGAGGCTACAAGTGTTTGGCGACTCATTACTAGTCGTCAAGCAAGTCTAGGGGCAGTTTGATGTCCGAAAGCCTGAGTTGCTCCCTTACCATGCCAAGGTGAAGCGGCTCATGGAACAATTCTACCTTATTGAGATAGGCCATGTTTCCAGGGGAGAAAATGCACAAGCCGATGCACTGGCAAAGTTGGCAAGCTCATTAGCAGTCCCGCCTGATGGATCTCTTAGCATCCGGGTGGTGAATCAGCGCCAGGTACCTAGCATGATAGAAGGACTAGAAGAAGAAGAACTGGAGGTCGCTGCAGCAGAAGCCGTCGGACTACCTGACTGGAGGAATTCCCTCATGCAATGGTTTAAATACCAGCAATTGCCCAAGCAGAGATAAGAAAAGATCAGGCTAATCAGAACAAAGGACTCTTACGAGGTCCGGAATGGGATCCTATTCCGAATCATGGCAGATGCCAGACGGAAAGTGCTCCTGCGGTGCCTATCCACGGAAGAAGCTTGGAGGGTCATGAAGGAAGTCCACGTCGGAACAGCAGGTGCACATCAGGCGGGACCAAAAATGAAAATCGAAATAAAGAAGCTTGGCTACTACTGGCCAACCATGTTTGATGACTGCTGCAAGTACGCCAAGTCTTGCCAGAAATGCCAAGAGCATGCCACAGTACCCAGGAGGCCGCCCGTGCTGCTACATCTGACATGGCCCAGCTGGCCGTTCACCCAGTGGGGAACAGACGTCATAGGCCCGCTACCCGCGTCATCCGCCGGGTGCAAATACATTTTGGCGGCAACTGATTACTTCTTCCGTTGGGCGGAAGCCGTTGCTTTGAGAGAAGTGACTGGGGAGATCGTCGCCAGATTCGTCCGGCGTAATATCATATTCCGGTTTGGCACGCCAAACCGAATCATCTCAGATAATGGAAGCCACTTCCGCAACCAGAGAGTCTACCGGCTGGCAGAGAAGTACAAGATCGACTGGAGGACGTCAACCCCCTACAACCCGCAAGCCTATGGTTTGGCTAAAGCTTTCAACAAAACTCTTTGTACTCTTCTTTCCAAAATTGTTAATTCTAACAAGAGGGACTGGGAAGAGAGAATGTATGAGGCCCTGTGGGCGTATCGAACTATATACAAAACTCCAACGGGTTGTTCACCCTTCTCTTTAGTATATGGCTCAGAGGCACTCGTCCCCATTGAGCTGGAAATACCCTCCCTCCGGGTCGCAATCCAACACGGGTTAGTCCAAGAGGAGCAAACAAATGTCGAGTGAAGGCTCGAAGAGCTCTCCGACCTGGAGGGGAAGCGGCTCCGAGCCCAGCAGAACATCTAGGTCTATCAGGCCCGCATAGCTCGCGCCTTCGACAAGCTCGTCAAGGAGCGAGAATTCAAGAAGGCTGACCTCGTTATGGTCAAAAGGAGGGAAGTCATGGCTTCCAACCCCAAGGGCAAGCTGAACGAGAATTGGCTCGGACCCTATGTAATCCAAAAGGTTTATGAAGGCGGAGCATATGTGATAGTCGATCATCGGGGGGAGGTCCAGTTCCCACCCCTTAATGGTAGGCATCTGAGGTTGTACCACGCTCCGATTCCCCCCTTTTAATGAATAATACAGTCTCTCGCCCCACAGCGGGTGAATTTGCATTTCGATCGCTTGGATGGTTTGTTGTTATTCACCATGCACTTCAAAAAGGGAAAAGAGAAAGAAAAGCAAAAAAGGGAAAGATAAAGAAGAGGAAAAGAAAAGAAAAGAAAAAAGGGAAAGACCAAAAAAAGAAGAAAAGAAAGAGAAAGAAAAGAAAAAGAAAAGAAAAAAAGAAAGAAAAAAAAAAGAGAAAATAGAAGGGAAGAAAGAAAAGGGAAGGGGGAATCAACACTTCTCCTTGCGTTGGCGCTCGCCCAAACCAACGAATATTTCAATAAATGAATCAACCCTGTCAGCCCTTGACATTTTGTCGGCACTGACGAAGAACACCCCACCCGGGCCTTGCATCCGAGATTGGGGAATCAACCATTCTCCTTGCGTTGGCGCCAACCCGTACCAACGAATACTTCAATAAACGAACTAACTCCGTCAGCCCTTGACATTCTGTCGGCACTAACGAAGAATACCGCAACCGGACCTTTCACCCGAGATTGGGGAATTAACCCTTCTCCTTGCGTTGGCACCAGCCCGTACCAACGAATATTTCAATAAGCGAATCGACCCTGTCAGCCCTTGACATTCTGTCAGCACTGATGAAGAATACCCCAACCGGACCTTTTGCCCGGGATCGGGGAATCAACCCTCCTCCTTACGTTGGCACCCACCCGTACCAACGAACACACCAAGAGACAAATAAACCACACCTGTCATCGGCACTCTATCTGCACAGATAAACAACCCTCTTTTGACCAAGACCTCCCGTCAGGGTCATTGAACAAACAAACTCTTCTCTCCGTCCCTTCGGGTGACGAACAACCCCTTTTGACCAAGACCTCCCGTCTGGGTCGTCAGATGAACAAACTCTTCTCTCCGCCCTTCCAAGGTCAGATCAACCTAGTCAGGTCAAACATACCGGTGACATCATTCGGCTGAGTCGCTTCATGGACGTGGTGGAGTGGTCCCCTCGCCCCTCCTCTGGAAGGGGCGAGCACTCTCCTATGCTCCTATGCGAACCTCACCAGGTCCTCCCCGGATAAACTATTAGTGTGGACTTGTGTTCCATCATATAGAAAAAAAGAGAGAAAAGGAAGGAAGAGACTGCCCAACACCACACGCATACAAGAGACACATGGAATAATTGCATTATATTCTTTTCGAAAAGAATTACATTGGCCTCGAGGCATACCCCGGTGTTACATACAAAGAAAGGAATGGAAGGGGAATCGGCAGTTAATCTAGCCCCCGAAAGATGTCCTCGAAGGGAAGGATCCCGACGCAAGGGAAGCTCATCATCTCACGCAAGCGGTCTTCCTACACATCGAGGCGCTCCAGCTCGGTCGCCACAGAGGCCACTGCTGCTTCGGCGACAGCTAGCTCCTCGGTCTCCCGGGCCTTACTGGACTCTGCCTTGAGCAGGTCAGACTCAGCCTGGGTAAGCCAGCCCCGGAGTTTCTCGATCCGGTTCTCTAAAGCGTCGATGTCGGCATTATGTCTGTCCAGGGCCTCTCGGTGCTGCTCCTGGCTGTCCTCCCGCACCGCCAGAGCCTCCAGGTACTCATCCCTCTGAGCACTGATAGCTGTGAGCTCAGTTGGGGCTTGCGTCTCGAGGAATGCGCGACGGTTTAAGTATTTCAGCAATAACAGAACGCGTCGTGACCATTCTTCCAGCGGGCAGCCCATCATTTGCAGTGCCTTGGTCAGCTGCTCCACGATAGCCCTCACGCCTTGGTACATGAGCGTCGGGTCGGCAACGACCATCGATCGCAATACCACTAAGGTCTAGCGGACTGGTAGGTCCGAACTAACATGGCCGATAGAAGGGACGACTGGTGGATCGAAGCTAACTTCGTTGTCCACGACCGCCCACAGCTCTGCGTCCACCACGGCCGAGCTACCTAGAAGTGTCAGGGCCGAAAGGAAGGGCCTCTCTGGTCCTGAGGATGACCCCTGGCCAGCCATCGCCATAGGTGAGGGAGATACCATAGCAGAGACATCTGGCGCCGCCATGATGAGCAGCTATTCTGGCTCTAGCAACCGGGCAGGTTCCGAGTCCGACGAGGCCGTCCCTTCGGAAGAAGGAACGATCGCAGATGCTGGATCCGATGTCGTGGCAGACAAAGTTGCTCCGGTCTCTCCTTTCGTAGCAGGGTCTGGAGCCATGGCCGCCCCGCAGACCGGAAGCGCGGGAACCTCGACCTCGGCAGACAAGGTATCAAGGGTGGGCGGGTGTTTGCGATAGGTTTTATTCATCTTCTTTTTATCATTGG